>BKCH01001306.1:0-124477 GCA_008635985.1 Ficus erecta | reverse complement strand
ATATTATTTTTATACTGATTGGAATAACATGTAATATTTGTCTAAAATCACCACCTATGACTATAACTGTCATTCCTCCGGAAGGCTAATCAAATTATTTCTTAAATATTGCATTGTTTTGTCTAAAGTTTCGAAAATAATATTTATTAGTCATAGCTATTTCATCCCATAAAATCAGTGTTGTTTTTTCAATTCATTTCACTAGTTGTGTTGATTTTTGTTTTTAGCAAGTTGAAATCTGTCAATTGAAAGATGGGTATAAGAAATCTTGAATGTGCAGTTCGACCTTTTGGTAATATAATGATACTATTCTAGATGATGCTACAGCTAAAACAATTTCAGAATTTGATATTATTTTACTAATAATTACATTCCATAAATGTGTTTACATGTGCCGTCATAACCATATATGAAAAATAAATTTTTTTATTTTTATTTTCAATTACTTGTAAAATTTGATTGTAAATAAATTGTTGTCTTAATTTAAATTTCACACTAAATTAAGATTTTTTTTATTTTAATTTTTATTTATCATAATTGAGTTCTTCTCTTAGAAGATTACTGTTTAAATCTTCAATTAATGACCCAGTGGGAAGCAGAAGATTATAATATGCTAAAGAAGATGAATTTAAATTAAGTAATTTTTCTAACTCATATAGTAACAAAATTATATAATTCATTTTCAGGAATTTCAAAATTTGGGTTGTTAAATAATAATCTGACTCTGTATAAAATATCTTCACACATTAGTTCCAGTCTTTTTGCAAAAATTTTATTGGATCAGAAATATTACTGAATAATAATATAATAATAAAAAGTTGATGAAATTGGACAGATGTTGAACAGAATGTTACTTCTTCTATTGATTTATCTCACTCTTTATCATCTCCTAATAAACTTAATGCATGGCAAGCTGTTTGAATTGTAAGATAAATAATATTATTTATTATTCGTAGTGATTCATAACTTATTGTACATTTTTAATTATTTAGTAATAATTTTAAGTAATATAATTTACCAGAGCTTGGATGAATATAGAATGTTCTTCCTATAGTATGTCCATTCTGTTGATAAGTCCAAATTTATCTTTATTATTCCAGAACCATTTTGTTAGAAATTCTATGTAAGTAAGTTGCCAATCATCTTATTAGTTTTGTTAATATTTATTCATTCTGTTAATGCTGTATTTTGAATTTGTGGTTGTCGTATTATATTATTTAGTTATTGATTTTTATGAAATGTAATGTTTTGTATATTTGGTAAATGAATTGAAAGTTATTGAATAGCTTGATTTCTATGGTGGATTGGATATTCAAATATTCTCTAAATTGCTTCGTAAGGTGCAATATATCGACAATTAAGATAAGTTTTTATTTCATCAACTTCTTTATAATTTGTTCTTTCGGTATTTTGGTAACAACATTATCTTCGATGACAACTCTTATTCTATCTAGACCTTTTGTTAAATATTTAAATAAGTATTTGATAAGCATAGATTGAGAATATATTTCAACATTAATATGTGCATAATATTTTAAGCATAAAGGTCGATTACATGGAACAATATATATATTATCAAGTTTAATTCCTTCTTTAAAAACATTGAATTATGTATCTTTATGACGATAAAAAAACAAAATCATTTTCTTCTAT
Source organism: Ficus erecta (assembly GCA_008635985.1). NCBI lineage: Eukaryota > Viridiplantae > Streptophyta > Magnoliopsida > Rosales > Moraceae > Ficus > Ficus erecta. The sequence goes on along the minus strand of BKCH01001306.1, from coordinate 122,824 downwards.
TGTTGTTTTATTCTTTATTTGTTTTGGAAATGTTTGGAACATTTTGAATTTTTCATGCATGATGCATATGTTTTTGTATATATGGATGTATCATATATTCTGTTATAATTTTATAACTTAAAAGATCTTTTATTGGATCTGGAATTTCAGCAGAAATGAACATATATATTTGTGTATGATCATGATATTTATGTTCAGGATGTAACCAAAATAACATATGACAATAAGGCAGACCACGTTTTTGAAATTCTACCACATATAAATTTAATATAAAAGGAAAAAAAATGTTTAAACATAGAGATAAAAATATTTTTTTAATAAAAGATTATAAAAATAATTTGTATTTATTTTTTAAAATTATATAAAATGACTTAACTCACCTGCTTATTATAGGTCCGAAAATTTATCTTGACTTTATTATATTTAACAAATGATCTAATTTTATTTTAAATATTCTACTTATAATATCTGGTTTATCTTTAGATTTTTATCCTGAAATAATAGTTAAATCTCTTTTGATTTCTGGTCATTTAGAATTACATGTAAATGTTAAAAATATATCATGATTTCTCTAGTGTCTATAAATTGTCATTGCATCTTGATAATTTTGAATCATATATCTTGGACTTCCTGTATAAGATGATGGTAAAATAATTCCTTTTCCAATTGCTTGTGCATCTGTATCACCTTTGATTATAGCATCTTGAATACCTTTATAAATTTTAGATTTTAAATTATTTTGATTTTGTCTAACATAATCTAAATGATCTTCTCCAATAGAAGCATAAATATCTATAATATATTATTGAAAAAGTCTTCCAGTTTTAAACATGTATTTCCTTAATGTATTTTTTGTTGAAGTTGAAAAGCTAAAATGATCTCATTGATATTCAATTTCTGCGTGGTTGTGTACCAGTAAAGTTTGGATTCCATTTTATATCGATTATATATTTGTCTTCTCCATATAAAAATAATAATGGACATTGTAATGCCATATAAGATAGATGGAGTTTATTAATTTCTTGTAATTCTCCTGTTTGAGTAGGAATGATAATATCTCTGCATTCTTCATATTCACCACTATCACCTATAATTAAAGCACATATATCTGTTGAATTTGAAAGATCATATTGTAGACTATCTCCTTATCGTCTTCCTATTAATCATAACTTTATTGACGGTATTTAATTATTTTTTTAAATATCTCTAACAGTTCTAAAAAGTTATAGCAATTTATTTGTTTCATCTAACATTATGATTAGTTTATGAATAATAATCTCATTTAAATTGTTTGAATCATTATTATTTGAAAACGTTATTATTCTATTTTGAATCTCATTTTCTGTGTTATAAATATATAGTTGTGCAAATCTTGGAGGATTATTATTCCTTGGTCATAAAGATCCAATTAAATGATGTATTTGACCACTAATTTTGAATACATATGGTGTTGTTGAGTTATTAGTATTTGATTAAATATCTGCTCTAAATGAAGTAAAAACAAATGTAGAATTATAAATTCTAATATTTTTTCTTAAATTTGCACTTAAAGGTCCTCCATAGTAATCTAATAATTGATCTAAAATTGAGGGTGGTTTTTATTTAAAGGAATATTAATTTTTCCATTTTGACAACATAAAAAAAAATCTTGGTGGATATGTATTTCATGTTTGTTAATTTTTTCAAATTAATGCTCTACAATATTGACATATGTTATTACAATCTCCAATATCTATATATTCATTGTCTGAATTTGAATAGAAGTTTAGATTATACAAAAGAAAAAAAATTCAAAAGTGTTAGTATGAAATTTTATTTAAATAAATAATTTTATAAAAAAAAACTAAAATTTAAGATTAAGAATTTACTTTTTTGAATTGATGGCGCGTTATGGTCCTCCAAACATAGATTTAAAGGTCTTTGGTCAATATCATGTATTGTAGATAGTTGAATGAATATGGTTTGATAATCAGTCGTATGTTCTGTATTTGATTTTTCAGACTGATTATTTAAAGAATTCGAGTTTGTAGATATAGATGGATTGTTGTTACTTTTACAATTTGAATTTTACGATGCTTCGAATAACTTGATTGATTAATGTCTTTCTGAAAACTGAGTTTCATCTTTTTTACTTTTCATATTTAAAAATTAAAAAAAAAAAAGAAATGTTATTAAAATGTAACTATTATAAACATAAATGGAAAAAAATAATGAAAACAAATTTTATTCATAACAAAACTAAAACAAAAAAAATAATAGAATGATAAGAAAAACAACATTATAAAGCAAAATAATAAGATAAAAAATTAAAAAATTAAAAAATTAAAAATCTCTTTATTAGTAAATATTAGGATATATTTTAACTAAAAAACTAGAAATGATTAATAGAATTAAATTCCAAACAATTAAAATAATAACTAAATATAATAATTAATTTCAATATAATAAAATAATAGTTGGAAGACAATTGAGACTGTTAATCAATAAAATTAAAAAACATTACGTATTTATAATAATGAAATCCTATGTAATAATAATAAAATAACAGGTGGAAAATATAATCTCATTATAACCAACTATTTTTCGTTTTTATTATCAAATTTTATCAAAATATTAAAAAAAAAATTGATACTTGTTATCTTTGAATAAATTTATAGTGGTTATATTTTTAAAGGTTTTGTATCTTTTTTTTTACTTAAGTTTCTTGTATCATGTTTTATCTTTAATATATAACTTAATGTAAATTTATGTTTTTTTTTAAATATTACAGTTTAACTCTGTAATTTTTTTATATATGTTTATAAGACTTTATTTATTTTTTAAAATTTCAATGGTGAAGAATAATGAATAAAATGTTTTTTGTTTTTTTTTTTCTACCTTTTGTAATGTGATTTATTAGAAAATGTCGTATTTATTGTTGTTTAAATAATGAGTAAGTGAATACTTATATATAATATCATGTAATTAACTAATACATTTTAATCGCATTTATTCGACCTTTTCTGTTACCAATATTTATATTGTAATTCACTAATATAATTTTTAATTTTTTAGATACATAATAATTAAGTAGTTATTTTTCTTTGTCATTTTTTTGGTACAGATGTTCACTAAAAATTATATTAATGAATTGCATCGTGAATAGTTAAATACATATCTACATTTAATATAATTAGTTAGTTATTAGACATATGAAATTATTTTAAACAAATAAAATAAACAGAAAATGCTTTAAATCATAATAATGTCCAAATTTAAATTTGTACAAAATAAAAATGTCATGTTACATTATAAAATTGTATAATAAAAAAATAAAATCATAAAATAAAAATTATAACAATTTCAAAATTTTCAAATATATACATACAAAAATTGGTGTAACAAATTTAAATATTTCAACGTTTTACGTAAACAGGAAAAGAAAAAAAACCACCGGGGTAATAAAAAAAAAGAAAAAATACACATAAATAAAAAAAAAACAAGGAAACATATATAATAATAACAAAAAGTACATAATAAAAATACAAAAACATATACTTATAATACCTTCATAAATGTATACCAAATTAAACAAATAACTTAACATTCAATGCTTTTACTATAAGAGAAATTTGATTAAATATCCAAAAGTAAAAGAAAACAAAAATATAGATAGAATAATTACCAATTTATAGCATGATAAATAGCAAATGCTAAAATACAAAAATCAAATGTTATTAATGTGAGATACGTTTTATAGCAAGCTCAGATATGTTTTTCTTTATTATTAGCAGAACACGTTAATAATAACTGGAATATATTTCGACATCATTTTTAGCTATCAAGTGAAATGTTTAGGGGATTTATGTAAAAAAATTTAGTAAATATTTACGGTAAATGTAGAGAAGAAACGAAACAAAGGAAAAAAATAATAGAGGAAGTAAAAATTTGACAAAAGTAAAGGAGTGTAATTATTTAGTGTGAAAAGAATAGATTATGGAAAATCCAAAATGCTACAAATCCCAAACACTCACAGTTACAATAAAATGTCAAATTATACTCAACAGTTATCAAACACATATTAACATTAATATGAAATTCATCAACATATACCGAACTAAACACTAAATCTAGTATATGCATTATGCTTAATAAAGATCATCATAGCAAGCTTTAGTTACTTAAAGAAGAAGAAAAAAAAATCTTTGCATGAAAACAGAACGTTCAAAAATAAAGGTAGAAAGGGAAAAAATAAAGTTCTTTATTCATTAAAAGAAAATACAAAGAAAAAAACACATGTTAAACTGTTCAGAAAAGAAAAACTAGTTAGAAAAACAAAAAGTAAAATACAATAACAAAATCAAATGTTTTTAGTATAATACATAATAATAATAATAAGAACAAAAATGTTTAAAAACTGCAGAAAGAACAGAAAACTATTTGCGCCCCTTTAATATGTAGTAATAATAAAGTAATAATAATAATAAGATGTATTAATAATAGTAGTTATAATAATAATCATAGTAAAATAATAGTCAAAGTAATAAAACTAATAAAGAAACAGATAAACAATTACCAGAATGAATATAAAATCATCAACCAAACCAAATGATCAAACCCATATAAATAAAAATTACTAAACTTAAGAAAAACAGAAAGGCAAAAAAAAAAAAAAAACTATCAATAGCTATAAAGAAAAAAGTAGTTAATATAAAAGGAAAGAAAAACAACATGTACAACAAATAAATAATTATTTTGTTTAAATAACAACACAGCATAACAGAAAATAATTAGGAAAGTCAACAATATTAACAGGAAAAGCTAACATATTTTGTACAGCTTAATACTAAAAACAGGAAACTATTATGAATCTCTGTTATCATATTATTATTATGCTAGCTTAAATAATCATAAATAATCAATTAAAAGAACCTAACTATATTAAATATAACATAATTATCATAACATAATAAACCAATTATTAATAACAGATAAGAGATATAAATGAAGAATCAATCATCAACAGCAAGAAAAAGACATAAATAAGAAAAGTACCATGGTGAAAAAGCACTTCTCCACAAAAAACTAATAAGTAAAACTGTAAAAGCACCCGACTTTCAGAACAGAACACAAAAAAGCAATAAATAGTCTCACGTAGTAATAAAATATGGATGAAAACAGAGCATTCAGTTTAAAAAAGGTAATGAAGTGTTTTAGGTGAAAACAAAAGAAAGATGTAGACGATAAGGTATAGAAAATGCGAAAGTAGTTGAGAATAAGGGTAAAGCAGCAAGCAAATGACTACTCATGTAGTTGGGCTTATAGTAGTTTGATGTGCACATAACATCTCAGCCATTGAAATACGATCTGATAGTCAAATTTTTTTTACACTATCAATAGGTAAAACCACTTTACCCCACTATAGAATTCCCCTAGTATTATTATTATTACTATTAATTCTTAGGGAATTATATGGTGGGGTTAAAGTGGTTTTATTCTATTGATAGTGTAAAAAAAGTTTGACCATTAGATCATATTTCAATGGTTGAGATGTTATGTACACACCAAACTATTATAAGCCCAACGACATGTGATTAAAGATAATCACTAATTAAAAAAAATGATGCACCACCTCTTCTCTCTCTTCGGCGCTATTGACACCTCACAATGGCCGCCGCCCTCTCTCGGTCCCCTAATCCCTAATATGTCCCCCCCCCCCCGCCGCCGCCGCCGCCATGGTCAACAATCGATCTTCTCATCTCAGAGGTGTTAGAGGAGTTCGCGCCCAGGGTTTGCGAGCAGCACGAGTAGCCAGATCTGTGTCGGAGTTTGCTGAAGAAGGTCCTCCCTTCACGAGCGACGCGACCGTCGGAACTTTATAGATTCGGCGAGGCCATCAGAGTTCTTAGCCCATATGTTTTTTTTTTAATTTTTAATTTTATTTTGACGTGAAAATTTTATTATGTGTGTGATGATTTATTTTAATACGGTGGCCTTTAAGTGTTTTTAGCCTTAGGATAAAGAATTTTTACCATATCAAAATGGGTAAAAAAACTCGAGTCAATCATCCTTCCTTTTTACATGAACTCTATTTCTACCAAAATCCTCTCCCAACTCCCAAAAGACAAAGGGCACGTTACCCAGTCCAAGTCTAACCCACACCTTTTTTTTTTTTTTTTTTTCCTTTTCTTTTCCGGTTTTACTTTCTCTCTCTACAAAATTAGATTCACTCTCTCTCTCTCTCTCTTTGTCTCTCCTCCGCAACCCCAAATCCATCCCTTCCTTCCCTTGCTTCTCCATCATCAATTCATCATCATCATCTTCAATGTCAGTCCAGTCAGTCCTACGCGTCTACCAGGAGACTACATCGCCCATCTAGCGGAACGCGTGTTCCCCGCGCGCCCCCGCGCGTGGTCCGAAGTTCGAAGCTCGAGGAAGCGAGCGATAATGGTGTTCAAGGGCAGGTTCTTCTCCTCCAAGAAGTCCGACTCCTCTTCCTCCAACACCAACAGCCCCGACGGCTCCTCCAACAGCCCCCGATCCCTACTCGCCTCCAACTCCCCCGTCAGATCCGACAAGAAGAAGCTCAAAGACGCCGCCGCCGCCGCCGCCGCCGCTCGCCAGACTCAAGTCAAGGGCGGCGGCGCCAAGAGGAAGGACTCCAAGGGCAAGGAGTCTCCTCAGTCCCAGCCTTCCACGCCGTTGAAGTCCAGCTCTGGTAGCTCCAGCACCAAGTCAGCTGCGGCGGCGGCGGATGCAGTTACCGATGCGAGGGACGCGCCGTCGCAGCCGCCGCCCCAGCCGCCGTCCTCCGTCTCGCCGATTCTGGCGTCGTCGCTTGGTTTGAACCGGATAAAGACGAGATCGGGGCCGTTGCCGCAGGAGAGCTTCTTCGGATTCAGGGGAGACAAAGGCTCGGCAGCGCTCGGGGCGAGTAATTTGTCGAGACCTGGTGGCGGCGGAGTTGGTGGTAGTGGCGGTTCGAGTGCGGGTAAGAAGAAGGAAGTGGCCGCGGCGGTGAAGAGTCATAGTAGGATGGGTTTGCTGGAGAATGCGTCGAGGAATTGGGCGGATAATGGAAGTAACACTGATAGTATGTCGACTGGAAGCGCGAGGCCTATGGATCAGAGCCCCAATGTGCTGCCTCCTTCGCTGCTGCAGAACGGTGCTTCGTCGTCTGAAGCAGGTACGATGTTTAAGCCTGATTGGTTCTTCGATTGATAGTTGAATGCTTGCTGTTTTACTCTTTTGTTGCTTCTGCATTGTCGATGATATGTGCGTATGATTAAAATTAGTTGTGCGGATGATTATGCTGCTAGATTATCGATATTGCTTTTTGAATCAGACTGTTATATTCAAGTAGAGAAGCGCAAATTTTTTCTAAGCAATAACAACCAACCTTACATTCGAAGTAAAATCAGTTACAAAATTGACAGGGCAAGAAGTCCTCAGAGCAAAACAAAATGCGAGAAAAAAAAAATTCAAAATATGAAAGCGAAAAGAAATAACTAGACCATTACATCTTTCCGATCATGAATAATTAGCGAGAACGGAATACCCTATTGCTTAGAGTACTGGTTTTGTCATCCAGTCAGAGATTGTTATTGTCAAATTGTGTGGTTCCCTGTTTAATAATCTGTGGATCATGCGAATACGTGATTGATACAAATTTAGTGGATGCGTAACATTGCTCGTTCAATATGCTTTTCATTGTGACAAGCGCAGCTGATGATTGTGTATTAGGAGAGTAGGAGATCTTTATATTTTGGTATATAAGTATGGTTTGCTTGACAAGCTCCAGAAAAAGGAGTGACACCCAGTTGATGAAGAAGTTATGGATGCAAAGTCAGAATAAAAGGTAACGGAAGGTCGTTATTCTCAGTGGAGGTGAATGAAATTGCTCATTCAATTATGGTTTACATTGGTATAAGTGCGGCCAATGGTTATGCAATGGGAGACCTTCATTGTGCTTGTATTTTTTTTAATCTACAAGTATGATTTGATTTGTTATGACTGAGGAAGAAGGGATCATGGTTACATGAAGGTTAACATAAAGAAGTAGCAAGAGAAAAGAATACTAAAGAGAGAAATGCATGGAATTGGAACAAAGTCTGCTGTCTAAAGAGAAAAAAAAAAAAAATCGTACAATAATCAATTGACGGAACTGGTCATTGATTGTGTATTTCGTTTTAAAAAAAAAAAAAAAAAAACCTACAATTTCCCACTAATAGTCCACTCATCAGCATCAGTTAGCGTTGATTCTACCAGCTGATTGTGTGCAAATGTAAATGTTTACTCGATGTGCAGTTTATGAATGTACTGTATTTGACACGATGAGCAAAGAAATTGAAGAGTGTTCTATAACTTATCTTCTTCCATAATTGCTTATAGTCCTACTGATCAGAGAATGGACAATTGATACGTATTTGTAGTCTGAGTTTTCTGACAATTAAGGCTGATTTAGTTGTGGTAGAATGTGGGTTGAAACTTGTCTTTCTTTCTTGAGACTTATTTTGGAGGAGCTAGAGCCATCTTGAGCTTGGTGGGTGGATTTAAGGAGGAATCTCTCCTACTTTTGAACCAAAATTGTGTATGAGGGTCGAACTATGTGATTCCTCTCCCTTACATTCTTTTTCCCTACTTTTGTTATTGATGAAAATCTCCATTTTATCTTGTTGTGGTGTCACATCATGTGAAAGTGGTAAGGGTATGGTTGCTGCACATTCTAAAATTCAAATAAATGGCGAGAACATCGTGTGGGCTTCTGCACAATTCAAATGTTTAGTATAACGTAAACCAAAATTCAAATAAATGGCGAGAACATTGTGTGGGCTTTTGCACACTCCAAATGTGTGGAGGAACAAAAAAAAAAATGTGTAAAAACAAATCTGACTATTTCCAAGGAAAAAAGAAAAAAAGATTTGTAAACTTCGACATGTTGCCATCTCCAAATATGTACTTAAAATGACCTTTCCTGTTTTGTGTTAGTTCTCTTTAGCTTGGCTGTGTATTTGCCAAATTATATGCTCGATTTTCCCGTTAGGCCTGTTATAGTTGCGGCTGCCGTTCACTGGGGCTTCAGTTGCCCGCTGTGAAAAAAATGTTGGCGGAGGCCGAACTTGATTTCGAGTGGGTCAGGGAGCTGAAGAGTACCCAACAGCAGCCCCGGGAACATGAAATTTATTAAATCCTGCCTGGACTCCTGGACTGGTTAAGTGAGTAAATTCTTTTACAGATGAATGAGCGGTCAGTTTATTTTTTAAAAGCATGGACTGTGGATTTGACAAGATGCAGACAAGTGGAATCTTTAAGGTTGAAAATTAACACACATGTATCAGGATGGAGAAGTGGCATCTTGGGAATTTGTTTTGAATGCTTTCTTACTTTCTGTCCCTTTTTTCAGTCTTTTATAGAACAAAATTGGTTCTTGTTTTAGAATGATTACTCGGCTTAATATTGATATCGTTGTAGCATTGGTTCACTGGATGGGTTTGGTTTGTTTGTGAGCTTTAGGTTTTTTGATAATCTGGTGTGACTGGTGAAATTGCTTCATTTTCTTCACATAAATGGTATTTAACCAAAGTCAATCTTGACAGAGAGATATGATTCATCATTGGGCACTTCTGGAGGATTAAGAAATTCAGATGTTTGCACTCCCGAGGTACTAATTACTTTAACATTTGCATATATTTTGTATTTTGTATTTTTTTACCTTTCAATTGCTCTCTCTCTCTCTCACTCTCTCTCTCTCACTCTCTCTCTCTAAAGAATCATCATTCATAATTACTCCTTTTTGTTATGTTGTTTAAAACATGAGCATTTCGTTTTCTAGACTCCATATGATTGTGATAACCCAAAGGAGTCCGAGTCTCCCCGTTTTCAAGCCATACTCCGTGTAACAAGTGCACCAAGAAAGAGATTCCCTGCTGACATCAAAAGTTTCTCCCATGAGCTGAATTCCAAAGGTGTACGGCCTTTCCCATTTTCAAAGCCTCGAGGCTTAAACAACCTGGAGGTATAGTTTCCATTTATATTTTATTTCTTTCTGAGGTGGTAAATTTTGCTAGGTAAGCTTGATTTGTTTGTCAACATGTTTGTTTTATGAAGGAAATCTTGGTTGTCATCCGTGCAAAATTTGACAAAGCAAAGGAAGAAGTAAACTCTGATCTGGCTATATTTGCTGGAGATTTGGTTGGAGTTCTTGAAAAAAATGCAGATAGTCATCCAGAGTGGCAAGAAACTATTGAGGACTTGCTGGTTTTGGCTCGGAAATGTGCGATGACATCACCTGGGGAGTTTTGGCTTCAGTGTGAAATCATAGTTCAAGATTTGGACGACAGGCGCCAAGAGCTCTCTCCTGGTGTGCTGAAGCAGCTCCACACCCGTATGCTCTTCATTCTGACAAGGTGTACCAGACTGTTGCAGTTCCACAAGGAAAGTGGACTAGCTGAGGATGCACATGCAATTCAGCTTCGTCAATCTAGAATCCTGCATCCTGCAGAAAAAAGAATTCCTCCAGGTGTGGGAAGGGATATGAAAAGTTCTAATGCTGCAAGTGCATCAAAAGTAGCTTCAGCTAGGAAATCATACAGCCAGGAGCAGCGTGGTTATGACTGGAAGAGAGACAATGCCATCCAGCCTGGAAATTTTCTTACGCCCCCGGCTGAGGACACTTCAAAGAACTTGGAGTCTCTTGCCAGTATGGATAAGATGGCTTCTTGGAAGAAATTTCCATCACCAAGCGGAAAAGGCAAAGATGCTACTCAGTTGAAGGAGCAGAGTGATAGTAAGGTTGAACATCCGAAGATTTCAAACAGGAGGGGAACTTCCGAAGTGGACGCGACTGCTCATAAGCCTCACGAATCTCACGCAAAAGATTCTCATGAGCATCCTTCCAAGCACCAGCACAAACCGTCCTGGGGTTACTGGGGAGATCAGCAGAATATTTCTGATGAGAGTTCAATAATTTGTCGCATTTGTGAGGAAGAGGTTCCAACTTCAAATGTGGAAGATCATTCCAGAATTTGTGCAATTGCTGATCGGTGTGACCAGAAGGGTCTAAGTGTCAATGAGCGTCTTCTCAGACTTTCTGAAACCCTTGAAAAGATGATGGAGTCCTTCACACAAAAGGATAATCAACATGCTGGAGGAAGTCCAGATGTCGCAAAAGTATCGAATTCTAGTGTTACTGAAGAATCTGACATGTTCTCACCAAAATTAAGTGATTGGTCACGCAGGGGCTCAGAAGATATGCTTGATTGTTTTCCTGAAGCTGATAATTCAGTATTTATGGACGACCTCAAGGGTTTACCTTCCATGTCATGTAAAACTCGCTTTGGTCCAAAGTCTGATCAGGGAATGACTACGTCATCCGCAGGTAGCTTGACTCCTAGGTCTCCTTTATTGACACCAAGGACCAGTCAGATTGACTTGCTCTTAGCAGGCAAGGGTGCTTACTCCGAGCAAGATGATCTTCCCCAGGTATCTTGTAGCTCATCTTTCAGGGGATACTTTTTCCTCCCAAGTTGCATAAAATAACACATCCGATTTTCAAGTAATTCATGTGAGCATATGTTCACAATTTCTCAAGTGATTCTCTTCTGCTAGATTTTTAACTCTTTGAGTTTATTTTCTAGACTTTTTAGGTTTAATAGATTCCGCCTTCAACATAAATAAAAAATTCACAAAATCAAGATGTAAAAGGGACAAAACCAGATGTTAAACTTTTGAGAGAGAGTTCTCAAGGCTTTCAAGAATATTTAGACTTGATTCTTAATCCAGAGGAAGAGAGAAACAAGAGGTGTCATGTATAGATTGTTGTGTATCTATGCAGATTTGTCCATGTGCACTTCAAATGGGCTAAATTTAACCTAACCCAAGCACATTTTGTCTTCTTTTACAGACAGGTAAGGATCACACACACACATACACAAACACGCATGCACGCACATACTCACACACACATTTAAACTTTCTGATGGGTTTTAGATTATATATCCAAACTTTCTGATAGGTGAAACGGTATCATTATCATGAAGGGCAGAGGATTTTCTGGCTGTGTGAATGATTAATCCTTGTTTTGGATCTGGAAATGCTAAACTTTTCATTATGGCCCTATATTTACCTGCCATTCCAACATTGAACCTAATATCTTTTCGATATGGTCCTTTAATTTTAAGCAATGAGAAACAATTTTGAAACAGAGTAGGTCCTATCTTTCTGGGAATTGTGACACAAACTTAATAAATGTATTTATCTTTTGGTGGTGTTGCTAGAACTCCTATGTGTGCATATTGCACGTCCAAAGAAGATTAAGAAGAAAGACCGATGGAGTATGAGAGAAGGGAGAAGTAATAATATAATTTGTCATAAGATTGAATTTTGTTGAACTTGCAATAAAACGACAATCTGGATTAATGCGAGTGTTTAATGAAGTGTGGGTAATATAGCACTTAATTTGTTCATTTATCTGGTATTATTACAGCATGTATTCCTAGTTTTACGGAAATTGATGTGAATCCAAATAATGTAAACATCAAAATCTAAAAGCTACGGGTTACCTTTATTGCAAAAGATTGAACAAGATTGCAGGTATGGGGTACCAATAGTTTTAATGTTTTGAAGCTGTTGGAACTAGGTATTAGTTTTAGCATCCAGTTTTGGCCTTAGCACTTTGCAAGCTGTCATGGTCTGATCCTTGCATTGTGTTTTCTGCAAGTTTCACCATTAATCTTGGCTAACATTCCTAGTGGACAATGCAGATGAATGAGCTTGCTGACATCGCGCGATGTGTAGCAAATACACCATTGGATGATGATCGCTCTAATCCATATCTACTATCTTGTCTCGAAGATTTGAGAGTTGTAATTGATCGCCGGAAGTTTGATGCACTTACAGTGGAGACTTTTGGGACACGCATTGAAAAGCTAATTAGGTGATAATTGCTGCTTTTTTTTGGATTTTGCTGTTGTATTATGATTAATAACTTGCACTGGTCTATTATAAGCAAGTGAAAAAAAAAAAATGGTAACTTGGTTTTTTTCTTCTTATTGATGAGTTTATTTGTTTTCTTACTATGAGTTTCCTCTGAAAGGTGTTAATTGCAACTTTTGATGTATAGATCTAATGACTTTTTGATTATCCAGGGAGAAGTATCTGCAGCTCTGTGAGCTAGTAGATGATGAAAAGGTTGATTTCTCTAGTTCTGTATTTGATGAGGACACCCCTCTGGAGGATGACGTGGTTCGTAGCTTGAGAACAAGTCCTATACATTCAAAGGACCGTACCTCCATAGATGACTTTGTGATTATCAAACCAATCAGCCGTGGGGCTTTTGGACGGGTTTTCTTAGCTAAAAAGAGAACAACAGGAGACCTTTTTGCTATAAAGGTTTATATCTTTTTTCTTTCCTAATTTTTGATAGACTAATTAGCATATGTTACATTTTTAATTTTACTGTGCTAATTATTCCGTGGGTCTTATTGACTTTCTTTTCTATTTCACTTGTATTTTGTTTTACTTGTACTGTTAAATGAAAGTCATATTTTCCTATTGAGCTTTCGTTTTGTTATGAACTACTTAATCATGCATCTACTTCCCATAATTCCATATGTGAAGAAACAGGCAGTTAAGCACTGGATTACATCAAAGAAGCATATAAGCTTACTGGTTTATAGAAATTTTCTACATGGTTTTACTACTTACTCACTTTCACAATTAAAGCCCACCCATCCATTCTTCGTGATGTTGAGCAGTTCACACTCTCCTCGAGTTCTCTAGTTTATAAAATAGCTGAGCATGAACATCTTATCAATACTATTCATTTGTGTTATCTTCAACAGGTTCTTAGAAAGGCTGATATGATCCGGAAAAATGCTGTTGAAAGTATATTAGCAGAACGTGATATTTTGATTTCAGTGCGCAATCCTTTTGTGGTGAGCAGGTCTATCTATCAAAAAAAATTTTATTTCCTTCGTTAAATAAATTATAAGATTCTAACATTTCTTTGACTTACTTTTCAGGTCCGCTTCTTCTATTCATTTACTTGCCGTGAAAATTTGTATCTTGTCATGGAGTATTTGAATGGAGGGGATTTGTACTCGTTACTGAGAAATTTAGGTTGCTTAGACGAAGAAGTTGCTCGTGTATATATAGCAGAAGTGGTAAGTCTTGTTTCTACTCTATGGACGTTTTACTGCTACGTACGGTGCCACTCCATAATCTTAGGTTTGTTCTTTTTCTGTGCAGGTTCTTGCTTTAGAATATTTACATTCACTTAATGTGGTTCATCGAGATCTGAAGCCTGATAATTTATTAATTGCTCATGATGGGCATATCAAGGTAAATAGAAGTAGTGTTTTAAACTCATAAGGTGCGTGTCCTGTGTGTGTGCATGCACAAATCTGCGTTATTCCCCAACTCAATTTTAATGTCTGTCAATTTGGGTTGTGACACATCTTTTCCACTGCTATATGTTCAGTGATTTTGTATTTTTCTCTTTACTGCAATCAAATCACATTTTTAAACCTATTGTGTTCAGTGGTCTTTTAACATGTGACCTAATCTTCTCATGTGACTCTGATAGGCCTCGTTAGTTTGTTTTATTAGCTCTGATTAGTTGGTTTTAATAGGTGAGGGTGGTTGTTGTAACTTATTAGTTAGTTAATGTTTGTGACTGACTAGTAGGTGGTTGTTAGCAGTGTGTTAGAAGGCAATTAGTAGCATAAAAGGATTTTGCTAAACATGTCCCCTCATTACTGTCTCCCCCTCACCCCACCACCAAATAATATCGCGTCACATCGATTGAAATATTTCAACTGTCAAGGTTTTTTAGTTGAAGTGTCATGATTTTGTCGGAGGGACATGAACAAGGGGAAATGAGAGTTGGATCTGTATCAAAGGGGATTAGGGAGAGTTGTGTGTTAGTTGCTAATAGCGAAATTGTCGGGGAAAAGTCTTGGTATTACCAAGCAAGAGTGAGCAGTCTCTTGAAGTACTGCTGTACTTGGGTTTCTCGAATTCTGCTCCAGGGCAGTTTGTTCAATATGCACACCTGTTCATCTTTCTTTTAGCAACTGTTGTGAGTTCTTGGTTTCTATCACTCTTGCACTATATCACCGCACTTGTTCTTCATCTAGTATCTCGTTTTATCCATTTTATCCTTTCTCATATTCTTTCTTCCCTATTGAGAAATGTGAAATTTTCAATAAAAGAAAAGATAATGAATAAAAAAATGGAAGAAAGGTGACGGTCCATACCAGTGGTCTTGTAATTTTTTTTTCCTCCTTTTTTTTTTTTTTTTTTAATTCTTAGCTTGTTTTTTTATTTGTTTATTGTTTTTGACTTGTCTACTGTCTGAACTTGTGATTTCTACAATTATTCAATGCCTATGTTTGCTCCTTGTTATATTTTGGCCTCCAATTTCACAATCCCGGATTCGTTTCTCAGTTTAACTGGATTTCCACTTTGATGTATATGGCGTGGTGTGCGTGAATATAATCCATAGATGCCATCCTTTTAATTCATGTAAATGCAACATTCAGTGGTTTTCTGGTTGTGATTTATGAAATGCACTTCATTCTCATTTCACATTGTTGGTTTCCATTACTGGTTACTATTTAGGATTTAATTCGTCTTTATCCTTTCATGCAAGCTCAGGATTGTTTTCCTCTTGATCTGAGCAGTTAACAGATTTTGGGCTCTCAAAAGTGGGTCTCATCAACAGTACTGATGATTTATCTGGGCCAGCAGTTAGTGGGACTTCTCTAATGGGGGAAGATGAGCCTGAATTGTCTGTGTCCGAGCATCAGCACAGGCGAAAAAAGCGTTCTGCTGTTGGTACACCTGATTATTTGGCACCAGAGATACTTTTGGGAACAGGACATGGTTTGTATCCCTCTTTCAGTTGAGGTGCAATAAATTTCTTCAGTTATTTTTCTTAATATCAGATTAATTTTGGGTCGAGCAAAGAATCATTAGGGTGACCACCTAAAAGAAATATTAGTTGTGTGGATGATTAATTCATTCTCCATTTTGATGAAATGGAATTAGTTTATGTATGGTAATGGGTTTTTCTTCATTGTTCAAAATGTAGCTTGTGGTGAGTGTTTAGTGATCAATAATTGAAGTGGTATGAACAATATCTTGTTGTATTGTCATCTGCAGGTGCAACTGCCGATTGGTGGTCAGTTGGTGTCATTTTGTTTGAACTGCTTGTTGGAATTCCACCCTTCAATGCGGAGCATCCTCAGGTTATAATGTTGCATTTTAAGGATTTCATAACACAATGCATTCTGTTCAACTCTCTTCTATTGCTTTTATAAAAAGAAACTTGCAATCGATTCCCTGGTGACTGTTCTTACTGTTGTCGGAATGAGCACTATCAAACTCAATCTCTAAGTGTGAAATTGTCAGTTTCCTCCTCTTTGCTCAAAACTTTCTCCTCCCGTTTTTCTTCCTGTTCCCTAGTTGCATTATCGTACCAGGAAACATAATGCTTGTTTATTGCAATTGTCCTTGCCAAAACACTGAAGATTAGTTCATTCCCTAATCATACAGCTTTTTTCCTGTCCTTTTGGACTGGTCATACAGCTTTAGCACCCTTTTTTGGTCCAAGGCCTTGAATCAAACGTTTTACCTCTTATCTTTGTTCAGGGTAGCTGATAAATACAAGAGTGCCCCTTGATATATTTTTCATGCTAATTTCCTTTAAGATTATTTATTTATTTATTATTATTATTATTTTTTTTTTGACAAAAATGTGTTTGTGATGAAACAAATAATTCAAACTTGAAAAATGTGATTATTGAACCATGCCAATAGTGATTTTGCATTGTGATGGATGTTGTTTGTGCGTCACTTCGTAGTTGCTTCTCACTTCTCTGTTTTCTTTGTTCTAGACAATATTCGATAACATTCTCAATCGTAAAATACCATGGCCTCAAGTACCTGAAGAAATGAGTCCAGAAGCACATGATTTGATTGATCGGTGAGTAATGCTTTGCAAGTGTCGTTAAATAGAGCAATTCTGTTCATTATAAATAGCACTCACCATTGGTGAGTGGCTCTTAACACCTTTTCTATTATAGTGAATATCGCTTTTAGATTACTATGTGTTTTTTATTTTTTTGGTGGATTAGTTTGTGTTGGTTATAAATCTAGTGATATCGATAATTGGTACTGTGATCATTGTGCTTTTGTTTTAGATATGTAACTAAACATAACAATTCATTGATTAAAAGTAAAGAAAGCACAAAAGGCTCAATTCATGGAATGTTGGCATGTTAAAATTTTGTTAAATCTTTTGATATTGAAATCTGATATTTGGTACAACTTAAAGCTATCATACTGAAATTTGTACAGACTTATTTTCCTTTTTCAAGTATTTAAAAAATGCTTTTATCCTATGTAGAATTTATCACACGGTGTGAAGTCAAAGACTTACCTGTTATATCTGAATCCAAAGCTTTTTTTTTTTTTTTTTGAAGAATTAAAAGGAAAAGGAACAGAATTATGTTTTTAAAGGTTTTTGAGGTCCGTAAACTTGTGATGTGACACACTTCCTCCTTATTCTCAGACACATGGACTTTGTAGGTTGGTTTTAGAACTTTAGTTAACACTACATATGGTTATTTATTTTCGTTTAATGGTGTTTGCACATATAATGTCTCTGTGCGATCAATATAGATAGGTAAAAGGGAATTGTTTTAGCATGCTATTCACCCCTTTTGGTTATAATATTCGATATCAAAAACTTGATTACGTTTTTTTTTTTTTTAATATTTGACAAGTTAAAGATATGTTGATTCATTAAATATTCAGATTATTGACTGAAGACCCTAACCAGAGACTTGGAGCTGGAGGAGCATGGGAGGTAGAACTTTGTTCTTTTAGTATTCTTGTTTCACTCTTCTTTGCTAACTTTTTTTTTAATAAAATTATTCTTTTAAATTATTCTAATAAAATAAAATGTTGACATAAAAAATATTATGCAGGTGAAGCAACATGTATTTTTCAAGGATATAAACTGGGACACTCTTGCCAGACAGAAGGTGATAAATATTTATATTTTTGAAGAATCATAATCATAACATACCAATGTTTTAGACTGAATGCATGATTTTAACGTCTCTTTTTTATGCAGGCTGCATTTGTTCCAACGTCAGAGAGTCCATTAGATACGAGTTACTTCACGAGTCGTATCTCATGGAATACTTTAGATGAATATGTTTATCCACCTAGTGAACTTGACGATTCCACTGATGCTGATAGTTTAAGTGGCAGCAATAGTGGCATGAGCACTGGTCATGATGAAGTGGTATTTTTACACCGGTCACTTTTAAACATATAAAGGATTTTAAATATGCTCCGATAAGCAAAAAATTGGAGTTCTTAACTGATTTTGATCTTTGAAAACATTCAATAACAGGGGGATGAATGTGGAGGTCTTGCTGAATTTGATTCCGGCTCATCCGTCAACTATGCCTTCAGTAATTTTTCGTTTAAGGTATTTCCTTTTACTGATAATTCTTTCCTCAGTACTAGTTATGATCTCTCTTTTGATTTTGCTTGTTCAGATGGATGTTTCTTTTTATAGCTATCATCTTTATGAGGTCCTTTAAAGGCACTTCTGAATCTTCTCACCAAACAGTTAAATGGTTACCGATCAGTAACCAACCACCTCCTCTGGCAAATACATCGGATTTTCTGGATTTTATCACCGGATTAGTAAAAAAAATATCACAAAAATTACATTCACAAATGCCAGCAAATCACCAAAAATAATATACGTCATATTGGGGGGAGAGAGAGAGAGAGAGAGAGAGAGCTTATGCCATCATGGAAATCAGTAATTCGTTCTTATTTTCTTGTTTTTGCTTGACATAAAATCTTTGTGCTGTTTTCTGATACCTGTCTTTTGCTTTTGGTTCAGAATCTCTCCCAGCTTGCATCCATCAATTACGATCTGCTTTCGAAGGGTTATAAGGATGATCCAGCCAACAATTCTAATGCCTAAATGCTGTCCCTTTCAAGAAATGGGATTGTATCGTTGACATTAGATTGATTTGCGCGTATTTAATGGGCGTAGTCACCTGTGTTTTCTTTTCAACTGTATACCCTGTACATGTACGGTCTTCAAGGCTTGCGCTTGTTTTATATTTGTTTTGTTGGTTTATTTATTCCATTCTTATGTGTACTATGTAATTAATAAACTCTTATATGATGTTTTTGTGCTCGCAGAGATTGAAGGTGAAGATACTGAAACTCGGTCGGGATGTGCTCTTTCCTCGTTTAGGTAACATGTCCACACTGTGGGGTCTCAAATTTACCATTTTTGTTGTAATTGAGAATGTTGTGTATTTTGAGTGATGCAAATGTGGTGGTTAACAGTGTTTGTCCCATGGTACTACACGGTTAAGAGAAAAAAACGTCCCCCCCTTTTTTCCTCATTTCATGTATCTGATCTTATTTATTGTTTCAACAGTTGAGCTACTGTCAGGTGAGTTCCAATCTTTTTAATGAGGTTAGATAAGTGGTTGAGAAATGGGAACCATGACTAGTATTATAAATAGTGTACATTTTATAGGTTCATCTTTTATAAAAAAAAAAAAAGGAAATGATGTAGGGCTCATTTGGTAGCATTCGTGAAATTATTTTGTTTTTGTTTTGTGTATGAAAATAGAAATGAAATTTTTTTGGAATATTATAGAGATCGTTTCTGAAATCATGTTTGGCTTGATTTCAAGATAGATAGATCGGAATTATTATTATTATTATTTTTTTTCCAATCTTGTTCTTTGTTAGATAGATTGGTTTAAGTATTAGAGATTGTAATTTTAGAAGAATAATGCTGAGTTTGTTGTGGTTCAACCTGTCATCTACGTTTTGGAAGACCAGTTCCTTTTTTTTTTTTTTTTCCATCGAAAGACAACAGCCTTGAACTGTAGGTACAAACACGTCTACCATAAGTAACATCTCTATTCTGCCCCTGAACAGATTTTTGGGAAAATACATGTTTTGGGAAAATACAATTTTGATTTTTTTGTTTTGTTTTGGGAAAATACATCAATTGACATGTTTCGATTACATTATGGAAGAGATTAGGACCCCGTTTGATATTATTTTGGAAATGTTTTGGAATTGAATCTTGTGGTTTTCAATAAACGTGTTCGATGACATTATGGAAGAGATAAGGACCCTGTTTGGTATTGTTTGGAAACGTTTTGAAAATGAATTTTACAGTTTTCAGTAAAGGTATTTTGGAAATGGTTCGGAAATGTCATTTGTTTTGCTCAAAATTAGAAAACTGAAATTGTTTTCATTTTTTATTAGGGAATGAGAAAATAAAATAAAGTTGTTTAGTGGTTGCATATATAAATTAGTGGTAATTTCATATTTGATTCCATCACAAAGTGTATATAATTCATATATTTCACCCAAAGTTCAAATAAAGAAATAAATAAATAAATTTAATTTCTCATTTTAGTTTTCGTTTTCTAAGCTTACCAAAAAATGAAAACAAAATTGTTTTCATATTTTATCAAGAAATGAGAAAATAAAATAAAGTTCTTTTCTCATGTCCGTTTTTATTTTCTAAAGCTTGACACTCAATAAAAATTTGCATAAATATATTCGAACATAAATTTGCTTTTTCATGTACTGAAATCAATTTATTTAGAAACACAATCAAATATAATTTCAAAAAATATCGATAATTTCATGCATAACTATTATAAAATGACGAGTTCGAATTTCCTCTCAAATTCCAAAAACTAAAAACCAACTTTGTTGTTGGGTTATAAAAACCAAAATGACGTGCAAAAAATTTGTTTTTGTCCTTCGTTCTTTCTCCATTTTTTTTTTGTTTTTGCATACTAAATTTTTAATTTCTATATAAGAGCCTCGACTTTGGTGAATCTTTTTTTTTTCTTGGCTTAACAAATTTAGAGAACCTCATTTTTTGTTGGGTAGATCCAATTTGATTGTACAATATGGTCGAATTATAGTGGTGAACGACATAATATCAATCAATGACAAATATATAAGCCCCCAAAATAATGTTCAATTAATAGCAAATAGTCCAAATATCCATGACGATCTGGAGCTTTCTAACGAGTCAATCTGGAACTTGTTGAATTAATTCGTGAGTAGTATCATGAGACTGGTGAGTTGTATTTCCAATCTAGTTGAGGATGTTCCAAGAGTCGTATCCGAGTTAATTGTCCGAGTTGACGTATAGATGGTGAGAGATGATGTACGAAATATGAGCTCAACAGATATCATTTTATGTTGGGTATATCCAATTCGAATTTATAATATGGTCGAATAATATAATTGAACAATTCTTTTGAGCAAGTTTTCTAAGAATTCAAGATCTATGGCAAATGTACCAGCGGAAAAATAAATAAATAAATAAAAAAGTTCAATGACGAACAGTCCAAACAACCATGACTAGAATAAATTATCCTCGTATACAGACTTAAAGAGGATCACAAAATAGGTAGTGGTGGAAAGAGAGCTTTTAGTATTTGGTTAGAAGTTGGCGATGTAAGGACCACATTTCCTTTTCCTCCCAAATTAACGACAGTTGGGTGCTGCAATTTTAGATGTGGCAATTGAATAGCACTGAGAAGCCCTTTAATTCTTTTTCACACATAAGTCAATTTCTATAATTTCTACAAGGAGTTGACATTTTTATTCATAAAGGAATGGATTTATAATGTCAAATTTGAGCTTCTTAAGTTATTAGTTGGTGACTATCTGGGTGATTTTGAGGTTCGGGGTGAGGGATTTAAAAGCTGCAAAAGAGAGTTGGAAATTTTTTATTGTATTTGTGTTACTAGTCAAAAGTTATTGGGGCTAGAAATAGGTGGGCATTTGGTAAATTTTCTTTATTTTTTTTTATTTTTTTTTATTTTTATTTTTTCAGATCTGTTGTAAATACACAATAAGAATTTTAAGTGTTTAGTAAATTTTGAAAAAAAAATAATAATGCGGAAATGTGTAATAACTAAAATAGTCATACTTTGTTTTCATTAAATCTTAAGGTCAAAATTGTTATTATCAAAAATTTAAAAAAAGAAACTCATTTTATTATTTCAATTATGTCTAGTAATATATTTACGTTT
The DNA here is from genome assembly GCA_008635985.1 of Ficus erecta. Lineage (NCBI taxonomy): Eukaryota > Viridiplantae > Streptophyta > Magnoliopsida > Rosales > Moraceae > Ficus > Ficus erecta. The sequence continues at coordinate 100,718 of BKCH01001306.1, read as the reverse complement.
CAGTATCCTTATTTGTAAATGGTTCAATAATGATTAAAATATCTGTTCTCTAAAGGTTGACTTTGTCAACACTACTAAGGACCGGACAAGCGGAATTCAGTAGAGGCTCAACATAGTGCATTTTTTTTTAAAGAACTTGTAATTTTTAACAAATATCTAGAATTAAAAATGTATAGTATGTCTATGCAAATTTTCGAGCAATACTCTTTCGAAAAAAAATTTCAACCAATACCAAAATTGTGGCCGGTGTCTCAAATACTTGATTGAAAATGCTCTTGATCACAAATACGTATGAACACGTTAAAAACACTCGAACATGTTTGGCTTCTGTACGGATTAAGACATGTCATGTTAGTTGGTAACTTACGAGAAATAATAAATAACGCTCTAAATGTTACTCTCGAAAACGGTGTATAAATTTAAGTATGAGTATTTTACTTTAAAAATCACATCTATCTGAGAGATCAAATAAGATGCACTTTTATATTCTTTATACTCAAAATTTCTACCAAAATCAATAGATACAACAATTAATACAAACTCGTGGTTGCAAACATAACCTAGAGGTAATTTCACACTTAAACTCCATCACAAGTTGTAGAGTTTGAATCCTTCCATCCTAAGTTCAATAAAATAAAATAAAATAAAATAAAACAATTAATACAAACTCCATAAATTTTTCTTCAAGAAAAAGGTATATAAGTTGCTTAAACTTGGAAGAAATTAATTACCAAGCATGAATCACATATCAAACTTAATCAGTTAATCTCACCTCAACTGATGGTTACATTACAGCTATATTTAATTTTCAAGTAATTGAAACATTATAATTACCCTTTAAAAAAGTAAGGTGTGGTAGTTTTCCTACATTTCAATTGCCGCGTCATATTTTATCCTTGATCATAAATCGTATATAGAAAAAAATGTTATATTATTAATTGTTTACTCTAAGAGCTTGCCATATAGATATAACAAAAGTTGATATAGATATAGCAAAAATATTTCAAGATCCTGTCTGGTTTATTTAGTTAAGCTAGTCAATCAGGTCTCTTATGAGTTTGGCTTATCAACAATATTATTGTCACAAGGTGCCAAGATGTGACTTCTTTTGAGTTTGGCTTATCAATAATATTATTGTCACAAGGTACCAAGATGTGACTTCTTTAAGTAAGATTAGGTTTTCAAAAGTTTCCTTCATATTGGCGAGACTACTAACAGCCAAAAAAAAAAAAAAAAAAAAAAAAAACTAATGATATAAAATAAATAACTTGTTTTGGTGTCCAGCACCTGTCTAACAAGAGTACAGGAAGTAAAAGAAATCACATCTTGTGGTTAAACAAAGAAGATACGTATGTGTGTGGTGTTGAGCAACTTTAATTTTATCCCACTTTATTTTGTATTACTATTTTACTGAGAAAAACTATTAAGATATTGTTATAATAATCATTTCAGTTAATTTTTGGACGGAATCTGTTAGTAATTGATCAAAAAATGATGCTAAGTTCTAATTAGTGGATTTCGTCTAAAAAATTAATGGAAACGACTATTGTAGTAATATTATAATAGTTTAGGGACCTTCTAGCTACAAAAAATAGATCAAGGATCAAAGTTGCATAAATTAAAAGTTTAAGGACCAACCTAGTAATTCACCCAATTTCATAAAATAAAATCACCATTGTTATCAATTATATGAGATCAAATTATATCTATATGATAAATTCAGGGGTACCGATAAAATTTAGTTTTTTAATTCCTAATCTAATCACGAGTTAATGAGAATAGTGTAAAATTAATCTACAAATTCATGGGTGGATTTTTTTATAATGAGATAGATCTCGTTCATTCGTATTCATGGGTGGATTAGGTAGAAGATGAAGATTTGATTCCCATGTAGTTATTTGTTTATTTATTTTTTGCTGGAAAGATTCCAAGTAGTTGGGTTCAAAGAACATCAGACCAGCGGTATAGGAAGTTGATGACATTACCAAGTAGTTTGGGTTGTCTCTATCTTTACCAAGCATCCCGCATTACATTGATCCTCATGAACTGAAGCTCGAAAATTATGTAATTGCTCACCAAGAAATGAAGATAAGGTTTTAAGATTTTTGAATGAATTAGCGGATTTACAAAAAAGATGTGACCCCTGATTCTAAAAAGAAAAATGCATATATTCTTTATGTTTGAAGTGAGAGGGTTTCAAGTTGCATAAAGAAAACCGAATTAGATCATATTACATTCTGGTTGATTGTGGGGTTGTTAAGTTATTTTTCTGATTCTCTTTTATATTAGTGGCTTTTTTTTTTTTTTTTTTTTTGGCCATTGGGCGACCCTTTGATTTGGTTTGCACTTGTTAGTGACTCTTTATGGCTGAATTATGATCCTTTTTTTTTTTTTAAATTAAATTTGAGTATGATGTTTTTCCGTCTCTTCATTAGTGAGCTCTAATTCTCTGAGTTTCAGACCCCACCCCGCCTTCACTAGATCTGTTTCCGGGAGTACCTTAAAAAAACTGAGAAAAAAAAAAAATCATTCAAATATATTTATATTGACCAATCAGAATTAACCCCCATAAGCTGTGTTGAAGGGGGGAGGGGGTTATTGTCTATTGTTGATCTCTATAGTAGAATCAGTCAGTGCCCTGAGAGGCGAGAGGCAGTGGCTTAGTTTTGAGGATTTCTGGCTAGAGGCCAAAATATAGGTTCAATCCACGAAATCCAGTTTGTGATATGAATTTTCTGGGACTTCTGGATTTTATAACGAATTGGACCAATTCAAAACCAAGAATTGACTACTGATTTGTTAAAAAAGCTTAAAAAGTGCAGTATCATACTTCAAATATGTAATTTAGACTCGCATTTAAGCTAACTACATTTTAAATGATTTGAATCAGTTTAATACTACGAATTAACTTTTGATTCGATCAAAAAAAAAAAAAAAGCTTAAAATATGTAATTTAGGCTTCAAAAAAAGTGCATTTTTATGCCTCAAATATGTAATTTAGGCTCATATATAAGCTAACTCATAATGGCATTTTATTTTAGGATTAATTTCATTTTTAGCATTTGTAGAAAAAATATTATTAAAATTGACATCATTTTTGTTTCCTTTCATTCTTAACATTGTCACGTCATCACCATCAATTAAGATGGATGTAAAAAGTCAAAAATACCCTCAGGCAAGCCTAAATCTTATTATTATTATTATTTTTTCACTTTCCCGCCTAGCCTCCCGCCCATTTTGAAACCCAAATCTTCATATAATATCTTAACTTGATTTAAAACTATTTTCACCATTTTAAAGAGAGAAACTTCCATCTAGAGAGAGAAACTTTCATTTAGAGAGAGAAACTCTCACTGTCGGAAACCACTCCAAAAACCAATATATTGACAAAGGAGGGATTTGAAATAAAAATTAAATTTGTGGTATTGAGTAGCAATGCTGGAAATAGAAGATAAGATAGATTAAAATAATTGAATATAAACATAAAATCGAATAAAAAAAAAGAATAAAGTAAGCTAAATGTTACCACTAAAATATCATTGAAAAATTCCTCCCTTGTCTGTTCTTGCCACACATCTTCCAATGCAATGCAATATACAAACACACACACACATACATACATACATACATATATATATATATATATATTGTGTCCAGTACATCGTTTTTTTTTTTTTGGGGTAAATAAGCTCTGTGTCCAGTACATCATGTTTGTCACGTAAAAGGGTCTCGAATTACATAAAAATTCACACGATAATATGTGAAAGTAGTCAATGGAATCCTAGGAATTTCGATACATCCTACTCTAGCTTCAAACATTCTCTCAATCACCTCATATTTCAAATAATATGTATCTATTTATCCATTTACAAACCCATATTAAAAGAAATACACAGAAAAAAATTAAATCATATTCAGTAATTTTAAGTCACTGCAAATAGATGCAGATTTTTTTTTAAAAGGTAGAATTATATTCCATAAGGCGATTCAAACATTAATGTTTATAAACTCGGAATATACCAGACTAAATTCCTAATTGAAACCAATTTTATTAATAAGTAAATATAATGAGAAATATTTATCGGCACACTAATAATTGAGTATTAGCTCCAATAATTTGAAAGAGAGATTTTGCATCGGGTCCATTTTATGCGTGAGTTATTTTCTTGGCTCATTTTTTTGGCCTTTGGATTAGTAGGATTCCTTTACTTTATTATTATTATTATTATTATTATTTTTGGTATTATGCGGTGGAAATAATTTGTTTCTATTGATTGAGCCATATGGATTTTGCTGAATAAAGACGGCAGAATAGGACAGCACAAAACCAAGGACAAACTTATCCCATCATTGGAAAAAAAATGGAAGTTCCAGGCTTTGTTTTCTATCGTTTTCTAGGCATTTTCTAGGTTAATATTTTCCCAGCACAAATTATCCAAGAGGAAAACAAATAAAAATTAAAAATTCTTCTGGGACTTTGGATGATAACAAAAAAAAATTTCAGGCATAAAGGTAGGAATAAGGACCACATTGTCAGACTGTATGCTTTGCTTTACACCTTCGCTCCATTAAAAAAAAAAAAAAAAAAGCATCAAAATTTGGTCCACCGTATAAAGTTGGTTAGTAATCATCATCACCACAAAAACATGTCCTAAGCTTTTTCACCTTATGAGTTACTGTATTGCCCCGACTAGTTTTCAAATGAGAGCACGTGCTTTGTACGCGACGGATAATAGATAAGCAAAACAAATTTAAAAGAAAAAACATCATAGGACGACTGCTGGAAGCCGCTTCATAAGTGTGAAATGAAGCACTGAAGAAATGCCATTTGCATTAAAAAAATATGAGCAAATGAGATTACAAAGTTAAATTTGTCTTTAAAGTGGAAAAAAATGTGATATTTAGTCCTGAAAGTAGTATTATAATATCTAATTATTCCTTAACAGAGTTTTGTTTTGATTTTTTTTTTTTTTTTTCAGTTGGTCAGCTGGTTAGTTTTTGTTTAGCTTGGTTAATAGTGACAATATATATTCTAAAAAGTGAAAATAAACGACAAAAACCTAGATTCGAAAGGCCATATATGTATACTTACCAAAAAAAGGGGCAATATATGTATATTTAGATTGATGCGGATTACCTCACAATTGATTGATGCACTACTTTACAAACCTCCAGCAAAATAAAATTGAGGACAAGATTTCCAAAAATGCTGTTTAGGAAGTTAAGAAGAAGAATCCAAAGAATGGGGAAAAAAACCTCCACACATGAAAAAAAGAAATTAGGATATGGTATCTTTCACATATATTTATATATATATATATATATTTGGAGAAATTATGCAATTCATTTCAACGTGTTTTAAGTCAATTTTTCACCTAAAAGCGGATCATTTTTACTATTTTTTTCCCCAAGAGGAGAGATCATTTCTCATTAACATAAATTGAATTTTGTGATTTATGCTTTAAAAAAAAAAACATTGCATCAGAATTCTATGTTGGATATTGAAAAAATAGCTTTATTGGTAAAACTTTATTTTACACCATCAAATTTATATTGAAAACTGTCCTTTTTTTTTTTTTACTTAGGAATGAGAGAGTCAAACTCTGCACTTGATGGTAAAGTTAAGGATTAAATTACCGCTAAATTATGTTTATAAATTTTATAAATTTTTTCTTTTGTTATGATTTTAATTAAATTAAAATAGAATGTTCAAAAACATTATTGAACGTTAGCAGCGGTAGGAAGTACAGAATTGAAATGGGGACTTTCCTTTTGGTTAAGACTTTACCTAAATATCTTGCGTCTTGCACGAATTAAGATTGATTAATACGTGACACATAAGTCTTAACCTTACGTATGAAAGGAAAGAAACCATCATGGACTTGATGTGATTTAACCGAATAGACAGCACAACCAACTCATCAAATCAGCGATAAGATATCAATTTCAACAAATGAAAAAGTTTGGAGAAAAGCAAATTAGAAGTGGGGGGAAAATAAAAAGGCAAAAGCTAAAGTCATAATTACACAGCAACCGCCCCCATCATCTTCAACAAATTGAACAGATATATCCACCCCAATGTAAAATTTAATACCAAAAAAAAAAAAAAAGGTACAAGGGGAATTAAAAAAAATAAAAATAGGATAAAATTCACAGTTTGGCTCCTAATTTAAAATTTTAAAAATAAAATAAAAAAAGGAAATGAAGATTTATGCCCAAAGATTAAACATACACCAAGGAAAAAAAAAAAAAAAACGACCGATTTAACAAACAAAGTATGGCCACCATAGGCAAAGCAAAGTTGGTCATGATGATTCAACAAAAGCCAAATGAATGTGGGCCCCACAAATTCGAAACTCCAATCAATCAATCTGCTTCCTTGATAAGCTCATTAGCCTGATGATCTTCTCTCAAGCCTGAACGACAAAGCTCCTCAATACGACATGTGACTTCAGACATTGTGGGTCGTTTATCAGGGTACTGAGCAGCACAGTCAATTGCAAGCTGCAACATCTGCACCATCTCCTCTTCAACATTTTGGTACCTCAAAAGCTCTAGATCAAACACCTCAGATGTCCACTCTTCCTTTACAATGGACTGAACCCATCTCGGCAGGTCAACCCCTTCCTCATTCAGGAGGGCGTGAGTTGGTGGCTTTCCCGTTAAGAGCTCCAACACGAGGACCCCGAAGCTGTACACATCCGCCTTCTGGGACACCTTCCGCGGGTCGGTCACCTCCGGGGCGCGGTATCCTGCGACACGGTTGGGGGTCGAGGACGGGCCGACGAGGTGGGCTAGCCCGAAATCAGACACCCGGGAGGTATAGGATTTTGTGAGGAGGATGTTTGATGACTTTATGTTTCCATGGGAGACGTTGGGTCCTTGCGAGTGGAGATATTGGATGCCGCGGGCTGCGCCGAGGGCGACCGCCGATCGGATTTCCCAGTTCAGTGGTGTCCTACCTGCTCCTTTGTTTCCTGTTGGGGGAAAAATACAGATTGATGGTGGCGAACATGATTTTAGCAAAAGGAAGTCATAGATCTATATTTAATTAACAATGAGTTGGCTTAAACGTTGTATTTTTCTTTGTTTCTGATGATAAGAAACTTAGCTGGCAAACAACTGCACCAGAAACATTTAAATAAATTAATTCCGAATTACATAAAAAAATAAACACACTCTGGAAGCAATTCCCATTTCATTAAAAATGAAGAAAATTCAGAATTGTAAATCAAATCCTCACTGCAAATTAGAAGCAAAGCAAAAAAAATTAAGCAGGATGTAGCATTTTCATGGTAAACAAATTAACAAGTCTAAGCAATCATGATTCTAAAGAAAAAAGGGACGAAGGGAAGAGATAATAAATATCATGATGAAAATGAATAAATAAATAAAGGTAAGGCAAAATTAAGAGAAGAAAAAGGGAGAGAATAAATAATTTTTCTGACCATGCAAAAGAGCAGACAAGCTTCCCATGGGCATGTAATCATAGACAAGAAGCTTCTCATCTCGGCTGTAATAGTAAGCCCTGAGAGGCACCAAATTCTCATGGTCCATAGCCCCCACAGCCTCAATCTTCTCCTTAAACTCCTTATCCGAAATCGTCACATCCTTCAACCTCTTCACGGCCACTACCGTCCCGACCTCCAACACCGCCTTATACGCCGTCCCAAACGTCCCTTTCCCCAACACCTCCGCCGAAGCTCTCAGCAAATCCTCCAAGTCGAACACCCTCGCCGCATTCCCGAAAAACACCAGCTTCTTCACACCACTACCCGCATTGTTATTCACCTCACTCTTCGCGTTCCCCGCCATCGCCGCCGCGGCCGCTGCAGCCACCGAGAACCCGTTGTTGCCGTTGTTGAACCCGCCATTCTCCTCCGCCGGCTTCTCCCCCGAAACATCTGATTCCGGATGCTTCAGCGCCGCGACATCGACCGAGCTCGTCTTCTGAATCCTCTTCCTCCTGCAACAAACTATGAGGAGGATCACAATCGCCAGCGCGGCTACCACGCACCCGATAACGATCCCGGCGATCACTCCTCCGGATAATTTCTTCCCCTTTCCGTTTCCATTAATGTTGACTTCTCCAGTCGGCAATGTGTCATTGTCTCCGGGGCAGAGAGAGAGCGGCTTTCCGCAGAGAGAGGTTCCGAGAAAGGAATCGGACGGGAATGTCTGAAGCTTCTCCGGGATTGAGCCGTTCAGCAAGTTGTTGGAGACGTTGAACTGGGCAAGATCGGGAAGCTTCAGGTCCGGAATCGGTCCGGAGAGCTGGTTGTTCTCGAGGAACAGAGTGCGCAGCCGAGTGAGGTTGTTGAACGACGGCGGGATCTCGCCGGAGAAGTTGTTGAGAGCCAAGTTGAGACGGACGAGGTCGGTAAGAGAGGTGAGGAAGTCGGGGATTTTGCCGGAGAAGAAGTTTCCTTGAAGGTAGAGATTTCGGAGGTTAACGCAGGAGGCCAGATCTGAAGGGAGAGAGCCCGTTAAGGCGTTGACACGAAGACTGAGAGTTCTCAGAGCTGTTAAATTGGCGAAGATGCCATTGGGGAGATCTCCGGAGAGAGCAACACCAGGAAGACGAAGAACAGTGACCCGGTCGTTCTCGCATCTGACACCTGCCCATGAACAAGGCCTCTCAAGGGTCGCATTCCAGAGCAGAGTTCTTCCTCCGACGGCTTTGCGGAGAGCTAGGAGAGCTGCTCTGTCGGAGTTCAGATCTGGCTCTGCATAAGGAACAACCACAACAAGAACAACAAGAAGCAGACAAAGTGAAAGGAAAGAGGAAATGGGAAGCCTGAAAGGCTTCATTTTCTTCTGCTCAAAACCCAAGTTTTTTTTCTCTCCCTTTTTTGGTGGAAAAACGGGGTTGTTGAGTTCTTCAAAGCTCTCCAGGCATTGCTTGGTTATGGGGGTTTTTTTTTTTTTTTTTTTTTGGAGGGGACAAACTCAAACTCGAAGGGTGGTGAGAGAGAGGAATGGGAAGAGATATAGGGTGTGGGTGTGTTGGAGAACCTGCATTTTGGGTTTTGGTTTTCTTTTCTTTTCTATCGTACTTTTGTTTCTTGTCTCTCTGGTTTTTTGGGAGGAGAGAGAGAGAGAGAGAGAGAGGAGTGTGAGAGTACAGGCTGTGTGTGGTAAATGGAGATAGAGAGAGAGAAAGAAGAGAGAGAGAGACAGAGAGAGAGTGCTAAAGGGGAGTAGAAACCCTAGCTGTACACTGTGAAGGAGAATGAGGAGTGGACGGTCAACTGATTTCTCCTTTACCATTTTCTCTTTTCTTGTTTTTTCCTTTTTTTTTTTTTTACCTATTAATCTTTTTCCTTTACGGAATATCTATTAGGAAGAAATGCACTATAACAATACCTTTTTCTTATCCTCCGTTTGCCTCACCATCTCAACTCAAACTAAACAACTCAAATCTCATCATGTTTTTTGTCTTTTCTGAAAAAGTTTTTTGTCTTTTCTGAAAAAGTCAACAAAATTTACTATGCAAACTTAAAAATCTCAACTCAACTCAAACTGAACCTGCGATCCAAACGAACCCTTAGTCTCTTAATTCATTACGTGGGGATCTTAAACACGCTATATGATAATTTTAAATCAAAAATTAATTTTTATTTTTATTTTATTTTATTTATCTATTTCATACACGTAACAATTAGTGTATATATAAGAATGTGTTGTTATTCCCCGTTTTTATAAAATGGTATTTGTAAATTTTTTTTAATGTAATATTAATGGTCCGTTTGGTTCGCAGGTTTGAGTTGATATTTTGAAGTTGAAATAGTAAATTTTGTTAACTTTTCAGAAAAGACAAAAAACTTTTTGGAAAAAAGACAAAGATTTTTGAGGAAAAAGACAAAATTTGAGTTGAAAAGTTGAAATCAAACCTGCGAACCAAACGGAGCCTAAAACAATTATATGATTCTAATATAATATTTTTCATCATATTTATCTTTTGTATTAATATCTAAATTGTGTCATATTACTAGATTTTACATAAAAATTACAATTACAGATTGTATTTTCTTATCGTATGCCAGACGTTTAATATCTATATATAATATATATATATATATATATATATATTTTCTTCTGTTTCAGATTGTGATATTAAATAGTATTTTTATGAATCTACAGTTACATATGCTCCAAAAGAAAGCTATTGTTACGGTTACACATTTACACTAACATTTAAACATGGATTGGTTTTTGGCTTTTATGCTTTTCGGATTTTTACTGTGTTTTTATGGTAATAAAAGATTAAAGATTAAAACGTGTACTTTTCATAAAGGGTAGATTGTGTTTTCAAATTTTATTATGTTTTTAGATTTTTTTTTTTTTTTTCTTGAGACTTTGTTAGTGTCCAAGGGCAACCCAAAAAAAAAAAAAAAAAAAAAAAACAACAACTAATAAAAACCAAAGGTGGATATTGTTCGTAGTGGAGAAATCCAATATTCTAATCCACCTTCTATAATTGCATGTCCATAACTAACGTAGTTTTGAAATAATTTTGACAACGTGGATTTACATTTATAAACTTAAAACAATGAGAGGAGAATTTTATGTCATTTTCACTTCACTACTTCCATAAATCCTTGTTAAGTAATATTTGAGAGATTTCCTAGAGACAAACTACCGTTTTTCTTTTAAGGTTTTTATTTTTTATTTTTTATTTTTTAAGAATGAAGTAAATAGCATGTTAAATATTTTTTAATAATTAAATATTTAAAAATCTTTCTATTCGCTATAGTTATTTTCATAAAAAAATGTTATGATTTTACTTTTACTTTAAATTTTTTTTTACTAATTAAATATTTTAAAATCTTACTATTTGCTTTAATTATTTTCATACAAATACTATTCATTACAATTTTACTTTTTGATTTTCTTCTTCTTTCCTGAGGTTTCCAAGGTTAAGTAAAGTTTGAGGAAAAATACTAGGGACAATAACTCTAATTCCAATTTTTGCGTACCAATTTATATGATATATGAGTTGTCATTTTTTTTATTGGTAAGTGTTTAAAGTATTAATATATCAATTGATTACAATTACCAATAAAAATAAGACACATGAGTTGGTACTCAAAAAATCGGGATTAGAACTGATATCTCTATAACTATTAAAGTTTGAGTTGTGCAGATACACAACAAATCTTATAACAAAAATAATTATTTTATTATTTTATTTTATTTTAGTGTCTGAACTGATTATTGAACTATCAATTTATCAGATAATAGTTCTTTAATTCAAAACACTTTTAAAGAGATATATGATAGTTATCACTTGTAGATTACTTGCATCTAAGATCACATGTATTTTGACAATTTACAGCTTCTAAAATTAAACTCTAAATTTAACAAAAACTTTTGAGACGTGAAAATTACAAATTCAATCATGATTAAAACACGTCTGTACCTATTAACTACAATCCATTTTTAATTGTATTTTGGACTGCAAGACTAATATGAGACATAGATGATAGTGTGAAAAATGGTTATGAGACGTTTAGTTTAGAAGCTAAAATGAAATTGGACTTATAATTCAGAGATAAAATATGAAATTAACACTCAAATACTTATGTTGTACTTTATTATTATTATTATTATTATTATTATTATTGTATAAATTCATTTATAAACTACTTTATATTATCGTAAACAACTTTTAAGATGTTAACCAGCAAAACATTAAACTGGCTATTTTCTTAACCAAATGGAAAATTTTCGCTTAAATAATGCTTCTTCTGTAGAATCTAGATTCTCAACCTAAAAGATCAATGTTGTGTAGAACAGAGAGTTACCTACCTTTGATGGGGCACGTACATAAATGAAGTGTTTTGGGCATTTTTTAGAAATAGGCTTTTTGGGTATTTCCTAAAACTAATCTTACAATAATATTTTTGGCATCTTCTAGTGTACTTCGAAATTTCAAAAAAGAGAAAACAAACTTGTATGGATTTTAAAATGGCCAACTGCCACTTTTATCCCTTTTGAGAGCCAATAATACAAGTAAAGTGCCTGGCCATCTAGTCCCTCGTAACATTTTTGCGTTGTTTTGTTTTGTTTTGTTTTTTGTTTTTTTGTTTTTTTTCGAACAAAAGAAGCTGGGCAATTTTACAGTGGGACTGCTATGGTGTATCCTACCCTAGACAACTCCATCAGATCGGCCTCACAGAGATTGAAAAGCGGCCTGGTGGTGGCATAGCAACAACAAAAAAAAAAAAAAAAAAAAATTACAAATTAGCTATGAATGCTCTCTTCTAATTACCAAGCATAAGGGATCAAATCACATTATCTGATGTGAGGTTACAATTACACATCTTTAATAACCGTCAAATTTGAGTGGGCTTTGATAACTTTGAACTCTTTGGATATTAGACGATAAAGTGAGAGCAACGTCCTTCTTCCATTCATCTATGGTACTAAAAAATTCTCATAGTGACATTGATTTGAGGGTAGGAAAAAAAAAAAAAAAGCTACAATTATTTAAGTTGGTGTGTTTGACATTTTGTGATTCATTTTTTCTTATAAGTTTTTCTCCACGTTAATCGTATCATCATCATCATGTTGAGTCTTTTCTTTATGGCTATTTACTTTGTGATTTTTATTCTATTGACTAAACAGTACAATCGTACTATTTTATCTAAAACAATACTTGTGTTAACCGTTTGTTATTTTCTAATAATGTTGATTTATAAATAGTGCGTGACTATGGTTTTTATTTTTATTTTTTAATAAAAAAACATGGTTTTCATCATTGATAACAACACAAGTAGAGAGGTGGTTATAAATAGGGGTGTCAATACGGGTCACGACACGACGACATGAATCGAAAACGACACGAATTTCGCGGGTTTGGGTTGGGAAAAATAGTGATCGTGTCGATTTCGGATTACCCGAAATAGACACGGAAAAATTCGTGTCGTGTTCGGGTTGGACCCGTCCAACCCGAACACGACACGAATTTTTTCGTGTCAATTTCGGGACAATTTTCGTGTCGCGGGTCAATTTCGTGTTAATTTCGGGTCAAATTTCGTGTCAATTTCGTGTCGCGGATCAATTTCAGTTCGTGTCGTGTCAACCCATGACGGGTTCGTATCGTGTTCGTGTCGTGGTTTCATTTCGTGTTCGTGTCGCGGGTTGTGTTCGGGTCGGGGAAGAAAAAAATCGATACAGCTCTAACACGATACGAACCCGACACGTGACACGAATTGCCAACTCTAATTATAAACATAACTTAATAATAATATCATATCGGATTTTATTTAAAAATATAGAGTTCAAATTAAAAAAAAAAATAGAGAGATTACCCGTCTTCCTTCAAAGCATCAAAATATGAACAATGGGAGACCGTTTCTGGCCGTCGGATTGAAACCAATGATCGCCAACCCACCGACGGATCCGAACGTTAGGAGTAGAGAATCACATATCAATTGTTGTCAGGTAAGTTTGGTAGTGGGACCCGTGGATTTAGACATGTCTCTCTCTTCCGCGTACCGGTGGATACTATATGCACAAAACCGATATTTTATTTTGAGCTTTTTTTTTTAAAATTTCTTTTTATGGAAATTTTTAAGTAAAATGTTATCGATTAAGACAGTATATCTACCAATCTAAATTGTCCACCAATATTAAAGTGCATTTAATTTAATAGAATTTTGGTTCTGCTTGCAAAATAGAAGTAGGAAAGAGATCATTTTTAGAGCTCATGATGATCGTTGGGTATTGATTACTGTATAGCGGATGTAACAAATTTCAAATTATTGAGTTGGATTCTATCAACAAAAAAAAAAAAATATTGATTTTTTTTTTCTTTAGGTAAAAATATTATTGAATTAGAGTGTAGAAAAAAAGTATGGAAACTCTACCGATATGTTTTGAGATTTTTTAGAGTTTAGCTATTGCTATAACTTTTTTTTTTTCCCTTATCATTATTATTATTATTTTTCAACTAATTTGCATCTTTGATTGTGTTTTGATTTGACGTTGTACAAATTCGGTATTTATTTATTTTTCTCATTGGATCCTTACAAAGTTTTTTGTCTCTTCCAAAAGAGAACAAAATTAAGAAGAATATATATATATATATATATATATATATATATATATAAAAGAGATAGGAAGCTTCTTCTTGAGAATCCAAGGGTGTATGAGAGTATCTGTATGCTATGTTAATACATGAGCTACTCTTTTTAATCTTTGTTTAATTATTGTTTTTTTGGCTATTAGCTTTCAAACAATTTGTATTAAAGAATAATGATAGCTTAATTATAGTAACCACAACCTTAATGGTATAGCACCCCTTGACGCACCATTATACAGAAATGCTAGTCATAACAAATACATTGTATAACGATAGATGGAATCCATGACATTTGGACTATTTTAGAGTACATTTTAAAAAGCACTCTTTTTTTTTCCCCTTATTTGAAGAGGTTTAAAAAGCACACTTCGTGGATGGTGTTGCTATGTATGTAAATACATTGCAACGGATTTTTACTATTTACACGTACTACGAAGTTCATGAATAGAAGAATGGACTCCACTAATTACATTGTGATTACATATTTGTAAGGAACAATGATTTACTTATTTATTGATAAACTTGTAATGTATAATTAAGACTACTTAACAGTCTAAGATGGCAATTTTCCCTGTTTATTGACGGGACCTGCCTTAAATGGGATGAAAAAAAAAAATCAATATAAACGAGGTTAGGGTTATAAACAGGTTAAAAGTTTAACCCCTCGGAGGTTTGATTTAGTTGTAGAATATTTTTTTATATTAAAGATATTATGTTTGATGTTATATAACAGATGTGATTTTAAGTATTAAATTTCAACACAATTGATCTATGAAAATTGAAGACTATATATTTTGATTTATTTCAACTTAAAGTCTCATATATATGTATTTTTATTTTATTTTATTATTTGTAATTTTATATGATAGAAATAACTAAACGAATAAACAGGGCATCTCGTTAGTACCCCAAACCCGCGAGGGGAAAAGCCCGAACCGTCTCACCAATTTAAATAGGTTATGTGATGGGTATGAATAATATTTTTATTCGTAAGGTGGGTTGACGAGAAGACTGCCATGTCTTAAATTCACCCTATTGCCATCCATACTTGACACTAATGGTACTAATCTTTAACCTTATTATTATTTGTGCAATTCAACGATTTGTCATGTCATTTAGTGTTTGAGTGGCATTCAACATTTTAAATTGCTCAGAAAACTAAGAACCAAAAGTTGTATTTTAATCCAAGGAGTCGTTAGATTAGAGTGTTTCAATCATCGATTATACACCCCGCGTAGTCTATCAAATATATATTTAGTAGAGAATATGATTATATAATTAAAATGAGAACCCAAAAAAAAAAAATCAATTATTTGTAATACAAAAAATATAAAGATTATTATATAGAACTTCTAGTTGGTTATATCCAAGAACAAGCGTCAACTTAAAGTTTACAAGGTGTAGAGTTATAAATGTCTATGTGGCTGATTTTGGTAGCAACTAATTTAGGAATTAAAGAAAGAAAATTTAGACGTAAATTAGACATAAAGAATCGGATTTATTACCAACCAATATAACATCAGTTATTATTACTAGTATTTTAGTGAAAACGAAAATTTGGGAAAACATATAGTTTTAGGTGAGAAAATGAAAATTTGAACTTAGGTGAGAAAATGAATTAGGGGACGTATACTCTCCACTTTTCTTAAAAGCATGAAAATATTAAGTTTGCCAACCCATACCATACATTACAATAATGACATATAAATTAGTTGTTCGGTGAGGGGACTTAGTTGGAAAGCCTTTCTTTTTTCTCAGTACTACTAGTGTCGGTTCTGTTTTGAATAAATACAGCTTTTTTGCCCTTTTCACACACGTTACCTAAAACCCAGAAAGGGATAAATAATTATTACTTTAATTTTGAGGCTTTTACGGGGCTTATGACTATGAGTTTTAGCTAATTAATTAAAGTTACCCAAAACTCAAAAGAAAAGAACCTTACAGTTTGTCACTGTTGAGGCTTTTTTCCCAACTACTGACTAACCCTTAATAGTTGGTTTCTTGATATTTGATGTAACGGCTACCGATTTGTTCAACTATTTGTTTATGACGAAATTTATTATACGACCTTTACTTTTTTATTTTTATTATTATTATTTTTTTTTATAATGATCAACAACGATGGTTTTGCAGTTGTTGATTATATTCGGATGATGAAAAGATGGTTATGTATATTCTTATTATATTTTCATAAGTGCATACAGTATTAGACCTTTTGAAATGAAAATTAAAATTAAAATTTTCAGACGTGATTTAACTTTAAAAATAATATTTTTTTAAAGAAACACCACAACTCAACAGGTTTTCAACTATCCAGTGACCACGACAACCAAGCTTTCAAGTGTTGTTTTGTCTTTTTATTTATTTATTTATTTATTATTATTATTAGTTTGATTTTGCTTTGTAACTGAGGATTTTATTTTATTTATTTATTTTTTCCTTCCTTCTTTTGGGTGGGAGGGGTCACTAGCACCGGCGAGAAGATTGCAGGAGGGGATCGGGTTTGCAAAGCTCTTCTCTCTCTCCCTTTTTTTTTGTGCTAAATTATAAGTAATATAAATTATTTAATGTGAGAGTAAAAAAAGATACCTTATAAGTTGGAGCGCTAGATTAAAAATGGACACTCATATCACGCATTATGAAGTTAAAGGAAAAAGGTACTTATCCTACTAGTAGGGGAAAAGTACGCGTCCTACTATAAATTTCGCCGTTGTTTAGAAGAGATTTTATGTACTCTCACTATATAAGATTTGGTGTAGGATGAGTGGCACATTTAAAATTTAGATCAAACTTAATAAAGATTTTTAAGAGAATTTCTTAAACTACAATGTTACCCTACTTTGTAAATACCTCTGAGATAAGTTGTAAAAGTAAGATTAATGACCTGTTTGGGATAACATCTGAAGATTGTGTTTTGGAGGTTGAGTTGGAAATGGGTGTTTGGGGGGAAAACTTTTAAAAAAGTTATATAATATAGAAAATAGTGCAAAAATTTGAAATGTGTTCGGAAAAAAAAAAATACAAAATGGATATTATCTTATTCGTCTCATCGTTACGAGCATTTTGACATGAAAATCTCATTTCAATTTGAAATGAAAAAGTTGCGGACTTTTAAAGTTTTGAGTTTTTGAAAATAAAAGAGAGAGAAAGTTTGATGTAGAGTTGGAAATTTAAAATCTAAATAGTAAAATGTCATCTGGAGAACCCCAAACACCCACTAAGAAAATAGAGGCGGAGGTGTTGGTGCGGGAGGGAGGGAGGAAGGGAGTGAGGGAGAGAGAAGAGAGAAGGGGAGAGGGAGGGAGAGAAAGAGAGCTAGATTAAAAGTTTACCCTCATATCTCATCGTATTATCACGAAGGTAAAGGAAAAAAAGTACTTATCACTAGTATGGAAAAAGTACATGTCCTACTATAAATTTTGCTATTGTTTATAAGAGATTTTATGTACTCTTACTTTAAGGTCTGGTAGAATCATGTGGTCACATTTCTAAAATTTAGATCAAACTAATTAAAGACTTTTAAGAGAATTTCTTAAATTACAATGGTTTCCTACTTTGTAAACACCTTTGATACAAGTTGTAAAAGTAAGATTAAGAGAACTAAGGTAGAGGAGTTCAGAGGTTGCGATCAACCACAGTCGGTTCAGAGGTTGCAATCAACCAGAGACAGTGACGAAGCCATAAAGTTTTGTTAGGGTGGGTTAATTAATACAGAGATAAATTTTGAGTGATATGAATTAGATTTTTCAATTTTTAGAGGGGGCTTTATGCAATTTTCTATATATATATATATATATATACTGTATATAGATAGAGATAAATAGGAGGGAAACAAAGGTTGTGTGGTGGGGGGTGGGGGGGGGGGGGGGGGGGGGTGGGCTTAAGCCTCCTCTAAGCCTTGCTTCCTTACGTCCCTAATCGGAGATGGTGGCGGTGACGGAGGGAGGGAGTGAGACGATATGTGTGAATTTGGGGGTTTGTTTGGAAACAGAGCTATTTTATCACAGAATTAGACCTACTATTAACGTCGGTTTATTTGTTAATAAAACGAGAAAGCTCTAGGAGTGAATATTTCAAATTGACTATGCCATGCTTTTGCAGATGCGCGGCCACTAACTGGAGGTTATAGGGGTGAGTTTGCTTGTCCATGTTGAGTAGTCTTCGGAGTCGGAGTTGTAGTATCACGAAGATGGACCTAATGGTACTCCAAGGACTTGATCGATTCCTTATGACATCGGGTGAAGTTAACCAGCGCAGTTGTGTTGTCGTCGACAACATCATCAACAGTTTCAACCCTATTTCCACATCGTCAATACGTTTTTTGAGACTGATCTTGATTTCTTTTTGAAGCCTGGTGCATCGATTCTTCAACTCATATAAGCGTGTAATGATGGACTATTGAAATATAAAACTATTGTTGGCCTACCTCTTAATAGCTTAAGCTTTTGAGAGAATTGGTAAACTAACATGGTATCAGAGCAGGAGGTCCTCATGAGTTTGAATCTCTATAATTGCACTCTTTATAACCCCTTTATTATCATCGCGTATTAAGCCTTTTATATGTTTCGGGCTTTTCATAATTTGTGTTGGACTGTTACAAAAGTTTTAACAAGTACCCCTTAAAACCAATGTACGTCCATTGTATCGTCCTTATGATTTCTGCACTAGTAAGAGTGAAATACCGTGATTGTAGAAGAATTCAAACACTGTTAATCATCACCATGAGACAAATTACGTGGCATTTTCCATCCAAAATCTAACAGAGGGGGGTAAATTCGCTAACGGTTCAAAGTTTAGGGGGAACATATGTTACAGTTTAAAGTTCGGGAAAAAAAATCATTATAAGGCCCAAAGTTCGGGGGGAAATTTTGAAATTTGTCCTTAATAGTGCTTATTCTGCTACATATTGTATTAGAAAGATTGTAATGTCTCTTCGAAGTTAAAAAAACCAAAAGTTCCACATTGAGAAATTATAAGCAAGCCAAATGATTTAAATAAAAATTAGTGATATGATGCATCTCTTGTGTGGGTGAATCTATGCCACTATTATTCACTGTACGCGTGGGCGTTCAGGCGCTTTTGAGGTCTATGCATCATCGCAAGGAGCTAAGGAGCCTATTTTTTTTTTTTTTGCTTGCCTTTTTTCATATTTAATTTAGAAACGTAGATTTGATCGGTTATGATCCAATGTTCAGAATTAGATGATTTCATATTTAATATTAACCGTTAACAAATAATTACAATCTAACGGTCAGAATTAAATTACTGTTGTCGAACAGTTAATTTGTTGACAAACATATATGTCCGTTATAAGTTTTACACTTTTTTTTTTTTTTTAAAGAAAAATCACCTTTAAGGAAAATACAGCTTTTGACCAAAAGTTATGTCTGCAGTAATAATTGAACCTTTTCACAAACAAATATGATTTTAGCCAAAAATAAGACTCCAAACTAATATCATATCTCACTTTTTTTCTAAATTTATTAAGATTGTTATTTATTAAATTCGAGTATTCGTTGTATCTTGAAGGTAATCCCTATTAGTAAACTTCGTAGTGGAGAAAAATAAAATCTGAAGTATTATATATTCCTTACGGCTCAGACCTTTTGTTTTTTTCTATTTTCTGTCATGTTTTCTCTGTACCCAACAATTTTCCACACACTTATTGATAGTGCAAGATTTCTATATATATATGTGTCGATTTTGTCATTACTCAAAAGATAGGGCCTGGAGTCTATCTTAAATTAGGATTGGCTGAAGAAATTTTTGAGTTATCTAAAATTTATTATGAACTTTCTTGATGTTAAAACTATACAAGATGTTTAAATTGTGTGGATCTATTTGATCAACTTGTTGGCTTCATAAAGGGTGTTTGGCATACGGTAATCACTAACAATTACATTAATGGCTTCAAAAGGGGTATTTGGATTATGGATTGAGGCCTAATCCGTAAAATCCGATTTGTGAACATCCCTACCTTCTTTTATGTCTTTGGTTGTAACTTCACTTCATATTTATGATATTAATTAAATTTAATAATATAATCATATAATTCGGAAGTAGATAATAGAAATATTTAAATGATTAAATGAGGAGTTAAAATGTAATTCGAATAACGCTAAAATGTGCGTGTATATAGGGCAGCATATCTGAACTTCATATTTTCTAAGTTTAGAATTTCCTCATTTGACTTTCTTTACTCATTTAATCATTATATTATAGCGAGTTCAAAACTAATAAATTACTTATGAGGATACAATGACTCTTTTCACAACTCCCAGATCATTATAGATATGTATCGTGTATTGACATGTGTGAGTAGAAAGATGACGTATCATTTGGTGAAACTACACACAAGTTTAAAAACTCAAGAGGATATGGGATTTTTTTTATTTTTATTTTTTGGCTGGAAAAATAATTTGTAAATGTGTGATTCTATAAATTCTACCACGGTTCAACTTTCTAGTAGGTTCTTCATAATATCAACTCGTGAAATAAATTCTGGCATTAACAAAATAAAATATAAATATTGATAATAATGATGATAATGATAATGATAATGGTAATAATAATATTGATGACGAATAATTATATAAAGGCAGAAAACAAATTGACAAGTAAGTATAAATTGCTGTCTTTGTGAGAAGTGTTTTGATGACTAACCTTTTCAAGAAGTCATGAGGAGAGCAATAAGCCCATTTTCAGCATTGTGTGTGTGTGTGTGTGTGTGTGTGTGTATAATCCCTAACTTTTTCCTTTGCATGGGATGCCGGCATTAATTTATGTTTTGAATTTTTATGCAGACGGCGGGTCCTTAAAGTTTCTGGATTCGTCAAGATTTACATGATTATGTTTATGTGTGTGTGTATATATATATACACACACAGATAAATGTAGAAGCGCATGCAACCTTCATTATGTTGTAATGAATCTGTAGACCCAACCCCATCCACAACTCAATTGCACTACTGTAATGTTTTGCGGACCAAAGATAACGTAACAGAAACCTCAAATTGTAGTGATCTTTTAAAAAATAAAATCAAATAAAATTTAAATTACATATTTAATTTTTTACATAGTAAATACTTAATTTACTAATTAGTAAATAATTTATCTATGCATAACTCAGTTATTCATTTTAACAATTTTGTAATATATTATTTATTTATTTTAACTTTTGTGTTATTTACTATATTTTCCCAAAAGAAAAGCATAAAGGATTATGTACATATTTTTCCAGAAAAGTAAAAGTACTGGAAATAAAGTTCGCATGTCCCTCGTGAAGATTTAGCCTATGTTTCGCACATAGATTTTAAAAATGATTCCAATTCAATTTAAAATTCATTTTTATTTTTATTTTTTGAAAAAAAAAGGTCAACAACACACTCAATTTTTTCCCCCTCCCAAACAGCAAAATGATTTTCAATTTGGATTAAAATCTTTCTAAGATTTCTTTTAACAAGTTCTCCCCCCCCCCCCCCCCCCCCCCCCCCCCCCAAAGATCTTAAACGAAATTAAACTTGTTATTGAAAAGGCAATCAACGCCATGCACAGAAATTTATTGTCAAAGTTATGAGAAGTTTTATTTTTATACTAAATTTGTCCATTGGATGGAAATAATGATTGTTGATGTCAAAAATCTCCGGCACAAGACTCGATGTGATTGCTTGGTCTGATCGGTCTTGCGCAATCACTTTGCGGCGGGTCACCTGCAAAAGGGAAGCACCTCAAAGTAATGGGGACACCGGTGGGATGTCTGCCACGGGCATTCCAATGCTTAAGTAAGTGACGGTACTGATGAGCAAGTGGAGAGACAGAGTTTTGACAAGGAGTAATTGTCCATACCTGAATAGGTGGGCTGACTCTTTATTTATAAACGTTCTCTGCGGGCTTGGATGTTCAGATGACCTGATCGGGTTGAACTCCGAGTGCTCTCGGTGGGTAGACATGTTTCAGGTGCACAGGCATCGTGTGTCCAATAGGTCGGTGCCGCGTGTCCATGGTCTGGTGTCGGGGGACACTAGGGTGGGCTAACGCTGGCACCAGCTGGCATAGCCCCAGTCTAAACAAGCGGCGGATATCGGCGATGGGATAGCAGTAGCAATAGGCTACGCGTCAGGTGTCAGGTAGCGGATTGAGTGTTGTGACAGGGCACCGCCGTCAGCCTGTACAGGGCGGTGTGGCATGAACAGCGAGGGACCCACTATGTGGCACTCGGGAGTTGTGAGGGAAGCTCTGTCCGGGTCAAGGGCACAGGCCCCGGCCATGCCCTGCCCAGGGTAAACGATGAATATCGACAGTGTGGTAAACTCGGGCCTGGCAACGAAGTTCCTCAAGAAGAATCTTACCTAGTCGGATCGGGTCCGGTCGGCAGTACTCGTTCAACGCAAAGGGATCTGGTTTTAACATCCTCACGCGGTCGATTCGGAAAGATGATTACGTCAATCGATCAAATTGCACCATCAACATAAGCCCTTTGAGCATCTATGGGCTGGTCAGGCCAGGGATGCTTCATGAACCGGCCAATTCAAGTGATCGCGCTTTTGGTAGGCTGGTTGGATCTTGTCGTGATGTGCTCGGTCTGTTCGTGCTGTCGCAGGTCTTCTCCGGTCACATCTGGTCTGGTCTGGTTGTCAGCATGGTGCATGAAATTATCTGACATATGTCAGTCGTTGCCACGCGTCACGCCACGATTAGCGGGAAGTCAAATCGACACTTTGAAAATCGCGAACTGATTTCCCGCCCAAATCCACCCCTATAAAATAGGGGGTGGGTGCTCCCATTTTCTTCATTATTTATGAAAAGCTACCGAGATCTGCTGAGAGTTGCCGAGAACTTCTGGTCGAGTTTCCACGATTGTCGAGTTCAAGAAGATCCGAGAAGGTAAAATTTCTTTCCTTTCATCTTTCAATATGAGCGACCATCTTTCGGATTTAGAGAACGACAACCTTTCCGGGGATGTCGAAATCACGGGTAGTTCGAGCTTGGTCATAAGCTCGAGTTCGGACGCGACCGGAGAGGAAGTTAAGCATGGGGCCAAAACACCAGACTACATATCGGACATCTCCGACATTCCCTCACTGGATAGACCTACCATTCTGACCAGTCAGGCACGAAAAGGTACCGGTCGACTCGAACAAATTTTATAGATGGGGTCGGCCACTCGACTGGACCCAGCGTTCATCGAGGCGCTAAATGGGGTTGCCCAGGCACAATTGGCTCCAGTGGTCGACCTTGCGGCTGGTGGGGACGCTGCATTTGAGAGAACGACTAGCCAGGCTAGCACATCCGGCCATGAGGGGTCCGAGAGCTCGGAGAGCACAGCTCCAGTCGGGGAGCTCGTCTAGTCTCGTCAGCGTGGTCACAGCTGATCATTACACATCAACAGTCTACTCGTCTACCGGATGACAGACATAGAGATGGTGGACCAGACAGGTGACCGCCCAGTATATACGATAGATTACTTCACTTCGGCGGTCACCTCGTAGTATCTGGAATCGCTCTGGGAAGAATTTGAGATCCCTAACGACGTAGAGATGATGGTTCCGAGACCAAATGACATGTCTTCCCGACCACCTCTAGGCTACATCACCTTGTCGGCAAAGTTCTTCCGAGCAGGGATCCGTTTGCCGTTTCATCCTTACCTCAGGCAGGCACTCCGGAGACTCAATGTCGCTCTGATGCAGCTTAATGCCAATGCTTATTGCATCTTGATAAACTGTTTTGTTCTCTGAACAAAGAACTATGCCTCCGATTGCCGTTCGGGGTCTTCCAAAACCTTTACCAGTTGAAGACAGCACCATCATTCGCCGGCTTTTACTCCTTCCAAGGTTACCAGGGGACTTTCATTACTGGCTGCCTTGACTCAGACAAAAACTATAAGCATCTGTGGTTCTACGTGGCGGGTCAGTGGTTGCACGGTCGCTTATCATATGACGAGGTCCCTACTTGGGATTGAGTCCCGATCATGTTTCGGAAAGGGTACGTATGGACCCATGGGCTATACACGGAGGCGGTGACTTTGAAAAAAATCGAAAAACTTCGCGAGAAGGGAGACCTGGAACGGAACCAGACCGGCTACTATCAATCGATAGTTTGACAAAGTACAATTGGTTCGGTTTGCTTCTATGTCTGATTACCCACATGACCGACCAAGAATAGTGCAGCCCGGGGAAGTTACAGTCGCGTCACGTATACCCGACCCGATTGTCCACTATCGGGCCCAGACAGTTGTCCCCGCTGAAGTCGCCACCATGTCTGATCGGTTCGAAGTTCTGTGGGGAGTGCCGATAGCTTCAACCCATGGCCTACAGTCCGGCAGTTCCTCCCCCGAGGCTTGGGGCCCGAGGATTGTCGACGAGAACATGGATGAGGTGCTCAGGCGAGTCTACCCAGCGCAGGGCCTTCAGATCGAAGGTCGTCTTGTTCCTTTGTTTTATGAAATAGAGATCCTGGTCAAGTGCTGACGTTAGCATTTATTTTTATTTGCAGAACCGATCATGGCTGAGTGGGGACCACGCAAGAGCAAGCGTCCAAGCGACCAAGACAGGGTTACCCGACTTCAGCAAAAGTTCGCCAAAACAGGTGACTGCAGTAGAAGCCGCCTTGGTGGTTTGGTGTCTGGTTCTATCAGCCGACCCCATTTCGGCCATCCTGTAGCCGGGTTTCACGCTCCAGAGAAGAGCAGCCGCCGCCGCTTGTCAAGCCCACTACCCAGGGTAGATGGGAAGATTCAAGGGCTCGCGATCCTCCGGCTTCGGTCTCCGATGCCAAGCCGATCAGGAGGAAATCCTCCGTCCAACGGGCGGTCGTCACAAAGTTTGATGACTGCCTGACCTCCAAAATAGCATAATCTTCTCGGCGCTTCGACCACGTCCAGGCCAACAAGGATATGATCAATAAGCTGGTCGAGGTTGTCTGCTTCGCTTTCTCGGGTAATGCTGCGGCACGGGGCTACTCCAACCGCATGCAGGAGAAGGTGGCTTCCCTAGTCACAGAGGTCAAGAAGTCGAAGGAGGCCGAGAAGACGGCCTCTGAGAAGGCAAAAAAGGTCGAAGAGCTGGCGGCCAAGGCGGAGGAGGCTCACCGGAAGGCAAAGGAAGCCCGAACGAAGGCGGAGGATGACTTGACTGCCCCTCGGTACGAGCACTCGCGCTACTACCAGGAAGCCCTTCCTACTGTCCTCGAACAGAACCGACAACAAGCGGTAGCTGACTACTAGAGGTCGGCCGAATTCGAGGCCCGTCTCCTTGTCTAATATAAAGAGCGGATGAGGGACATGAAGGCCGGCTTCGCCATGTCGAACCCCACAGTGACCGGGGCGAATTGGTCGTTCATGCCCGAGATCTCAGGGGAGACCGCTGTCGAGGAGGATGGGGCTGCGACGAGAGGAGCCGAGGAAGAAGAGGTGATTGGGGGCCCCAATGTGGCCGAGGTCGTGGTCCTCATTGATGAGCCAGAGGTTCTTGATGACCCTGCCGGAACCGAGCAGGCTGCTCCCGCCAATCAATAGTAATAAATTTTTTTGAATTTGTTGTTGTTGTTGTTATTATTTTTTCACTAAGTGGCCTTCGGGAGTTGTGAGGGAAGCTCTGTCCAGGCCAAGAGCACAAGCCCCAGCCATGCCTTGCCCAGGGTACACGACGGATGTCGACAGTGTGGTAAACTCGGGCTTGGCAACGAAGTCCCCCGGGAAGAATCTTGCCTAGTCAGATCGGGTCCGGTCGGCAGTACTCGTTCAACGCAAAGGGATCTGGTTTTAGCATCCTCACGTAGCCGGTTCACCCTCAAAAAGATGATTCCGTCGATCGATCAAATTGCACCATCAACAATGATTAATTCAGACCCCTTATCAACCATGACTCAGCAATGTTGTAAACATGGGGGCTAAGCGGGCTAGCCTGTTGCCAGCATTTTTGGCCCGAGGGCAGGCTCAGCTCGGCCCGGTGCAAGTATAAGGGCTGGGTCGGGTCGGGCCTTACCTTTGAGCTCGGTGGGCCGCCCATATTTATCTCTCTTTTTTTTCCTTTTTTTTGTTTTTTTTGTTTTTAATTTTCAAAAGCCCGTTTACCTAGCGTAATTTTAAGCTTGTTGGGGTTTCGGCCTGGGCCGGGTATTTAATTTCAAAATTTGGGCAGCCCCAACTTGGCCCACCAATTAATCAGGCCCGATTTTCCCTTTCTGCCGGTAATGGCAGGGCCGGGCCGGGTTGCCCGAATTTACAGGACTCCATGAGTGATGGTTCTCCAAAAGATTTCTTTCACAATATGGCCGAGGGGTTAGATAGGGTAATCCTCTTTCTCCTATTTTATTTTTTCAAGAAGAGGATGCTTTTTTAGTCGATTGATTAATATAAGAATCTCGGAAGGAAAATTAATTCTAATGATGGCACACAGGGGCAGGACGATTTCCGAACATTTAACATTCGATTATGATGTCGTTTTGTTCTCAAAAGCTTCCAAGCACAATATTAAATGTCTCAAAAATCATATTTGAACTCTATATCAAGCTTTCGGGCTAGGACATTAATGAGGAAAAGTCTCACGTCTACTTGGGCAAGCATATTTTCTCACAAAGAGCCAATGAGATTTTTGCTCTTATGGAAAGGAAGCGTGCATGGGGAGACTCATTTGCATTAGTTGGGGTGTTACTCTTTTCACGGTGAAAAAGAAAAAAAGGAGCTTCAAGGAAATGCAAATAAGGTTAAATCTAAGTCTGCGGCTAGGAAGGGCCGGACACTTTTCATGACTGGGAGGCTCACTTTGATGCTCAATTATTACGAGCTCACTCGATCACAATTTCATGATTTATAAATGGCTGAAAGAATTTTTGTTTAGTTGTTTGGGAATTACAATGAGAATTTTTTTGTGAACGGGAGAAGTGGAATCCCTTAATTATTCTAGTTTCTATTGACACAAAAATATTGCCTACCTAAAGCGGAAGGTGCTTTGGGTATTCATAGAATCTCCTCTATCAACGTTTCTTTTCTTTAGAAGTTGGCTTATTAAACACTGAATTCACTGACTTGTAGCTTTTTAAGGCGCAAATACTTAATTTGCTTTAATCAGCCTAGAACTAGGTTATTCTCATCTTCAATTTGGCCCAATGGTGGTATCTTCAGAATGCAGAGTCGTTTTGTTAAGGGTTGTTTTGATTCTCGTCTAGGGATTCTTCATGCTTTTGACGATGAATCGATGAGACTCATCAAGGCTACGTAACGTGATGAATTCCTAGGTTGGGATTTTATACGGTTTCAATGCGATTTATCTTATGGGATGAATTAATGGTAACTAGATTTAGAGGTTCCTTGAAGGTTTAAGGCTTGTTGGTCTTCAGCTTTGAACTATCTTTGCAGTATCACCTATGTTGTTTCTCATGTCTATCGAGAGGGAAATCTTGCACTTGATAAACTTTAGATGTTCATTGTTCACATTGATTCAAAAAAGTAGGGCTGGTCTTCCCTGGACTTCTGTTCTATGATGATAAAGGAGGATATGTTGGATTTTCTAAATAATAAATTGGTCTCTTAATTATTCTTTTAGATTGTTCAGTCAAAATGTCATTATGAAGACCGGATGGTTCATGTACTCTTTTTCTCTATGTTAAGTTTTTCTCTTTGGGTTTTGGTGGAATAGGATTTTAATGAGGCCTTTTTTTAGTCTAGCATTAAGAATGTAGAACGTCTGGAGGTTTTCTTTTCAACCTTTTTTGGTTCTTTCGTGGTTCTTTCTCTTCATTTGGCTTTTGCTTGTAGCCTTCGGATAGTACTTTTGGATATTTCCTTTTATTTTTTTTTTCTTTTTAATAAAAGTTGAATGGAGAATTAGTGTAAGATAAAGTTGAAATGCGTGCCAATTAAATTCAGATTACTTTTCCATCTATGCTATTAATTATCCTCTCTTGTCATTCATATTAAAAAGCAATTACATATTATATCGTGTCTTACTACTCACTAACCAGTAACTAGTAAAGAGGCACCACATCATTTTAATATATCTTTGAAAATTATGATGTTATAGAAACGAGAGTAAAACGATTGTGGAAAAATATGTATAACGTGCTAACTTGTTAGCGAGGATAAATGTAGTTGTAGGCATAGTTTAGCATTAATTTTACACATGACTCTAACTTATAAGGTGTATAATTCGAATTCATCAATCTACATTGGAAAATATATATATATATATATATATTAATAACAACGGGGACAAAATCAGAAAATGCGACAGAAGACAAATTCTCTTGAAAAAAGAGGCAAAGTCTTGGATAATTATGTAATATCACGGTACGTGAATAATTATAAAAAACATCTATACGTTGGCTGGTGACTACATATGTTGTTGAAACCTAAAACTTGTACACGTCTTTTGTAATTTTGTTGTTTTATTGTTATTATTATTATTATTTTCCCCCTCAGAACAACCCCACCCTGGGTTTAATTTCAATATAAATGGGATATTACTCATGGGGCCTTCTTTTTTAAAGATTGTGATAGGTCAGGGAATGAACTTGTTCGTTGGAACTGCCCAATTTTATATAATGATAGAATGGCTTAGCATTCGTTAATGAATGCTCTCTTAATGGTCCTGCGTTCTGTAATTGCAACATTGTTTCCACTAATTTGCGTAATGTTCAATTTGTTATTCTGGGGGTTAAGGGAATTGATTAATTTAAATCTTGCGATTCAAAAGATAAGTGAGAGTAGGATAAGTTTCAGAATAGCATAAAACAATTTTTATTCCCATGTTATCCCAATAGTATAAACAGATCTTAGTTACCATATTAGACAAATTTAATCTGTTTGTATTGATCTGAAAATTTTAGCTATAAGCCTATAAATATAACGCCCCAAATGCTACATAACAATAACGTTAAAATATTAACATTAAAATTAACATGGATAATGTGATGAGATAGCAATTTCTTAATTCTAATGCTATGTTGAATTAATTTTTTTTTACAGATGATGTGACGAGGACTCGATGTGCTAGAACAAAATTAATGCCAAATTGATAAATTTTTTTTATGATGATTTGATGAATTTATGTGATAATTTTATAATATATATAATATGATATGTTATATAAATGGATATGTATATGTGTATAACTATATAATATAATATATATAAGTTATATATTCACAAGATTTGTGTATGTTATATATACGTTATAATTATAAGTATAAATATAATGTACTATATTAATGCTATTTAAATATGTAAGAATGTGGACATATAAAAATAAATAAAAAATGGAAAGAAGTTAATCAGAAGAAAAAGGGAAAGTAAAGAAAGCTTCAAAAAAAAAAAAAAAAAAAGGGAAAGTGTAAAAAAAAAAAAAATGGAGAGAATTTGCATTCCAATTAATATGCTAATTGTATGACAACTTTTTTTTTTTGCCCAAAATAAGCCATTGATGACAGCTTTTAACCAAATATTATTTTAGAAAAATAATTTTCAATTAATTCCCAAATAAAAGTTCATAAACTTTTTCCAACCACATTCTCTTCCAATCCCTCTATGCCTTATTCTGCCTCCTTCATCTCTGCTTATACGCCTAGTATCCCTTCATCAACTAGTCACTAAAACTCCACCATCAATCTATTGATATTTCTCAATTCTTGGAGAAAAAATAAAATATTTTCGAGGTATGATTTCTTCTTTTCTTTCATTGGTGTTTTGGAATTTCCTGAACAATTGAGTAATTTCTTAATGGTTGCTTGGTGTTAGTTGAATGGAGATGAGGGAGGAGTGCATAAACAGGTTTTGAAAGAGATTGTATTGGTTTATTGTATTTTATGCAACAAGATGATTTTAGGGTTTTTGATTTCTTAATTCATTATTTTGTTGGTATGGTGATTTAATATGTTATATGTTAGAAACATATCTAAGGGATGTTTTGGGTGTGTGTGTATGAATCATCTACGTTGTGGTGATTATTTTTATATTTTTAATGAATTTTTGGATTTGACCACTGCTACTGGAAATTTTCAGATTTTATGATAAGTTTTTCCAAACTGTTTTTAAGGATGCAAACAGACTCCATTTTTATCAAATTTGACATTGTTAGATAGCCCTGGATGTCTACATATGTAAATTTTTGTGATTTTTCAAATAGGCAGATGTTCGGCTGTCAGTTTCTGTAAAATTTTAGTAATCATATTCAAAATTATTTTTGAGGGTCCAAACAGTCTCCATTTTTAACGAATTAGGTACCATTAGAAATATCTGGATGTCTACTTTCATTTCCAATTAGTTTTAGATCTTTTGGAGCTCTTTGTTAATTTTTATGAGTTTTTGAAGGGACAGAGGTCCAACTGGCAGTTTCTGTAAAATTTTGTAATTTTTTGAAATTGTTCAATTTTTGTGTTTTGATGTTAATGAATGATGAAAAAGGGCCTAATAGGTGCTGTTATGATACGATGGATGTGTTTGGTGAATTATTATGATCTTTTGTTGATTTTACTATATTTATTATCTATGACATGAACGGTTCTAAAAGCGAGCACCCGAGACCTCAATCGCGCGTCACCATCGAAAAATTTGAAAAGGTTAAGTAATGTGTTTATGTAAGTACACTTTCAACTGCAACATGAATTAAAAATTTGAGAAGTATATGTTTTGATGTTGATGATGATGTTATAATGTTCTAAAATAATACTTCTCCTATGATGACATTTTGATGAAAAATATATATATATATATTGTATGTACATATATTTTTATGTTTTAAAATGACGTTGTTCACCCTTGATGATGATGATGATGTTGTCCAGTGAGTGGACTTACCGTTACTGTTGGTTTGAAATTTGCTACTCTACTCCTTCCATGACTAGCGTGCTATGATAGTATAACGCCGGGCCTAATATATAACGGTTTTAATAGTTAAAATATTTTTAAATGATGTTTATACTTATGATGATAAAAGAAAAATGTTTATATATGTTTGTGAGATTTAAGTGTCTTACTAAGCCCTTACTTATATAAATTAATTCATGTTGCAAATAAAGGAAATGGTAAGATATAGTGTTGGAGGAGCTTGGAGCGGAAGCGGGACGAAATGTGATAGGAAAATGAGAGGAGCGATCATGAGATGGACATTTTTAATTTCAAATAATGTTTTGAACCTTTAGTTTATTATTATTTGATTGGATGATTCATATGGATTTAAATTTTATTTTATAAATTGGGTTTTAAAAAAATATTTATTAATTATGAAGGTTAATTTTGATATAGTTAAAAAACAATTCTAGAGTTTTCTAAAATTATCTAAGTAAAGTTTTTCGTAATGTAAAGATTTTTATTTCAAGCTTAATATTTTCCGTAATTTTATAAGAGATGAATGGTTAAATAAGAAGTCAACTATAACGGTTCGTGATGGGTCATTACAGATATGGTATCAGAGCGGTTTCCTATTTCGTATCATGCATCACCACTTATCCACTTCAAACTTTTTCAAGTAAGTAATTAACTAATTTCTTTAAATAGAAATGTAAGAGTTGTGAGGTGATGTTCTATTTATGGAAAGTTTGAATTCTGACTCGATATCCAAAAAAAAAAGTCTCTTATTGAAAATTTTGCTACTAATAGATGACTAAGATAAGATGGTACGCAGACGAGGACGTGCAGTTCAAGGATGCGATAACAACCGAGTGCAAGCCAAAGATGAGATTGCTGCAGAACCCAATTTGGCAGAAGTTATGGTGCAGTTGCGTCAAGGCCAACGAAAGGGTCGTAAGCACGTTGAAAATAAAGAGGTGGCAGAGCCTAATTTGGTAGAAATGGTGGTTCAACTTCAGAGGCAAGTTCATGAATAACAGGCTCTCATTAACAATTTGCAAGCTAATTCCAACAAAGTGGAAGTCCTCATTGATCCACCAACTACACAACCAGTGCAAAATAGAGGTGTTCAGGCAGCAACATATCATGAGCCTCTGTATCTGCAGTTCAAGAGGATGAAGTCTAAGGAATTCAATGGATCAATTGACCCTTTGGTAGCTCAAGAATGATTGAAGTCTATTGAGTTAGTACTCAATTTTATGGGTTTAACTGAGAATGAGAAAGTGAAGTGTGCTTCCTACTGTTTGATAGATGATACTAGAATCTGGTGTGAAGGAATAGAGCTGAGCAAGGATTTGAATCAGATGACATAGGAAGACTTTATCCAAGAATTTAGCGAGCATTACTTCAACATGTCAGTGACCAAGGAACACAATGACGAGTTTAATAACTTCTGTCAAGAAAATCTATCGGTGACATAAGCTGTTAAGCGGTTCAACCAACTAGCACACATTTGTCCTCACATGGTGCCAAATGAAGAAGAAAGGGTAAGGATAATGATCGGGATGTTGAGACCTGAGATTACAGTGATTGTTGATAGCTACTCCACCGACCACCGCAGCTGAATGTGTCAAGTGTGCCCTTCGTGTTGAATATCATTTGAATAAGAAAAAGAAAAGCCAGCCTCGTCAGAGCGAAGTCCCTAGAAATAACAACAACAACCAGAACCATGGAAACTTCGGAAATCAAGGCAGGTCAGGTCAGTGGAACAATAACAAGAGAAAGGGGAACTTTCTCAATCAGAGGAACCATAACAACTGTCAAGGAGAAGGTCAACCAGCTAAACAAGCTTAGAACATTCCACCTTGTTCTAAGTGTGGGAAGCTACATTTGGGGGAGTGCCGTTTGGGCACAAATCTATGTTATGATTGCGGACGCGAAGGTCACATGTCCAAGGATTGTCCGAACAAGACGTACAAGCCCTTCCAGCAAAGACAACAGAGAAACCCACCAACTCAGCTCCACAGTGTGCAAGCCGCTTTTTTATGTCTTCTACTTTTGCTAAAAGACTAGGAATAAATCAGAATTATCTTAAGTCAAGGATTCACTACGACACTACCCTCTAGGGAAGTGATGATGTCCACTCATTGGTTACGAGCAGTGTCGATGAGAATTGTTGACAGAGAGCTCTACAGTAATTTGATAGTGCTGGAGATGTTTGACTATGACCTAATTTTAGGTTTGGATTTCTTATGAAAGTACAACATGTCTATTGAATGCCGAAGACCAAGGTCATGTTTAATCCTGAACGAGATGATCGGTTTGAATTCATTGGTGATGCGAAGAAGAAGACGAAGTTGTTCCTGTCAGCAATGAAGGCTCGAAATATGCCAGCCAATGGCTGTAACGGTTTCTTAGCCAACATCGTAGATAAGAAGAAAAAAGATAAATTGAAACTTGCTGATGTACTTGTCGTACGAGATTTTTGTGTTGTGTTTCCAGAGAACTTGCCAGGTTTATCGCCAGATAGAAAAATCGAGTTCGAGATTGAGTTAACACCGAGTACTGGGTCAATTTCCAAGGCACCTTATTGTATGACACTGACTGAATTGAAAGAATTATATGAGCAACTTCAAGAGCTGTTGAACAAGGGTTTGATTCGCCCTAGTCATTCACCGTGGGGAGCTCTAGTTTTATTTGTGAAGAAGAAGGATGTGACAATGAGACTCTGCATCAACTATAAAGAGCTAAACAAGGTGACCATAAGGAACAAGTACCCATTGTCAAGAATTGATGATTTATTTCACCAACTGCAAGGTGAGACTGTGTTTTTGAAGATTGATTTACAATCTGGATACCACCAACTGAAGATCAAGGAAGGAGATATCCCCAAGTCAGCCTTTAGAACTCGATACGACCATTATGAGTTTGTGGTCATGCCATTTGGGTTAACCAATGCCCCTACTGCTTTCATGGACTTAATGAATAGAGTGTTTAAGGAGCTTCTGGATAAGTTTGTGATAGTGTTTATCAACGATATTCTCATTTATTCAAAGACTCGAGACCAACGTGAGAATCATATAAGGACAATTTTGCAAACATTGAAACAACACCAGTTGTATGTCAAATTCTCTAAGTGCGAGTTTTGGTTGGATCTTATGGCATTCCTTGGTCATGTGATTTCTAAAGATGGCGTAATGGTGGATCCTGCAAAGGTTGAAGCCATTAGTAATTGAAAGAGACCAACCAATGCAAATGAGATCATAAGTTTTATTGGTTTAGCGGGATATTACAGGAAATTTATGGCTGATTTTTCAAAACTCGCTATGCTGCTTACGACACTTACCCGAAAAGGAAAGAAGTTCAAATGGACAGAAGACTGCAAAAAGAGCTTTCAAGAGCTGAAGAAACGACTCACAAGTGCCCCAATCTTGATGATTCCGGATGGGGATGAAGGGTTTGTAATTTACAGTGATGCTTCTAGAATGGGACTTGGTGCAGTCTTGATACAGAATGGGAAGGTAATTGCCTATGCTTCAAGGAAATTGAAGGACTATGAGAAGAACTATCACACCCATGACCTAGAGTTGGCTGCCGTAGTTTTTGCATTGAAAATATGTAGGCATTATTTGTATGGAGTTTGATGCCAAATATACACTGATCATCAAAGTTTGAAGTACTTCTTCACGTAGAAGGATTTGAATATGAGGTCAAAGAGGTGGCTTGAGCTAGTAAAGGATTATGATTGTGAAATCCTATACCACCCAGGGAAGGCAAATAGGGTAGCTGTTGCATTGAGTCGGAAAACCCCTACCACGTTAATGTCCTTGAATGTGATGTCCAAGCCCTTTCAAAAGGAGATTTTTGATTTTGGGTTGGAATTAATAGTTGGACGACTTTCTGCATTGACCTTGTCTCCAACTATTTTAGATGACATTCGGAGTAAGCAAGACCTTGATCCAAACCTTGTAAGAATTAAAAAGGAAATGCTCGAAGGGAAGTGTGAAGGATTTAGTGTGTCTGATGATGGAGTGCTGAAGCTTAAGGGACGGTTATGTGTTCCTAAGGACGAGGAACTGAGGAAAAAGATTCTTGAAGAGGCACACAACACCCCACATACGCTTCATCCTGGTGCAACCAAAATGTACGTTGAGCTTAAGAATAGTTTTTGGTGGTTCGGAATGAAGAAGGATGTAGCACACTATGTGAAGCATTCTATGACATGCCAACAAGTTAAGACTGAGCACCAAAGGCCAGGAGGGGTGCTCTAGTCAATTCAGATACCAAAATGGAAATGGCCAGACATTACGATGGATTTTATTATTGGATTTCCAATGACTACGAATGGATATGATGCTATATGGGTAGTCATTGACAGATTGATCAAGTCAGCGCATTTTCTTCCTATACGAATGTCGTTCTCTATGGAACAGTTGACAGAATTATATGTAAATGAGGTCGTGAGGCTTCATGGTGTTCCCAGATCTATTATTTTAGATCGAGATAGCAGGTTCACCTCCCATTTTTGGAAGAGCATTTAGGCTGCTATGGGCACGAAGTTGAAATTTAACATGGCTTTTCATCTGCAAACTGACGGTCAGACGGAGAGGACCAATCAGACACTTGAGGATATGCTCCGAGCATGTACCTTGGGCTTCAAAGAGAGTTGGTGTAAGTTTTTACCGTTGGCTGAGTTCGCTTATAACAATAGTTATCAAACGACGATTGGGATGGCTCCCTGTGAGGCACTTTATGGAAGACGCTATAGGTCCCCAATTTATTGGCATGAGGCAAGGGAAAAAAAGCTAGCGGAGTCGAAACTTAAGGAGAAAACTGACTTCTTCAATAAGACGACCGAAGCATTGAAAGTGATTCAATAGCGAATTGCCACATCTTAAAATAGGCAGAAAAGCTATGCGGATATGCGTCGGAGGCCCTTAGAGTTTGAGGTTGGACACTTGGTGTTTATCAAGGTCGCCTCGATGAAGGGCGTGATGCGATTTGCGAAGAAAGGCAAGCTTAGTCCCAGGTATGTGGGACCATATATGGTGATTGAGCATATCGGCACTGTGGCATACAAGTTAGATTTGCCTCAGGAGATGACATCCATCCACAATGTATTTCATGTCTCGATGTTGAAGAAGTATGTACTGAATCCATCTCACCTCATCCAACTGTAATCGATTCAGATTCAAGAGGATATGAGTTACGAAGAGAAATCAGTTGAGATTCTTAATCGAAAGACGAAGACCTTGAGGAACAAAGAGATTACTTTAGTAAAAGTTCATTGGCGTAATTACAAGATAGAAAAAGCTACATGGGAACGAGAAAACGCTATGGGAATGAATTATCTGAAATTATTTTAAGTATCGTGGACGAAACTTTTATAAGGTAAGAGGGACTTTAACGCCCCAAATTCTACCTAACAATAACGTTAGAATATTAACATTAGAATTAACATGGATAATGTGATGAGATATCAATTTCTTAATTCTAATACTATGTTGAATTAATTTTATTTACAAGTGACACGACGAGGACTCGATATGCTAGAACAAAGTTAATGCCAAATTGATATTTTTTTTAATGATGATTTTGATGAATTTATGTGATAATTTTATAATATATATAATATGATATGTTATATAAATGGATATGTATACGTGTATATCTATATAATATAATATATATAAGTTATATATTCACAAGATTTCTTTATGTTATATATACGTTATAATTATAAGTATAAATATAATATAATATATTAATACTATTTAAATATGTAAGAGTGTAGACTAAAAAAAATGGAAAGAAGTTAATCAGAAGAAAAAGGGAAAGTAAAGAAAGTTGGCCAAAAAAAAAAAAAAAAAAAATAGGGAAAGTGTAAAAAAAAAAAAAAAGAGAGATTTTGCATTCCAATTAATATGCTAATTGTATGACAACTTTTTTTTGCCCAAAATAAGCCATTGATGATAGCCTTCAATCAAATTTTTTTTCAGAAAAATAATTTTCAATTAATTCCCAAATAAAAGTCCATAAACTTTTTCCATCCACATTCTCTTCCAATCCCTCTATGCCTTATTCTACCTCCTTCACCTCTGCTTATACGCCTAGTATCCCTTCATCAACTAGTCACCAAAACTCCACCATCAATCTCTTGATATTTCTCAATTCTTGGAGCAAAAATAAAATATTTTCGAGGCAAGGTTTCTTCTTTTCTTTCATTGGTGTTTTGGAATTTCATGAGTGATTGAGTAATTTCTTGATGGTTGCTTGGTGTTAGTTGAATGGAGATGAGGGGGGAGTGCATATACAGGTTTTGAAAGAGATTGTATTGGTTTATTGTATTTTATGCAACAAGATGATTTTAGGGTTTTTGATTTCTTAATTCATACTTTTGTTGGAATGGTGAGTTAATATGTTATATGTTAGAAGCATATCTTATGGCTGTTTTGGGTGTATGTATATGAATCTTGTACATTGTGGTGATAATTTTTGTATTTTTAATGAATTTTCGGATTTGACCACTGCTAATGGAAATTTCTAGATTTTATGATAAGTTTTTCCAAATTGTCTTTGAGGATGCAAACAGACTCCATTTTTATCAAATTTGGTATTGTTGGAAATCTCTGAATGTCTATTTTTATTTGAAGTTAGTTTCATATTGTTTGGAGATATATGTGAATTTTTATGATTTTTCAAATAGGCAGAGGTTGGACTGCCAGATTTTGTAAAAATTTTAGTGATTAGTATTCAAAACTATTTTTGAGGATTCAAACAGTCTCCGTTTTTAACAAATTTAATATTTTTAGAAAACTCTAGATGTCTACTTTCATTTGGAATCAGTTTTAGATCATTTGGAAGCATATGTGAATTTTTGTGATTTTTCAAATAGGCAGAGGTCTGGCTGTCAGTTTCTGTAAAATTTTAGTAATCAGATACAAAACTATTTTTGAGGGTACAAACGGTCTCTATTTTTAATGTATTAAGTACCATTAGAAAGATATGGATGTATAGTTTTGTTTACAATTAGTTTTAGATCTTTTGGAGCTTTTTGTTAATTTTTATTAATTTTTGAAGGGACAGAGGTCCGACTGGCAGTTTCTGTAAAGTTTTGTAATTTTTTGAAATTGTTCAATTTTTGTGTTTTGATGTTATTGAATGATGAAAAAGGGCCTAATAGGCGCTGTTATGATACGATGGATGTGTTTGATGATTTATTATGATCTTTTGTTAATTTTACTATATTTATTATCTATGACATGAACGGTTCTAAAGGCGAGCACCCGAGACCTCAATCGCGCGTCACCATCGAAAAATTTGAAAAGGTTAAGTAATTTGTTTAGGTAAGTACACTCTCAACTGTAACATGAATTAAAGATTTGAGAAATATATGTTTTGATGTTGATGATGATGTTATGATGTTCTTAAATAATACTTCTTCTATGATGACGTTTTGATAAAAAAAATATATATTGTATGTGTATGTTTTTTTATGTTTTAAAATGACGTTGTTTACCCTTAATGATGATGATGATGTTATCTAGTGAACGGACTTTTTGTCACCGTTGGTTTGGAATTTGCTACTCCACTCCTTCCATAACTAGCGCGCTATGATGGTATAACGCCGAGCCTAATATATGACGATTTTAATAGTTAAAATGTTTTTAAATGATGTTTATATTTATGATGATAAAAGAAAATGTTTATATATGTTTGTGAGATTTAAATGTCTTACTAAGCTCTTACTTATATAAATTGATTCATGTTGCAGATAAAAGAAAGGGTAAGATATAGTGTTGGAGGAGCTTGGAGCGGAAGCGTGATGACATGTGATAGGAAAACGGGAGGAGCGATCATGAGATGGACATTTTTAATTTCAAATAAAGTTTTGAGCATTTAGTTTATTATTATTTGATTGGATGATTCATGTGGACTTAAATTTTATTTCATGAATTGGGTTTTAAAAATATATATATATATTAATTATGAAGGTTAATTTTGATATAGTTTCAAAAAAAAAAATTCTAGAGTTTTCTAAAATTATCTAAGTAAAGTTTTCCGTTATGTAAATATTTTTATTTCAAGTTAAATATTTTTCGCAATTTTATAAGATATGAATGATTAAATAAAAAGTTAACTGTAATGGTTCGTGAGGGATCCTTACAATAAACATGTTGTATAAAACAAGAAGTTAATTAATGCTTCCCTTTGGTATGATATTATCTGCTTTGAAGCTCGTATCCATACGGGTTTACTCTTGAGCTCACCCCAAAAGGCCTCATACCATTAGAAGGTAATCTCTTTATTTATAAATCATCACTTACATTTTCCTAAACGATGTGAAACTGCACAGTTTACCTTTTTTTTTTTTTTTTGTGAGGACTGGTGACTGTCACAATTATATGATATATCGCTAATTTTTAGGTTAGTGAAACTTAATATGTTAATTCTAAACATATAAATAGAAAAAAAAAAAAAAAAAAAAAAAAAAAAAAAAGAAGGCCTAAGAAAAATTTTCCATTAGGTTAGTTTAGTTTTTAGGTTAGTTATAATTATATATATATATATATATATATATATATATAAAGGCCTAAGAAAAATTTCCATTAGGACGTATATAATATGGAACATGGACAAATTCTGAACATCATATTGATCTTGGCCACCATGTGCTTGGCATTAACATCAAGGTACTCATCTGACGTTCAAATTTATTTATTTATTTTTTTTGGAACACACCATGTTGATCTGGCCTGTCTCTTGGTGCTTTCGTGTTAATGAAGCCTTCATCAAGGAAAAAAAAAGGTTTTTGAGACACGAATCCCTGTAGATTCCACATAAAAGCAGCAAGCTAAAGTCATCAATTGTTTTGGACGAACAAGCTTGAAATCAAATGAACTGCCAGATCAAGTTTTTTTTTTTTTTTTTTTTTTTTAAGTTCATTATAAATTTTTGCACATTCCACATGTACGAATCTTCACAATCTACTGAATTATTGGATACATGATAAAGAAAAGGTTATAAAAAAAACTCGGATAATAAACTATACGTTAATGTGATAACGAGAATAGTTAAGTCAAAATTGCGCTATCGATCTTTATATAGATTACGTCTACTTTTATAAGCTATCTTAAATTGTGTTACCTTTTATGATCTCATGTCTATATTGGGTATGTAGATGTGAAAATCTACGGTCAAAATAAATTCAAGTTAATAATCAGAAATAATAATTTATCATAAAAATTGGATATGTTGATCACCGAAATAAAAATCTACACTGAATATATCCATCATGAATAATGATAGAAAACTAATGCATAAAAGTACATAATAACACGAAAATATATAGAGATTCAGTCTAGAATAAACTAGTCAATGTGTCTGGAATTTTTTACTATATATGAAAGTGAGAGTAATGGTGAGTACAAGAGAATAAAGGCGTAACAATGCACTTTTACTCCTCTTTTTTGATGGACTTGATGTCCTATTTATATATAAATGTCCACTACTAGAGTTAGTGGGGTTGAATCCACTTTCCTAAATGTATGGGAGTTGATCATCTACTTTTATTATTGGTAATTTTCATATTGTCATGAACTCTATTGTGTGATGTTGACATGTGGAGGGCTAATATTAGAGAACGAAATCCAACATCAATAGAATACTCAACCGAGTTTCAATTTTTTTTTTTTAGGCATTGAAATATGAATATTCGAACTTTACACCTTATAATAAAATTAGGTATGAAATTATCGATAGAATATGCTTACAATCATGCCAAGTTCCAATTCTGCCTTAGAGAAATCAGCCTCATTTTTTTTTTTTTTTTTTTTTGGGGATAAACATTAACATGTGGACAGCATTGTACTATTGTTAGTTTAAAAATAAATAAAGCATGGTTTTTTATTTTTTATTTTTATTTTTAGAAATGCTCCGAAAAAAAATGCATATCTAAAATATTACCTATTTATAATGATTTTAGGACTTATGCCCTCTTATAATGTCAAATAAGTAGTCAATAGGATAAAAATCCGAATAAGTAATTAAGTAGGGAAAAAATTCTAAGCATATACACTAAATGGGTTATTCACATTATTTCTCTAAATTAACGGGCGTAAGAAAAATCGAGGAAAATAATTGGAGAATCCAATACAATTCCTAGACCACTTGAGTTGTGGAATAATTCTTATAAAGGCAACAAGCACCTAAAGGCTAGAAATCTATAGAATTCTGCAAACAGAACCAGGTCCACGAGCCATAAAAGTGTTTCAATTTTATTCTACTTTATTTTATTTTTTTCGGTTGGAAAGAAACTAATGAACCATGAAATAAAATGGCCTAAAATTGTCTCTTCACACAAAAGATAATCCATATAAAGTTTGTGTTCTAGACTTCAAGTCAGTTAAATACGGGTTCTGCTTCGCAACATGAAGAAAAATGTTCGGTACGCCACTGGAACATTATCATTAATAGAAAAATGTTAGTTATTAGTTTTTAGTCTCCCCTTAAATATGCAATTTCCTTAAAGTTGACATCAAATGGTGCAAGCAACAAAGCTCTTGATCTATCTAAGTATCTTTTCTTTTTCGTTTTTTAAGTTATCTTCGATTTTCAGCTCCGAGTCATACACGTATGCATAAATAGGAACAGTAGTATATTCAGATTTAGAAATCAAAAGCAGAGAAAAAGTTGTAAAATCCATGCCTTGATGCCAAACACAATGCAAGACCGTCTTAGAATGATTAAAATTGAACTGGCTCTCAAAAAACATATCCTTGACTACATAAAAAGGCAATGATTTGGTCAAAACCACATGTATTTGTTAATTGTTTACACAGCAAAGGAGAAAATAAATCACCTTCAGGACCTTTATTTTTTGTCAAGATTCTATATAAGTGTTGTTCCTTCATGTTCTACGAGATTGAGAATCACGTCTTTGTTTTAACTTGGGGTAGCAAGTCTTTCCCACCAAGATCAATATACAAGTTACAACGAAAGCTGTAAATACAGAAACAACGGATGGGGAACCTGACAAGCTTGATCTTCTCAATAACGCGGGAGTATCCATACTAACTGCCGCAAATCCTTCTCTAGACTGCCGGCGCCTGTTAAATGGCAAATAGTTCAAGCATTATCCGTAAGATAAGTTTAATGCTAGTCGAAATGTTTATGCCGTTAGTAACTAATCGGATTACTTTGATGGTAAAATAAAATGCTTAATATCAGATACATGCCCGTGACTGCAATACCACGTCATGGTGGTTAAAAAACATTAGCAAAAAAAAAAAAAAAAAGTAACAGATTTATAGGCTTTAGAATCTTCATTCTGAAAAACGTTTATAGGCTTTAGAACTTCCCAGTAGTTAGAAAATTGTTTAATCATTAACACAATATGTCACAGGTTAGATAACTAAGAGAAAATTAAATAGAAAGACTCAAATATGCAACAATATGAAGAACCGATTTTACATCAATAATATCTTGCGAAAAATTTAAAAAAAAAAAAAAAAAATTGGAAACATTTAACATAGAAGATGCCAGCATTATTTATTACTACAGAAATGAAACCGCTTTAAGCAAATAGAAAATCAGTATAAACTAAGAACAGAAACTCAAAATGATGA
Organism: Ficus erecta; assembly: GCA_008635985.1. Classification (NCBI taxonomy): domain Eukaryota; kingdom Viridiplantae; phylum Streptophyta; class Magnoliopsida; order Rosales; family Moraceae; genus Ficus; species Ficus erecta. The sequence continues at coordinate 58,222 of BKCH01001306.1, read as the reverse complement.
GCAGAAGGAACATGAAAAACTATTGAAACATCATCGAGTTGGTAAAGAAAAAAAGACAAAATAAAAATAAATATCCCAAGAACTTGCAGGAGCAATGTGGGAATCATCCATATTGCTCATTTAATATCATAAACACCTAAAACTCCCGTAAAAAAAATAATAAATAATTGGACGAAGTTCTACAAAAAGTTACTTAATCTAATGTTTGCCCTGTGCACTTGGTCACCCAAAAAGCTTAACAAAGCATTCAAAGCTCACTGCATTCAAAGAACGCTCAAACTTTTGTTTTTGTAAATTTATAGTCATGCACTCTAATTGATTGTGTTATAATGCACGGTTGAAACGATGAAAAACTCCATAGCAAACATTTTTTCCAGACGCTAAGGAAAAAGGGGAAATCCCCTGTCTAGATCTTTAACAGTTTTTGGATGGAAAATCCTTAGTTCTCAAATAGAATCATTCCACACTCGACCTTACCGTTGAATTCAGACTGTTGGGGTTGAAAGGCCAAGTAGAGATTTGTACTTAATGATTACCCTTTTATGATTTCTCAACTTCCATATGTCATCTGTGATTCTGATTTCTCATTTCCAAAGTAATTGGACTTTTATTTTTACTTCAGTTATCCAAATTCAATTTTCCACCTTACCTTAAGGCCTAGGCATAAAAGTACAAGGTATTAAAGCGAGGCAAAGAACCATGTCAAATGTCATTAGAATATACCCCAAGAAGCCCTTAATTGAGTTCCACAAAGATGTTGTAGCACGCTTCATGCCCTGTTCTGAATTGACATTCTCTTTGCTACCTCTAGCTTTGGGCTCCACAAAGTTCTCTTCAGGCATCCCTGGAAAGGTGGTAACATATTAAAAGTTGATTCTTAAACAAGTCAATAAAACATGGGGCACGAGCACATTATTCCCCGTTGTGAGTTTAGGAAAATAGTAAACATGGTTTGAATAAATCCGAAAACTATACCTTTGCTTTTAGAATAATTCAATTTCTTAAATGAAGCCAATTGTTCCAAGAGTGCACGTTCTGAGTTGCTGCAGAAAGAAACAGGGTTCTCAATCACTCAAAAGTCAAGCATTAAAAAGGTTCTTGAACATTTCAATTCTAGCATAAAGTAGAACATAATAAAAATGCTGTACAACTTTTGCAATATACAAAAAAAATAAAAACAATGAGTAGTTTAAGAGGTTGGACCTTATTTCTTTTGGGATCAAAACATTTACAATAAAGTGATGGTCTCCTCGAACAGAAGGTCTATTAATATCTGGAACTCCCATGCGTGGCAACTTAACTGTTTCTCCAGGCTGAATCCCAGAAGGAATTTGGAGATCTCTCATTCCCTCGACAGTTTCTACCTGGAGTTGAAATTCGCTCATGAAACAACAGCTACAAAAATTTTGAAGTCAAAGAATTGCCAACAGCAATTTTCCCATGAAATATGCTCACAATTCCATTCAGAACTCATATAGATGATTTTAAAGTAAGAAGATCAGAAAGAAAAGGGTACCAAATGATTACAATGAAGAAGACAAAGCATTCAAGAAATTCAAAATCAATCATGAAACGCGATTAAAGATAAGATAAGAAAATCGCTTACTAAAGTATGGCCACCTTCAATTAGCGGTACATATTTGAATGCTATTGTCCTAATAACCGCCTCATATTCACCCACATTTATTAAGACATTAGCTACATCTCTTTATCATTCTTTCAAGGCTAAGATCACAATTTACTAGAAGTTGCATAAATAAGTCCAATTCAGATTTGCGCTAGGACGACAAGCTCAGAAAATGGATCAGATTGACTGTTATCCAAAACAAGCTCAGGCCAAAAATCTATACCTACTTTAACCCCATTTGCGACTCCTAAATCTATTTATTGACGAGCAGAGTGGAAAGTTGTCAGTAACTTGCCAGTGTTCTACTAACATATGTTTCCTCTACCAAAGATATGTAAACCATAGTTGCATCACAAAATTTCTTATTAATCAACAGAACTTCAAAAGAGAAATTTGAGAAAAAATTCAAGAAAACATGTACTAAATATTTTTGTAATACGCCCCATCAAGGGAAAGAAGAAAGCAACCGATTTCAGTTATTAGTTTTTACCCATTCAAATTAGCAGTAAGAATTCTCGTGCCTTACATTTTTCTCAGAAATACTAGTTTATATGTTTGGCAATCAGTGTTGTCGTTACCGTCGTCCACCAAGTTTCTCATTATAGTTAGAAAAACATATTGGATTAAATACAGTGTCATCTTTCACATGAGATAATTGTAAGCAGCAATCAAGCATGTATATTTAGAACCAACAGCCCTTACAAGAGCAAAGTAACAAACAATCTGAACCAAACTGTTGACGCAAGAACAGTTGTGAAACAGAATAAGAAAAATAGTACATGGTTCTAATTTGGAGGATACAAAAAGAGCTTTAGAAGTTTGCTTGTTTCTTATACAATACTAAAAACACAAAGTTACCTTCATGGTGGTCCCTAAAATCGCATCAGTATAATATACATTGATTTTTGAATAGAGATTGAGGCCATCCCTTTGAATTCCATGCTTTTCTTTTATATGGAGCACTATATAGAGATCACCGGCTATGCCCCTGCCAACATATATACAAAAAGGTGAAGAAAATGCACAATTTTGGTGAAAAACAAAAAAGAAAAAAACCTAACTAATTATAACATCTTACAAAACCAAAGCTACAGGTCTGTATATCAAATCTTCTCCAAATTTAGATGTCAGAAGCAAGCTAGTTGAGATAAAACATCATACCAGACCTGGTCTAATAATACCGTGAAAATTCTTGATATTCTAATACTTTTCCACAACTATAGGACTACATTTTCTCGAATTCAAAGTGTACTAGCCACCAGAATCTCACATGCAAACTTTATATTTCCCATTCTCGTAGAAGCTTACGTTGTTTGGAAGTAGTCCAACATTGGATTCCCAGAGATAATAAGCAAATATATCAGAGAGAAAATTTGGAAAAAATGGAGCGATTAGTGAGAATACATGACAAGACAATTTTCTAAGATTTATCTAGAAAGAAAGTCCTATTTTTCAGCCACTTAATAACAAGTAAAGCAAAAACTAGGACATGAAAAATATATATATATATATATATATAAAATCTTTTTGGGCAATTAAATCGAAGTAGAGCAAAAACTAAAACATGAACAAGAATTTCTATTGTGCGGAGGAATGAAAACCCCTGGAAAAATAAAAAACAAAAAAAAAAGACTATTTAGTCCCTGTGATGTGCCTTGAAAATGAAATGTAAGGAGAGACTACATTACCATTTATACTATGTTTAGTAGGCGGGAGAAACAATAGGATGGAGAGAAAAGACAATAAGAGATAGAAAATGAGAATGATAGAATGAAAATAGTTTTCCTTTTTATTATATGGTGTAATAGGAAGGGGTGAAAATGAGTTCATGTACAATTACATTTGACCAATTTATTTATTACAGTTAGTTTAATTAAAAGGTCATTAAATAAGTAATTTTCCCTTGTTTTAAGTATCCTACGCAATCCCCCCGCAACCACCACCCCCCCCCCCCCCCCCCCCCGCGGGCATGCGTGAAATCTCTCCATCTGCCGAGGGATAAATATGGTGGGCCAAACTCGTTCCACAACTTTTTTCTCTCCCAAATCTCTACTTCCTTCTTTCCACTTTTCTTCCTTGCCAAACATAGGGATATTGCTGCTGTCAAGAATCGAAGTGTATTTGTAGTTTTATTTTTTTATTTTTTTAACTGGTAAGTTCATGATAGAACTGATATTGCAATTGCCTGAAAACTGAACTGTAAGAAATGTTTATTTGAAAAAAAAAACAGCAGATACAGATAAACAGCAGATATTTGAGAGATCTGCTAGCCCCCAGCAACAATACCACCCCAATCCCGAAACCCATCCCAACACCCCCCCCCCTGCCGCAGTGAAAGTGAGCCATGTCCCCAGAAAATTTCCCCCTGATACCGACTTATTTTATTCACTACTCTCACCAAACTAACCAAACTTACTCTTTTCCAACTTCCAGACACTCAATCTGAACTAACAAACTCCTCTCTAGCCTTGCTTCAGCATTCTTAATCTGAACTGGCCGAATTACTCTTGCTTCTTGCCATGCCTCACATAGGTCGAACAGATGGAACTATGCGAACTGATAGATTAATTAGTATAAACATAGGCGATGATGTCTCTCGAATTGATCTTCACAAAAGGAGGCTAATCTAAGGAAAGACAATGCAGCAATAACAATCACCATATGCTCATTATGCAAAATTCATCTTCTGATTACTCTTTCTACTTCTCCCATTATGAATTCTCAGTTTCTTTGCTTAGGCAGTTCTCCCCGTTACAAACAAGCATAACCAAACTCCAGCATCAACCAAGTTCCAAATATCCAAATATCAAAAATGTAATAATAATAAACCACTATAAACAAATATTTCAATCGGGCACACCTTTTATTATCAAAGTTACCATCCCCTTGAATACGCATTGTAGCACCATCATTAACACCAGCTGGGATGACTATGTTCATTGTCCGCTTCGACTGGACTTGACCACCACCTCCACATTTTCGACAATAATCAGTAATTATCTTGCCATCTCCACCACACTTTCCACAGGTAGACACCTAATTATCATCAAACATTGTGCAGCATATGTCAACAACAGTTTCAAATCCATTAGAAGCATTAGAATGAAGAACATACACAGTGGTTATCTTGCATCTCAGCAGCACTTTTCACAAGTAGAAACCTATACATCGACTGTGTGATGCAGCACGCTTTAAAGACAACTAGTCAAAAAGAAAGAGAGAGACAATTGGCATAGAGCTGATCAAGAACTTCAGAAAATTAAATAAAACTGGTAAATTTTTGTAAATTTTTGTCATGACCAAGATTCTTGAACAAATAAAGCACCTATAGATGTTGGACCCATGCATGCTAGATGCATGTCAGCTTGAGCACGTTCCAGAAATACGTATTCAACTTGCATAGTCATAAATATGACAACACTTGAGTATTTTAAGTTTAAAATGGAACTGCAAGACAAATGGAAAAGAATTATCATGCCATGACAAATTTAAGGTTTTAGCCATCAATATTCAATAAGAGATGACTAAAACTGAAAAGTTCACCTATCATCAAAGGTTAAGCAAGAAATCAAAGTTTCAATGACAGGAAAATTAGAGCTAACCAAAGCCAAATAAGGAAGGAAATCTTATTACTGGAACAAATTTTGAAATTTTTTGACATATGCAACTACTGGATTGTAGTTAGTAGTATAATTATGTATATTAACTTTTACACCAGCAATTTAAACATCGTTAAGTATTTCTTTAAAGTTTACTAATGACAGGCTACTCGCGAATATCTCAGATACAAACCTCACCATCAGAGATATTTTGATAAAATGCAATAACGAACCAAAATATTGGAAAGGACAAGGTTTCCTCAACCAGCAAATAATAAAGATCCTAACGGCAAACCAGTGTTTTAAATTGCGCAATTAGAGGCACACCTCAGTGAATTACGGAAAAAAATAGTAATGAGGTCTAAGCCTCAGGTGCACAATAAATTGCGTACACCTCTCTGAATTGAGGCGTACTCATTACGCACCCCATTGCGGAATAATAGAGCCGGTAGCCTCAATTTTTCTGAAGTTTTTTCTGGTCCAAAGGCTCAAGGCCCCAAAATTTGATTTTCCAGGAAAAAAAAAAACCCATATTAGCCCATATTTAGGGCTTAAGAAACCCTAGATGTGTTCGACATTCCTCAAAAACCATCGTTTTGGCTGCTCCTCCTTCGTCATCCTCTTCCTCCATTGGTGGCTATTGCATTCATCCTCCATTGTTGGCTATGCTCGTCTCATTCTTCTCGTTCCCCTCGTTCCTCTTGATAGAGATTGAGGACGATGATGAAGACTCAATAGATGTTAATTCAAGTGAGGATGAGGAAGGCGGGAGAGCCATCAACTATCATGATGATTCTGTTGAAGACGATGGAAATAGGGATGAATTTTGAGTTAGAAGTCATTACTAGTTTATTTTAGGATATCTTTCTTTTAGACTTGTTGTTGAACTTGTTTCTTTTAGACTTGTTGCTTCTGAAACTTGTTTATTTAAGATTTTTGTGATGTTATGTTATGATTTCTACCTAATATATGATTTTTCATATTTTTTTGACTTATTTTTGAGGCTTATGCCTCAAACCACATTAAGGCTTATGCCTTAACTCACAAAAAGAAAACACCTTAATACCCAATTTTGCAATTTTAATCATTGGGACAAACTTTAGCTTTAAATGGTTGTTCGATTGTCTAGTGTCACCATGAAGACAGATGTTAGAATTAAATATAGTTGGGAAATGGAGTGGTTGAAGGCTTTAAAGTAGGGAGTGAAGAGGTTAGAGCCTCGCACTCGCAATTTGCTGATGACACCATTTTTGTTGGATGCAAGACACCAAGACTGGAAAATGTATGTGATCTGAATAACATTTGGAACTTTTTCAGTCTTTGTTTAGGTCTGAAAATTAACATGCGCAAAAGTATAATGGTTGGGGTCACATTCAACTCGGAATTGAAGGGTCTTATCTGAAAATAAAAAATAACTAAAAGAGCCCAAAGCCAAATTTACCTACAAAATGAGGGCAAATGTACTACATGTCCACATTTTTTATGCATTCTGTTAGCAGGATATTAGGCCAAAAGTAGTAACAAGTTTTGTTTACTTGTTTGAGTTTAATTCCTACTAGGATTTACAAAATCCAGTACCCCATAACTGGAAGTTGGAACCAAATTAAATTCAACTGAACCTAGTTGCCTATTGATATTAAACTTGTTATATTGTAAGTTGAAAAGCTTTCTTAGAGAATATGATTAAAATTTTAAATACTCGGCTTGGTAAAAAAAAATATATATATATATATATATATATATATATAGGAAATTATGTTCCTATGGTTCCGAAGGAGAGAAGATGATTATGTTTATGAAGCAATCAAGTTTGAATGTTAAGAAGGGCTAAATTAACTTAGCTGTCAAGTTAAAGCTATACATCCACTTAAGCCCCAATTTGGTCTTGAATTCCTTTTGGGTACACCATGTCTCACGTTGACCTCTAGCTTTTGATTTTACACATCACACTCCCCTGAACTTTTCCACAATTATGCCAACAGTCCCTCTATCAATATTGAAAAAAAAAAACACACACACACACACACACAATAAAAATTGAACACATTCTAATCACATGAGCTTTATTTATAGGTGAAATCATAAATTAACATTTTTTGGATAGAAATTGTTCCTTCAGCAGACATATTTTGAGTAAATTGTACTTCGTCAAAGACCAATAGCATCAGCAAAGATAATTTGGAGGTACAATTTCCCTTTCAAAAATATTTAATTACAATGTTAGCCATAATTAAAACTCACGTGGCCTGAATGTGTTCAATTTCCATTTAGTTTTTGATGGAACTCCAACATGGGGGTTGTTTGTGTAGCAGTAGAAAAGTTTGACATAATGTGATGTGTAAAATTAAAAAACAAGTAGCAACATGAGACTACATGTATAATTTAAGTACCATTTGTGAAAATAACCCAGTGTTTGTTGTTGATTTTAGGTCTCCACTTAAAACCTATTGGTCAAGTACAAGCCCTGTGTTTATCAATGAGTAACTCACACAAAGAGAGCAAAATGCAGAAAGGAATAAAGAAGGCTGAATAAGCCAGATTTCGATTTCTAAGCACTTGACATTAAGATATTTATATTTTTCTCAACCTAGAAATTAAATTTATTTCTCGGTTTCCTTTTATTAGAAATCTTCCATCCTTGCTTATAGGTAAATGGCCAAACAAGTTAAGTTGTTTTAGGGTCTGACGCATTGAATTTCAAATACTGAGAGGACCATTCTCTTGGAACTACAGGGTGAAGTATAGTGTAAATTTGATGGTGCTTTTACGGGAGAAGGCTTGAAAGCTGTGTAAACTTGAGGAGTTTTTAGTAGCATTGTCAAAGGGTTCCTAGAGATTGCTTGATAAGGGTTTGTAAGGGTAAAAGCAATGGCCACAACCACAGAAGTAAAAATGAACAAGCTCTTACAAGGACAGTCAAAAATGGTTAGAGATGATTTATTTTGGCTAGCAAAAGTTTTCATATTTTTCCTTGCTTAGAAGAAGAAAGTAAAATAACATCAGTCAAAAACATAAATGATTCTGTTAACTTGGTATTCTATGTCATTCTCGGAAATACACGAGATGGCCTTGCATTTTTGCTCCTGCAAACAAGAGGTAGGAACATGCCAAATTACCTGTGACATCACTCCGAATGGTGTCTTCTGTGTTTTCATGACTCCCCCCTTTCCTCCACAACTACTACAAGGTTTTATGCAGCTACTAGATTTAGCCCCTGTTCCATCACAACTATCACATGCCTCGAAGCAAGAAATTTCAATTTCTCTCTGCCCTCCAAAAACTGATTCTTCAAAGGTCAAATTCAGGTCATATCTGCAAAAACAAAATAAGAATTTATCTAGATAAAAAGGTCACTGTCCCCAAAAAAGTGTTATGTCAATTTAAAGGCAGATTAATGGATAATGCAAAGTTTCTGAAGAAAATTTGGAACCTTTTATGTTGATGCTTTCAGAATGTGTTAGAACCAGAAAAAATAGCAAAAAATTACAAATTATCTACAAAATTTATATTAAAAAACAACTAAAAAAAATCTAATGATATTCTTTTGTATGCAAAACCTCTCTCTACAATATGGATCGCCACTAAATAAGTCATTAAAATAACCATTCAGAGTTTTTTTTTTTTTTTTTTTTCTAAGAAACATAACTTAATTAACAGTACTTGTTAAAAAAAGTGTACATACCATTTAGGATTGTTTTTTATTCTCAGAGACTTGACATTTTTCTGCAATATATTATTCAAGTACTCCCATATATAAAAAGCACTTGATACAATGAGATTGACAATTTGAATACCAAAATGCAGTGAAAGCTGTCACCAATACACGGCCCGATCTGACGACTACAATGGGAATCTTTAACAATACCAAAAGAAAAGGGGGGAATTTACTTTGCAACAAACTGAACAATCTGAAACTGCTTTTTCCCCCTTTTATTTTTTAGGAAAATCAAGCAATAAATTATACAAACTGTAAGCTGTATGGACAACTTCATTCTCCTTATCAGCCATCACAATGACTAAAGTTGAAGTATAGAAAGAGATGCATCGGATCACCAATATTTGTTACACAAAAAAATAAATAAAAGGACTAAAGACAAAACTAACTCATTTGAAGGACAAGGTGACAACAGGCTTTATTTACAGTGTTCTTGAAACATGATAATTAACTTATTTCCAAAAAAGACAGTTTCTTAAATGTCAGCCGAAAAATGAAAAAGGGACCATTCCGATAAGAATGACGATAGCGACCATAGAGCTTGATAGTTACCTAATGTCCAGACCCTGGCTCCTCTTGTTTCTAAAGTTGAAATTGACACCTCCCTGTTCACCCATGCCTCCAAAAAACCCATCTGATCCTCCAAAAAAAGTCTCGAAAACTTCAAAAGGGTCCACCTAGAGAATCAATAATAAATTAAAAAGTACTTTAAAATACCATCTCCACAGCCAGCAAAAAAAGAAGATTTGTTCTGCTCTTTGGCATAATGGAAAATGGTATAGTTATGATCATACCGTTGTTGAACCACCGTCTGCGCCAGCATATTCTCCTTGTAAACCTGCCTCACCAAAGCGATCATATAAAGATCTTTTCTCATCATCTGATAGCACCTACACAACTACTTGATTACCATACGAACGGAAACTGAAGAACAAGACGATGAAGCACATACACAATTATCACTAAGCTCTACATAAAGTAGCTGCCAAACAAAATCCATTCAATTCAACGTTAAGCACAAAAATCTCCGAACTAGATGAACGATTTTGAAACACATTAAAGTAAATTATTCAACAATCTACCTATCGAATGAAATGTGAAAATAGAAATAAGGGACAAAATTACCTCGTATGCGGCGCTTATCTCTTTGAACTTTTCCTCTGCCCCAGGGCCCTTATTCATATCCGGATGGTACTAAAAAAAACACCCGCCCAAATACAAAATCATCAAAATTTCGGAAAATTTTAACTTGAAACTTAAACGGACACAGTTTGAGGGGGAAATTAAGAAAATGGATTTCTTAAACTCGAAGCTTTCAGAAAATGTATTCACAATGGATAAATTTCTTAATTTCCCCAAAAACTTTTAGTCCTATGACAACTTCAAATCAAATCCTGATATAGCAGTCTTCGTTACACAAATTCAGTGAAATTTGTGAAATTTTTCAAATCAAATCCTGATATAGCAGTCTTCGTTACACAAATTCAGCGAAATTTGTGAAATTTCGCATCATACCAATCAAGAACATTTATTTTCAGAGAATCCAGCGATGAAAGAAACATTTCATTTTCGATAGTTTTCCCGAGAAACAATCAGAAAGCAATAAAGCCGAACCTGACGAGCGAGCTTCCGATAGGCGGTCTTAATATCCTGTAAGGTGGCGTTCTTAGAGACCTTGAGAGTGGAGTAATAATCGGTTGCGGCAGCCATGATCGCAGAAGAAGGTCGTGGACGGAGGAAGAGAGGAGAACTAGGGTTTGGGAATGGGTGGTTGCCGGAGAGGAAGATGGAAGCGCCGGAGCTGAGGATGAAGAAGTTGGGAATGACGGTGGAGGCATTGGAGAGAGGAAAGGAATGGAATCGAACTGCAGAGATGGGAAATGGAGGAGAGAGAGTGGAGAGGAAGGTGGGCTTGGAGTAGTAGCAATGGTGGTGAGAGATGTGCATTATTGCTATGTGAAGTGAGTAAGGGTTGGAGTGGTCTTACCCTTACAGGGTTCTTCTTAGATTGGGGGTGGTTTTGCCCGGTTTACGTGGTTGTTCTGGTCCGATCTTTTACACCACGTCACTTGGCCATGCCTGGAGAAAAATGTTCACATTCTTTATCGTCTATTTTGAAATTAGGGTTATTTTCACCCCCGAATTGGGGATAATATAAAATAACCTCTCCTTTTTTTTTTAAGAAATAATCGAAATTTTTAAAAAAATTAGTTAAAATATCTTCTTCTTTTTTTCCTAAAATAATCGACCAGTAATTGATAACATAATATTGTTAATTTGATCAATCATGATTGATCATTAGGACTGTACTGATAACCGCTACCGAAAAATTATCGAACAACACCGAGAAGAACCATCCAAAAAAACCGATGCAAGCAATCACCGATGTCATCGATCAGTGAAACTAAACCACTGAATGAGTGTTGTCGATCAATAATGATCTGAAAGTCTAAAATTGATTACTGACCGAAACCAACCAAGATCTCTTCTCTCTACGTTTTCTTCTTGCTCTCCGATGTGGGTTTCCTCTCCGCCTTGTCTTTTTCTTTTGTTCTTCACTTCAATCTTCAGGTTAGGAGGTTGAAAGTTAACCCAAAGCCAAAGCCACTTATCTCAAAAAAAAATATAAATAAATAATAATAATAATAAAAACCCTAAGCAAAGCCCAATAAAGACACAAAGTGGAAGCCTATCTTTTTGGTTCTCCCCCCCCCCCCCCCCCCCCCCCCCAATAAAAGAGCCGAAGGCTCTTCTTTTCTTTTGATAAATGTCATTCCCTCTATTTTTTTCTTTTTCTTTTTAATTCTCTTTCATTCTTTCCATTTTCCTTTTCTTTCATTTTTTCTTAATTGCTAAAATTTTTTTCTCCTTTACTTCATTCAAAAAATTCTCTCAGCATACTTATTATTATTTTTTTCATGACCATTTCAGATTCCTATAACTACTATTTTTCATAATGTTTGATAGATATACACTCTTTGAAATTATTTTCCACTTTCATCCACGTGCTGATCTCTTTTCTATATACTTTCTTTTATCATTTTAGATTTTTACGAGTTTAATACATGTGTGTTACACGGGGAAGGAGAAAATAAATAAATAAATGAAAAAAATTAAATATCATATAATAAAAGCAGTTGGTTAAGATAAATAATATAATTATAATAGGTATATTTTTTTAGTACTTACTATTATAATATTAGAGTATATACATTCAAGTTTATATTAAAATGTTGGAGTTTTATACACAAACAAATACATACAGATATATATTTACAGATAAAGTTGTCGCAAGTGAAACATTTTCAGCTGAAATGTTATCAACCATGTTTAATTTTCTTTAGCTTTTCTTCTTATCTGCTATGGTAAAAAATTTATTTATTTTATATTTATAAATAAAATTGAAATAAGTAAGATTATATAATATGTAATTATATACAAAAGATAATTGTATCTTGTTTTCTTTCGTTTTCTGGATGAGTCAGTTGAAGATGTTTGGATTTCTATTGAAAAATGATGCTGCTGAGAGCTGAAATAATAATAAATATACTTGTATGATAGTTTGTAATTTTTGAATATATATGTTGAGTAAGAAAATTAAAAAATTTTGAAACAAATTATAAATAGTAATGTACCTTGATTCAATTTCTTTTGTTATGGGTTGGGTGAAACAGAGTTATTTTTTTACAGTTTTTTTGCTTTCTGGTTGTAGTGTTTTTGGTCCAAAGATGCTAGTGGTGGTGAGATATGTTTGGGGGATTCAGTTGGTGGTGCAGGTAATAACATTGGTGATTCATCATCGTCAAAAGTTTTAACAACTGTTACATCAATAAAAGCACCTCTCGGACGAAATTGAAGCAAAAATATTTTTGACATGCCTTTAAGTTGATCGAGGAGAGAGGGAATGATGTTTGGATCAATGTATCCATCTTGAATTATTAGTATGGAGCAACGTTTATTTACCAGTGATTGGACAGTTTTTCCAAGCATGATAATATTCATTCCGCCAGTGCAATCCTCGATTCGAGCATTGATTTTGTGCATATTATAAATATTAAAAATTTATTTAATTTTTAACTATTTAGGAGTTTTTTATTAATTTTTTATAATAAAAGTAAAGAATATTACCAGTTAACTGGCATTATTGTTAAATATGCATGGGTATCGCACCATCATGAAGTTCTTGATTGTTTGACACGTTTGTAGCAGCGTGGATAGGCATTGTAAAACCAACCTTGTTGTGCATCAAGTTTAGTGGTGCTTGCTTTTATAGTAAATTTTTTGTCATGTTGTTTGAATAAAGAATGTTTAATAAATTATATTTTATAATTGGGGTGTAATAAATGAATACTTACCTGATTTTAATATGGATCTAAGACTCGGAGCTCCGCTATTGTAACTCTATTCATAGTCTTTTATTCTTCTAATGTTATCGATTTTTCGGTTGATGCAGCAATAAAGTCTATTCTTTGAATGAAAGGACTAAACCTATAAATAGATAAAGTATTAAACAAAGTAAATTTTTTAAGGAAATTGTAAAATATAAATAATTATAATATTCTTGCAATAAATATTTATAATACCTTTTTTTATTTTCTTTTATTCAGCGATGTCTAGCTCAAAATAAAATGAAGTTTCAGAAGTACTTGTCACATAAAGTCCACATGTATATTTATAATTATTAAAATTAATGATCGAAAATGTTTACTACTGTTATTTAAGATAAATTTGTATTATTTTTTTTGTATGTATACTTAACAAGATACTGTTTGGCTGTCATGGCTGTGAAGGTGATAACTACTAGTTCGGACATTCTTTGACTGCATTTTCATCGAATTTTTCTCAAATTTCTCCCAAAAGAGTTATGTTCGATGATTTCTTCTTTGTAAAATATAATAAATTTAAATTAATATATTATTAATAATTGATTATCAATTTATTAAAAAAAATTTTATAATAACATATAATTTATAGTTACTTGATATTTTGAATTGCAAGATTTCGTCTTTTGATCAGTCTATCGCCTATATTAGATTCTTCAATGCCTTTGATATTGATAGATTTGAGACGACCAATGACATTTAACATAACATTATAAATGCAAAGTTATTATTTATTGATATTAATATTATAAATTTATAATTTTTTTAATTAATGAATATGGATATTATATATTATTTACCTGAAAGAAGATAATTGATGTCAACTCTTGATGTTAATTGGTCGTAGTCCATAAAATTAAATTTGTATTGAGGTATTTCGGGAATATTTTCTTCGACTTTTTTGAAAATTGTGGACCGTGCAAAATGTAACATTGTTCTATGCGGAATAATTTTATATCTTTGTTTATTGATTGTAACGAAGAAGTTACTGATTTCATATATGTTGCCCATTTGTATTTTGTTTGTTATGAAATCAGCATCTTTTGCACGAACGAATCCATATATTGCTTCATCCTAAAAATATATATATTAATTTATTATTATTATTTATATATTTATTAATAATGTAAATTGTTTATTGTCAATAAATATAATTTTCATAAAAAATAATTTTAATTACCTGTTCATGTACTAAAAAGTAGTCAAAGCTTATTAGACGAGCAATATTATAATATGTGTTCCTGCATAAACGACAAACTTGGACACGGATAGTCTCATATATTTCTCCTAGTTTTAATATTCGTAGTAGACTGAACATTTTATATAAATAACAGAGACATATAAATACATTTGTTTTAGAATTTATGAATTGAATTTGAAATTTAAAAATTATGACAATCATTTCATAATAAAATTATTGAAAGAAAATTTATTTATGTTAAAGATTTATTTTTTCTAATAGATTATTAATTTTGATTAATCCTATGTAGTATTTCTTTGTAGACAATATTTTTACTATGATTTGAATATTTATTAATTGAATCATGTATTAAAATATGTAAACCTTTTGATGGTGTTATTCTTGATAATGCAATATATAATTGTCCATGACTAAAAATTTCATCTTCTAAGTAGAGTCCGACTTTGTTTAATAATTGACTTTGACTTTTATTTATTGTCATAGCATAACATATTTTTAAAGGGAATTGTCGTCTTTTTAACACAAAAGGGTATTTAGATTCATTTATTGTCATTTCTATTATTGGTATATAAACTTTTTCATTTATGTCTTAGAATTAATAATACGGCCTTCAACAATTCTATTTGTTAGTTATGTTATAATAAGTCTTGTACCATTGCATATTCTTATTATTTGATTAAGATTTCGTATCAACATAACATGAACTCCAACTTTTAACTCTAATTCATATAGAAGTAGTCCATTAAAATTAAGTGTATGTAAAAATTCATAAGAATATAAAATATTTAGTTCATCGAGATTTCCAGATGATGAAATAATAGTATCATAACTATAATAAATTTTTGTTTATGTTGGTACTAAACTTAATAAGTATTTATTTATTGCATTAGTTGTTTTATTTTTAGGTGTACTAATTGTTCGTTGTTTTAAATAATTAAACTTGTTAAAATTATTTTAAAAATTTTCATATATTGTGATAGAAATGCATTGAATAGAATTTATTTTCTATATTTTTTCGGTATTTTAATCCAAGCAGCATCTTCATTTTCGGTATCTTTTATTACATCTATTGTTCTATTACCAACACTTAAAATCCATTCAGATAAGTTATTAATTTCTATTTGTTCGTCAATACAGTATTTAAGTTTTTTTAATCGCATGTTTTTTGTCAAGGTAAATATATGGAAATATGGCCAAATGTAAGCATTATTTATAGTTACGTCAATTATATTTGCTTTTATTCCGTTTGGAATAACTGGTAATATTTCTCTAAAGTCACCACATAATATGATTGTCATTCCTCTAAAAGGACGATTAAAGTCATTTTTTAAATCTTACATTGTTTTATCTAAAGCTTCAAAACAATATTTATTTGTCATAGGTACTTCATCCCATAAAATTAATGTTGTTTTATCAATTAATTTTGCTAGTTGAGTGCATTTTTTAATTTGACAAGTTGAAAATTTGTCGATTGAAAGTGGTTTGCGAAATCTTGAATGTGCAGTACGACCTTTTAGTAATAATAAAGATGCTATGCCAGATGATACTACAGCTAACACAATTTCACCATTTGATCTAATTTTACTAATAATTGTATTCCATAAATATGTTTTTCTTGTACCGTCATGCCCATATATGAAGAATAAATTATTTTGTTTGCTTTCAATTACTTCTAAAATTTGATTATAAATAAATTGTTGTTCTTGATTTAAATTTTGTACTAAATTGAAATTTTCTTCTTTTAATTTATATTTATCGTAATTAAGTTCTTCTCTCAAAAGATTATTATTTAAATCTTCAATTAATGATCCAGTTGGAAGTTGAAGATTATAATGTGATAAAGAAGATGAATTTAAAATAAATAAATTTTCTAATTCATACAATACAAAATTATATAATTCATTTTCAGGAATTTTGAAATTTGGATTGTTAAATAAGACTCTTAATTTGTATAAAATATCATCGCATATTAATTTCCAATATTTTTGTAAAAATTTTATTGGATCAGAAATATTGTAAAATAACAGTATTGTAATAAAAAGATGACAAAATTATGTAGATGTTGACCAGAATGATGCTTCTTCTATTGATTCATCCCATTCTTTATCATCTCCTAATAAATCTAATGTATGACAGGCTGTTTGATTTGTAGGATAAATAATATTATTTATTGTTCGAAGTGATTTATAACTTGTTGAATCTTTTTGATGATTTAATTATAATTTTAAATAGTATAATTCACCAGAACTCGGATGAATATAAAATGTTCGTCCTATAGAATGTCCATTTTGTCGATGAGTCCAAATTTTATCTTTGTTTTTCCAAACAAATTTTATTGGAAATTCTATATAGGTAAGTTGCCGAGTATCTTCATTAGTTTTATTAATTTACATCTATTCTGTTAATGTTGTTTTTTGAATTTGTGGTTGTCGTATTATATTTTGTAATTGTTGATTTTTATGAAATGTAATATTTTACATATTTGGTAAATGAATAGAAAGGCGTTAAATAGCTGAATTTCTATAGTGTATTGAATATTCGAATATTCACCAAATTACTTTATAAGGTGTTATATTTCGACAGTTAAGATAAGTTTTTATTTCATCAACTTCTTTATAATTTATTGTTTCATTATTTTCAATAATAATATTATCTTTAATAACAGCTCTTATTCTATCTGAAACTTTTGTTAAGTATTTAAATAAATATTTAATCAGTATAGATTAAGAACATATTTTGACATTAATATATACAGAATATTTTAGACATAAAGTTTGATTATAAGGAACAACGTATCTATTATCAAGTTTTATCCATTCTTTAATAACAGTGAAATCTGTATCTCTGTGACGATAATTTACAAAATCAATTTTTTCTATAGTAGTTTCATTTTTTATTTGTTTTGGAAATTTTTTTGAACATTTTGAATTTTTCATACATGGTGCAGAGGTCTTTGCATATTCACATGGTTCATGTATCATATATTCAGTTATAATTTTATAACCTAAATGATCTATTATTGGGTTTGGAATTTCAGCAGAAATAATTTTATCTATTTGTATTGGATCATGTTATTTATATTCATGATATAACCAAAATAACATATGACAATGAGGTAAACTACGTTTTTGAAATTGTAAAGAAAAAAAAAAGGAAAAAATTAAGAATGTTAGTTTTTGTTTTTTTAAATAAAACATTATAATAATAATATATTTATTTTTTTATTATATAAAATAAATTAACTCACCTACTATTATGGGTCCAAAAATGACTCCTGATTTTATTGTATTTAATATATGGTCTAATTTAATTTTAAATATCCTATTTACGATTTCTGGTCTATCTTCAGTTTTTTATCCTAGAATTATTGATAAAATTCTTTTAATTTCTGACAATTTAGGATTATATGTAAATGTTACAAATATATCAGGATTTCCATGATGTCTATAAATTGCCATTACATCTTGATAATTTTGAATCATATATCTTGGACTCCTACATAAGATTATGGTAAAATAATTCTTTTTCCAATTGCTTGTGCATCTGTATTACCTCTAATTATAGCATCTTGAATACCTTTATATATTTCAGATCTTAAATTGTTTTGATTTTGTTTGATATAATTTAGATGATCTTCATCAATAGAAGCATAAATATCTACAATATACTGTTGAAAAAGTCGACCAGATCAAAATAATGTATTTTCTTATTGTACTCGTTATTGGAGTTGAAAAGCATAGAATGATCTAATTGATATTCGATGTCTACGTGGTTGTTTACCAGTAAAATTTAGATTCCAGCCTATATCGATTATATATTCATCTTTTACGTAAGGAAATAATAATGGATATTATAATGCCATATAAGATGGATGGAGTTTATTGATTCTTTGTAATTCTCCAGTTTGACAATGAATGATAATATATCTTCCATCTTCATGTTGACAAATATCTTCAACAATTACAGCACCTATATCCATTGAAATTGGAAAATCATATTGTGCACTATCTCCTTGTCGTCTTTCTATTAATCTTAATTTCATCGATGGTACCCGATTATTTTTATAAGTATCTCTGACAGTTCAAAAAAGTTGTACTAATCTATTTGTTTCATCTAACAATTTAATTAATTTTTGAACTATTATCTCATTTAAATTATTTAAATTATTATTATTTGGAAGTATAGCCATTCTATTTTGAATTTCATTTTCTGTATCATAAATATATAATTGTGCAAATTTTGGAGGATTATTATTAGTCGAAAGTAAAGATCCAATTAGATGATGTATTTGACCACTAATTTTGAAAATATATGGTGCTGACGAATTGTTAATATCTGATTGAATATTTGCTCTCAATAAAGTAAAAGCAAATATAGAATTATAAATTATAATTTTTTTTTTCTCTAAAATTCGCACTTAAAGGTCCTCTATAATAATCTAATAGTTGATCTAAAATTGGTGGTGTTTTTTTGGCTTAAAGGTATGTTAATTTTTTCATTTTGACAACATAAAAAATATTTCGGTGGATATGTATTTCGTGTTTGTTCATTTTTCCAAAATAATGCTGCACAATATTATTGACATGTGCAATTACAATCTTCAATAGCTATATATTTATCGTTTGAATCTAAATAAAAAATCATGTAAAAAACAAAGGAAAAAAATTATAAAACATTAGTAAAAAATTTTGTTCAAATTAATAATTATACGAAAAATAAAGGGAGAATTTAAGATGAAGAAATTACTTTTTTGAATTGATGGTGAATTGTAATCTTCCAAAAATGGATTCGATGTTCCTTCACCGGTATTATAAATTGAAGATAATTGAATAAATTTATTTCGATAATCAATAATAAATTATGTATTTAATTCTTCAAACTGATTGTTTGAAAAATATAGATTTGTCGATGTAGATGCTTCATTATTATTTATATAATTTTGATTCTTTTGACACTTTGATCGTCTTGAATAGTTAGTGTCTTTGTGAGAATTTTATTTCATTCTTTTTATTTTTTTTTTGTTTAATATAAAATAGAAAAACAACAGTCTGAAATATTTTTAAAAAATAAAAATTATAGATATAAATGTAAAAAAAAATGATTAAGTATTTTGTTTATACAAAAAAGAAAAAAAAAGAAAAAAAAAAAGAAGTCAAACAATAAAAAGATAATAATACCAAATATTAAAACAAAATATTAAGTTTAAGAATGTTTTTCATTATAACAAAATAAAATAATATATTCTAATTAAAAAAGTACAAATAATAAATAAAATTAAAAATCTAAAAACTTAAACAGTTAGAAATTTTCAATAACTTAAGTAAATCTAATAAAAAATAAATAAACTAAATAAATTAATAAATAAACCTAGAAATACATTAGACATTTAAAAAATTTTAATTCTAAAAAGTAATATTAATGTATGACATAAATAATAATTTAGTTACAATTATAAGTATATATTTTTTACAATCAAGTTTCATCACAATAGAAAAAAAAAACTACATTTTTTTTTATTTTGTTGTAATTTTATAGAACTCTCATATTTTCAAATTTTTGTAAATTATTTTTTAATTTTAATTTTTTAGCTTGCTCTTTATTTTTAATATTATAATTAATTGTGTTAATCCATTCTTTAATTGTATTAATTCGTTTTTTTTTTCCTCTAAATTTTTATGAACTCAATATTCTGTGATTTTCACATATTGTTTTATGTATGCAGTTTTATTTTTTACAGTTAGAAATAATTCAATAAAATATTATTTTTTATTTTATAGTTTCTCTTTTTTCATTTTTTTTATTTTATTGTAAATTTATAGAGCTCTTATATTTACAAATTTTCATAAATTATTTTTTAATTTTAATATTTTAGGTTGCTCTTTATTTTTAATACTATAATTTAATTGTGTTAATCCATTCTTTAATTGTATTAATTCATCTTTTTTTTTTCTTCGAAGTTGTTTTTTGGACTCAATATTTTATCATTTTCGCATATTGTTTTATTTGTACAGTTTTATTTTTTGTAGTTAAAAATACAAAGAATATGGAAGTGAGACCGAAGTAATGAAAGGTAAATGCATGTGCTTTACTTTGCACTCCAATAATTAGGGGTGGCAATTCGTGTCACGTGTCGGATTCGTGTCATGTTTGAGCCATGTCGAATTTTTTCTTCCCCAACCCGAACACGACCCGCGACACGAAAACGACACGAAACCGTGACACGAACACCACACGAAACCGTAATGGCTTGACACGACACGACACGACACGAATTGGACCTGCGACACGAAATTGACCCGAAATGGACACGCGACACGAAATTGACACAAAGTTGACACGAAATTGACTCGAAATTGACACGCGACACGAAAATTGACCCAAAATTGACACGAAATAGTGACCCGAAATTGATCCGAAATTGACACGAAATATTGACACGAACTTGACATGAATTTGATCCGAACTTGACCCGAAACTGACACGAAAAAACTATTCCAACCCGAACACGACCCGCGAAATTTTCGTGTCAAATTTTCCCAACCCGAACACGACCCGCTACCTATTTTTCCTAACCCGAATCCGCGAAATTCGTGTCGTTTTCGAGTCGTGTCGTCGTGTCACGACCCGTATTGCCACCCCTACCAATAATGAATGATCCATAGGCAGAGGGGTTTTTTTCTTTCTTTCTTTCTTTTTTTTGGGTTTTTCCCTTTCCTCTTGTTGATTCTGTATTACTCTTTTCATGTAATTCTAGTTATTTGAGTGTGAAATTGTGAATTATACAATCTCTCGAATGTGTTCAGTGGGTTCATGTTTTTGTATAATAAATTATTTTAATCCGGACTCCTAATATTTTTGTCTAGTTCATGTAGAATATTTCTCTCTCTAAATTTGTTCTTGGGTCTACTTTGTTTTCCACGTAGACCATCACTCAAGCCGAAAGTTTTGGAGATTTTAAAAAGACATATAAACAAATATGAAATTTTATTTAGCTAATTTTATTTATTTACAGTTCATAATAATTGATCAAGATATTATTTTGCATATAATTTTTTAAATATTTTTCCAATAAAAAGTTACATTTATTAAATTAAATAATAAATAAATTAATTCATTTGTATTCTTTATGAATGGTTATTTTTGGTAATTTAAATTTAAACAAATTGTAATAAATAAATTTGATGTTGCACTATAAGATTACATAATAGAAAAAATTAAATCATCCAACCAAAATTACAATAATTTCTAATTGTAAAAAAATTTATATACAAAAATTGTAGTAATAAATTTAAACATTTCAACAATCTGATAAAAAAAAAACCCCCCCCGGGTCAATAAAAATAGTAAAAAAAAGTTATATTAAATTACAAAAGAAAAGAAAGAGCAAAAATAACAATAAAAAAGCAAGATAATGAAGAAAACAAAAATTTAAACCTGCAGCATACTCAACCACATATTGTAATCTAAATAAACAATATAATATATGCATACTATGAAAAACATTATAAAATTTTTTACCAAATGTTTTCTACGAAAATAAAATGAAAATAAAAATTATTAAAGCAAGCTCAGATCTCTTGTATCATAAGAATATTTGTAAAGAATAACGAGAATATAATTTGACCTCGTCTTTGGTAGCTACCAGGTGAAATGTTTGGGAATGTGTACCAAAAAAAAATTTAATAAGAAGAAAGAAAGAACAGCAGAGAGAGAATGAGAAGAGAGTAAACAATAAAGAGAGGGAGTGAAAAGTGAGGTATAACCGGCAGAGACAGCAAAGAAAACCAAAAGCTGGGGTTTGGAGAGCATAAATCCAAAAGATGAGAAGAGACAGAGAATGACAGAGAGAGAGAGAGAATGAGAAGAGAGTGAACATTAAAGAGAGGAAATAAAACAGTAACATACTCAATATTGTTATGTTGTAAGAAGAAGAAAAACATCATAACTCCCAAACATCCACGACAACAGTAAAGACTGTCAAATAATATTTTACAGTTATCCAATATATGCTATCAATGATATCATATTCAACAACATATACCAAATTAAATAATAAATCTGGTATATGCATTATTATATATCTAAACAGAGATTATCATAGCATCTTAAAGTTTTTATACAAAAATTCTCTTAAAAGACATTTATAATATCAGAAGAAGAAAACAATAACAGAGAACACAAAAAAAAAATAAAAAATAAAATGAAAAACACTCGTTACAACAACAGTAATGAAATAACATCATATAAATATAAATACTGAAGTTTTATAAATGATATAAAAATAGAAACATAATTAACATAATTATAGGGAAAAATATAAATAAACAAAAAAAAAAAGTCAAAATCACAAATAATCACAACAGTGATAAAAAATTACCAAATCATCTAAGTTATAATAAGAATAATATTCACAAAACATCCACACAAAAAAAAAAGAATCATCTACGTTGTGCTAAAAAAAAGAAGAAGCAAAAACATAAAAAAAAAAAAAAAAAAAAAAAAGGCAAACACAATAACAAAATTAAATCCTTTATAGCATCATCATAATAGTAATAACGATGATCATAAATAAATAAGATGGAAAGTAGAGAAATATTAAAGAAATAGATTTAAAAAAAACAAAGGAATATAAAATCAACAGACAAACCGAAAGAGAAAACATTCAGAATAAACAAACTGAACAAAAAAACAATAACAACTTTTGTAAACATTAATAATAAAAACAACAGATCATTATAATACAATAAACAACAATCAATTGTAATTAAGAGACATAAATAAGAATAGTACCTGAATAAAAAGAATATTTGCACATTAATAAATATATCAAAATGATTAGTCTTCAGGAGATAAGAAAGAGCAAAATAGAAGATTTCAAGTAACAATTAATGAATGTTCAAAGCAGAGTAGTTAAGAGGATGTTACAGAGGTAGTAATAGTAAGAAATGAGAATTAAGTAATAAATGAAGAAAAAAGTTATTATAAGAGAATATCTGCTAAATTAAAAATTCACAAAAGTTTTTAAAAAAAAGTCAGTGAAGGAGAAAAAGAACAAATTTTTTACACGTATCTGTAAAACATCAGACATAAACGCATTTACTCACAACAAATAACAGAGTTAAAGCAAATTAGAAGCATTAATGACAGAGTTACATATATCAAAAATCTCAGTTAAGCTAATCATCACACTGTAAATCACATATTTATAGCAAATAGCACAATTACAACTAAAGGAAGATAATTTAGAAGCATTAAATGTCTAGGACATATCAACAAAAGCACAATCAAATATCTGACTACAGAAACTGCATGAACAATCTATAAATCTGAATAATGGAAAAGTCTAACAATTCATTCAAATATAACTAAACGATAGAATGCAATCATGAAATATGACAGAAAATTATAAACACAAAAAATAATAAATTAAATTTGGAAACAAAATCAACAAAATATTACCCGGGGGAAAAAAGCAAAAAAATAAAGAAATATAAACATCACAGAGAAAAAGTCTTCAATCTCTCACTTCAGACTCCCAATCGGCCATTTTGCTATCATTATTATTGCAATCTACAAAAACAAATTAACAAAAATCAAAAATCAAAATCAATATATATAAACCTAGAAAGAAAAAAGAAAGAAAGAAAACCTACTGAAATAAATACAACAAAAATAAAAACACACCCCATTATTTCTTTTACTTTTTTCTCTGTATTTGTTTCTATGGTGTCCTCAATCATATAAATGCAAGTAAATAATAATAATAAAAAAAATGAAAGAAAAAAAACAAAATGGAAAATACTTTTATTTGATTATATACATACACGGGAAAAAAAAATGAAAAAAACAAAACAAAACAAAACAAGAAAAATTGGCCAAAAGCCTAAAAA
Organism: Ficus erecta; assembly: GCA_008635985.1. Lineage (NCBI taxonomy): Eukaryota > Viridiplantae > Streptophyta > Magnoliopsida > Rosales > Moraceae > Ficus > Ficus erecta. The sequence continues at coordinate 33,808 of BKCH01001306.1, read as the reverse complement.
ACAAAAAACAAAAAAAAAAAAAGCAAAAAAAAAAAAAGAAAGAAAAAACTATTGTTTAATCATCTACATAAAAAAAAATTATAATAATAATAATAAAAAAAAAAGAAATCAAAATAAGAAGAACACAAACAAAAACAATTAAAGTTTAAATCTCAACAACAAAATTTTAAAATCTAAGATTCGGCCAAAAAATAACAACAGAGGAAAAAAAATTCCAATAACACAACAAAAATTAAAATTTAAAATTCCAAAACAAAAATCGAACAACAACAAAAAAAGAAGAAAATCATACAAAACCTAAATAAGTAATAAGGTAAAAAAAACCCAAAATCAAAACATAGGGTTCGGAGAAAACGAACACATGGGGAAAAAAAAAAAGAAAAGAAAAGAGAGCATGAACAGTATAGGGAGGCAGTGAAAAAAGGGGATGAGCGGCGGAGACAACAAAGAATAATAAAAGCTAGGGTTTGGAGAGCATAAATCCATTAAATGAGCAGAGATAGAGGATGAGAAGATAGTGAACAGTAAAGAGAGGGAGTGAAAAATGAGGGATGACCGGCGGAGATAGCAAAGAAGACCAAAAACTAGAGTTTAGAGAGCAAAAACCAAAAAATGAGAAGAGAGAGAGAATAAGAAGAGAGTGAACAGTAAAGAGGGAGTGAAAAATGTGATAGAAGCAGTAGAGACAACAAGAAGAATCAAAAGATAGGGTTTGGAGGGCAAAAAAGTCCACCTACTGTACACAAAACAACCGGTAGGCACATTCAGAAGGGCAAAATCGTTCGCACAGTGACAGAAGGGTAAAACCAGCCATTCACTGTGGATGCTGTGGAAAAAATAGCAGGCTGAGGGGCAAAACCGTCCATTTACTGTAGAAAAAACAGTAAAACTTTGCATCCTTTTAGTATATTTAAATAATTTTTCATTTTTTGCCCATATTGAAATAAATTTTTTAAATGTATCCTCACTCAAACATTTTTTTTGGTGACAATCTCAACTATTATTTTTCCATAGCACCACCATAATTAATTTCTCTTCAATTTCTTATTATGTACATATTTTCTCTTCAATATTTTTTGAACAACTATTTTCTCATAATACACCATAATTAATTTTTTATTTAATAAATTGATTAAGCACGTGCCCACAACTAGTGTACAATAAGTGGAACGACACAGTTTTCGCCTTACCATTAAAGTTTTTTTTTATAATTATTTTATTATCAAATAAACCTACTTGTTTTTCTTATTCGTTCTTCTTCCAGCCACCAGCTACACTCCCAGAAAATTGCACTGTCATCGGACCCATGCTACTTTCTTTCTTCTGGACGTGAAAATGAGACGCACCAACCAAAAAACCGAGCATTTTCGCTCGATGGTTGATCAGTGAAACAACTTTCGTCGATCAGTGGCGGTTTTTCATTTTTCAAAAACCAATAGGGTCGGTTGGTCACCTAACCGGCGAATTTGGTCGATGACCGACCGATATACAGCCTTATTGATCATGCCATAATTGATCAATTTTCAATAGTCAATCACTAATAAAATCTTTAAAAAAAAAAAAAAAAAAAAAAGGAAACGACCATTTTGTTGAATAAAAAAATATTCAATCATCTATTGGATTGGGTGACTAAAAAAAGCCACCCAACTTAAATTTCCTTTTCACAAATGCCCTCTCAATTATATTTTTAGTCTAAAATTGGTCCCTGATTTTTCAAATTATATTTTCACTATCTCTAACTTTTGTTATTTTAAAATTTAACCAAAATTAAGCAATTTTAGAACACATGAGTTAATTAAAGCAAAATAGTAATTAAATATTTTTTGTAGGAAAATTGGGCTACTAAATAGTTTTATGATATAAAGTTTGCCTTATATATCTTTGATTAAAGTTTAGTTTGCTTTCAAAATACCTTTGATTCAAGTATAAGATCCTTCCAAAATATATTTGATTATGGCTATGCATATAAATGAAGCGTATGTGATCGGCATGTATTCAATTTTCATATAATTTGTTTGTAAAATATTGATGGAGAGACCATTGGCGTAATGGTAGAAAAGTCCAGGGGAGTATGATATATAAAATAATAGTCATGTGTCAACATAAGAGGTGGTGTATAGTTTATGGGCTCTTTATAATATTAACCCTTGAGATTATGGAAAATACATACGTTTATTTTTATATCCTATATTTTACTTTTATTCAGAAAATATATCATATATGTTAAACATAATCCGATCGCATAAAATTGCAAAATTTCAAAATACAAAATATACTTTATGACTAAGAGTAAAATAGAAAGGATTAAAAATAACTCCAAATATATATTTTTCATATTTAGGCTAAATAATATTTATAGTTTTTACTTAATTTTTATTATTTTTTTCAATTAATATGATTTGAGGTATTTGCTGATGGGATTACCAATTAGGTCTTAATCAATAGACCAATTTATATGTATTGAAAATTGTCTATCTGTATTTGGAAGAAAACATATCAGTATGTATAATTATAAATCTAGACATATACGTTGTAAAAGTAGCGCCCATTTGGTGGAACTTTTCTTTTTTGCTTTTAATCAGTATAAAAAGAGAAGTAAAAGTTGCAGAGTTTTTTCAGTAAGTATTTGAAAAATGCATTTTTAAAAAAGTTTTTGAAGTCAAAATAATTTTAAAGTATTTTAATAAATAATGACAATGTTAAAATAACGTTTATAATATCTACCTTAAACTCTGATATAAGTTTTCAAGACTATTCTAATTCACGACTCAGCCGGTGGACACAATACTAGCAGGATAAGTTCGGTAATTCATAAGGATTTGGAGTCCTTCCTAAGACCCCTTGGTCAGCTGTTTTGCATCCCGAAATAAAAAGCTTCCACAATCAATTGGCCAAAGGTTCTCAAATTACATGAAAAATAAATTGGCATCAATTCGAAACCCACAAAAAGTTTTATAAGATTAAAAAAAAAAAAGGTCCATTAAGCGCCTCATGAAGCAAATCCTGCACTCCACGAAAAAAATAGGGAATCCTGGGGTCACTTCTTTTCTCCTGCCTAGGCCTATCTCTAGAACCTATATTTTGAATCCCATGTAACATCAAATACCAGATTTTTTTTTTCCTTATATCGAAGGCAGCAAATGCCCTAGCCACACTTTGGAGAGACAAGACTTGACTTACGAGAGATAGACCCACAAAAGAAAATAGAAGAGGATTTTCTGGAAGTCATATTTTTAATTTTAATAGGAAACTCTTTTGACAAATCATCTAAACACTTTCAAAAGCAGCGTTTGGATTCAGATAGCTAAAAGTAGCTTCTATAAAAATTCTGCCAAATAGGCCTATATTACCATTAGACAACTACTCTCAACTAGAGTTCTCTATTGACTACTAAAGTCAAAGATAACATTGTTGATCTACTAATCAAAGGATTAAATATAGAGTTAGTTGATAAATCATTAAGGGAGAGAATCATGTGTAAGATATGTCATCGTTTACACATACGGCAAAATAGTTTAAGAACATATGTCTACTAGTCAACTAGTAAAGCAAAACACTCTCACAAAATGAAGGTTCAAAGGTTAACACATACATAACCTATGCATGTTTTAACAATTGAAATCTATCACTAGGTCAAAACATCAATTTTTTTAATAATTTCTTTTCGTTTTCTCTGTCAACTTCAATCTTATGCGGATTGTTGACAAAATGGCTTTGTGTCATTTTTAGTTCGTCAGAGTAACGCTATATTGTTTTTGAGTCATGTTGTGACCTATATGGTCAGCCCTATGATGCTAACGATTTTTTTTTCTTTTTCGTATTTTAATTTTTGCATCTGTAATTTTTAGTTTCTGTTTATACATACATGTATACAACTTTTGCCTAATAACGCTAATTTTAGTCAGTGAATTGACTTTTACAAAAGGATGAATGTTATCATTAAAAAGATATAACGTGGTATGGCATACAAAACTGTTTTTATGTGTTAAAGAGTTTCTTTTTTTCTTTCTTTCTTTTTTTCAACAAAAAGTATAAATTGTTCCTTTGGTTTTAATTCTTACCTTTGTGATGTTTTTTTTTTTTTTTTTTTAATTTTAGCTGAGATGACCATAAGTTCTTTTTTAAAAAAAAAGTACAATTTAATCTTTTATGTTAACTGCCATTAAATTTTAATGTAAAAAATTACTCACAATAAATTTTTGAACAAAATTACCATAATAACTTTTAAAACAATTAAACAATATAATTTAATAAAAAGATACACTCAATTTATATTAAAAAAAATGTAAGAACAAGTTATTCGTTGTCCAGGTCAATTGGGATGCTATGTGCACATTTCTCTTAAATTCTAGTTGGGAGTTAAACCAAAATGACCGAATTACATTATTTTTCAGAATTTAAGATCGTTTTAATTAAAAAGAGAGAACATAGGTCAAAACATTACAAATGTAAGAATTCAAAGATCAACAGAATAACTTACTAAAAAAAAGTTGTTTTTATAAATGACACCCAACTATACACCTCGTACATGTTAGTCCCTAACTTTTCAACATTACTAATTTTACACATCATGTTATCTTACACTATTCAATTATTACGCAAATGACCATTCTGTCAGTATTCTGTTAAAAATTAGATAGAAATTGAACATTTTATAATTTCATGAGCTTTAGTTAAAATTAAAATCATAATTAAATATTTTTTGGATAGAAACGAATACTACTACAGAATGTGGATTCCACGACGGTTTTTAACCGTCGTGGTAACACTTCCACGACGGTTTTCTAACTGTCGTGGAATCCAGGGTTATAGAATCTTTTTAGATTCCACGACGTTTTTTTAACCGTCGTGTAATAGGAAAAAATAGGGCTTAATTGAAGGATTTTAAGACCATACCACGACGGTTTCCAGAGCTACCATGACGGTTTCAAGGTTAAACTGTCGTGGTAGCCCAGGGCTACCACGATGGTTTCAAGGCGAAACCGTCGTGGTAGCCCTGGGCTACCACGATGGTTTCCAGGCTAAACCGTCATGGTAGCCCCGGCTATCACGACAGTTTTTTATGTAAAACCGTCGTGGTAGCTCTGTCTACCACGACGGTTTCCAGCGAAACCGTCGTAGTATGTAACAACGAAAAAAAAATTTACGAATTCGTTTCATTTCCCACGGGTGGCAAATCCCGTGTGTTATCCATTATTACACAGCCAATAATATTTTCATAAATAATCTATAATTACCTGGATCACAATGTACAACAATTAATATAACGAGAGTATAAAATTTATATATTATTTTTAGTCAATATTGTATAAACCGCATGATAAATGAAGCTCACTCTTGCCTAACCAAACTCATGTCAGCATCAGTATAAAAATCCTTGGTTTGAAGCACGTCTAGTCCATCAACAGTGAAGGTTATTTCTCGCATGAAAGCTAACAAAAAGTAACCACATTTTACATAACCTTCCTGTATTGGACATCGAACAGTATCAATCAACGTCTGCCAGTTGCGTCGCTGTCTTATTCCGTTTCCCACCAACAGTTTCCAATCATTAAGTGCCCTAACAATTTGACAAATTTCAAAACAATTACAACAACAATTATTTTATGTCTAATCAAAGATATGAACATTAAAGAATACTTTCGTCGTAATTAGGTCTTTAAAATCATCACCCGGTTCATTTTCTAGATGATTAAAATACATGACCGAGTCATCCCACGGATCAATAACTGTCAAGATCCAATGTTGGCCGCTGTTAGATGGCATGAGAAACCGCTTTCTCTTTGGTGCATTTCTTAAGATCTGTAGAATATATTCGGCCTCTCTTGAATGTAGGCGGCACGATCTACATTCTGTTGAACTGGTGAGACAAGGACTGAAGAAATAAAATCGAACCGTTGATCCATACATGTTCTTCCACAACAATCCGCTAAATATCTGCAAAATAATTTGGCACACTTGTTACACAAAATCAACATATATAAGATTAAGAGGCAAACCAGAAATCAACATTTTTAAAGATAAATGTATTACCTGATGTAAACCATTATGTTGTTTGCACTAATTTCTTTAAATATTATGAAATGATATACATCTTCAAACCCAATATATATGGGCATGTCATTGACAATGACGAACTGTTGTAGTGGGCACACTATTTGGGTACCGTCACGCATGGAATTTTGTGCGTAATATGCCAAAGGTCTCAATTCAAATGAAATTTCATTAAAGTCGAACGAAGGTAGTTCTTGTTGCGCCGGTTGTTGTTGTACCTCCGGTTGTGACTATATTTTCTTTCTCCCTACTCTCTTTTTGGTTCGTTTGCTTCCCTCAGCTTCTCAATCAGGAGCATAACTGGGACCTTGACTTGCCTGACTCAAACTTGTTTGAACGACGACTAATCTTTTAGGCCAAGCAACAAGCCCACCGACAGCTTCTTCAATACATGTGGCTTCGTTCGTCGGAATAAGTAGGAGTGCACGTTTCAGTTTTTGGACTGTAATTGTCACTCGTAGATTCTCCTCACCTAAAGGAATCCCATGGACTGTGTCGGTTGGAACACAGTCCATGTAGGCCCTGCCGATTGCAACAAGCACATCTCCTCCGTTAACTAAATCAGGAAGAAAGAGTTGGCATTCCTTACTTGCATTCGACATGGGCTTCGGATCCGACGGCCCAGCTTCTTTGTCATTCAGAGTGCAACTAGCCTTGAAGCTGTTGTGATGATCAACAGTCGGTGCAGTCGTCGCCTCGGCCATAGTCTCTCGGTTGATACTGTGTTTCGCACAAAGTTCCTATACGATTCTTTCCAATGCGGCAAGCTGCCGTTTCATATCCTAGACTTCAGCATTTTCCCTTGAACCTTGCACAAGGTTGAAGTATTGCGCCTGATTGACAAACTTAGATTGACCTCGAATCCGACCCGAATGCACGGCATTGCCTAATACCTTGGTCAATATGTCTTCTGTCCCCGCAGATTCGAAACTTCATTGTGTCTCTTGTTGACTGAAGTCATCTTGTAACAATTAGAGAATATGTTATGAACTCGTAAACATAAAGGAGTACTGTACGTTATGAATAAATTTTAAATGGATTCAAAAACTTACTATTGTATTGGCAATATTTTTAAAAGCTTCATTCTTGAACTCTCCATCGGGTTTGACGTGCATGTCCAGCCACCTAGTATGCCGCTTTGCATATTTTCCCATCTTCTCGAACTGCAGTATAATAATTACCGTTAGTAAACATAAACGAAGAAATTGGAGGTACAACAAACCATTTACACATTTTGTCCAAGTAATTCACGTACATGAGCTTGGTCACGTTTCCTATATCCGTCTCAGCCCCCGGTTGATCCGTATTTGCTCTTCTTTCTTATCTCACTTTCTTGTTCGGATAGTCTTTTGAATTCCGGGGTACGTAGATACTCAATGAATTTTTCTCAATCATCTTGGCTGATGGTGGGGTAATTGTGAACCACTTTTGGCGATCGTTGCCACATATTTTCTTCATCAATATGATCTCTGACAAAAGCTTGGTAAAGATCATATCTAAAATTTTTCGCTGACTCTCCACATGACTTTAAAGCTTGTTTTTTAAAGGATAGCTCGACGGTGAAAGAAGTTACGATTTCCACCCACACTCTTTCTTTCCTTCGGGCTAAATCGGCACTTCTAAAATCAGATATCCAAATGGGTATGTACTCTCGAGCAAGCACTCCAATCCAACTCTGTAATTCATCTCCTTTCTTCCCTAACGATTGCCCTTTCGCGTCAATCGAAAATTCAATTCGTTCTCCCTTTGTCCTAACCTAGTGGACTTTTCTCATAAGAGTTGCTCTTCGTTTACCATCTCCATCGGGATTGAATCTAGGTGAGTTGGTTCGTCGTGGTTTTCCAATTTAAGTTTCCGTTGAGCATTCCTCCTCGTGATCTTGCGACATTTTAATTCAATCTAAAGCAACTCCGGACTGAAACACATTAAAAAACAAAAAATCTTTGTCATTAAATCATTATAAAATCATGGCAACCAAACACATAAAAAGCATACGAGAGCATACATTAAATCATTGTAAATCCGTGTAACTAAACATATACTTTACTTAATTACGGAAATGACACACAACCTAATCAAAGATGCATTTTATCGAACATGTCATATGCTAACATATAAGTCACAAAATCAACCATTTTCCGGAAAATTCCCAATTCCGTGCCTTACCCAAGCAATTTAATTCAATCTAAATCTATTTCTAACTCAAAAGGGCATTTTATCAAACATGTCATATGCAAAAATTTAACTCACAAAATCAACAATTTTTCCGGAAAATTGCCAAATCCGTCCAAAACCCAAACAATTTAATTCAATCTCAAACTAATTCTAACTCAAGAGGCATTTTATCGAACATGTCAAATGCTAACATATAATTAAGTAAAAAAAACAACACTTTTTCGGGCAAATTGTCGAATCCGTGCCTTACCCAAGCAATTTTAAAGCAATCTAAATCACGTCTACAATCAGCAATCGTCGAAGATGTAGAGGACGGATTTTGGACGGAAAATTCCCAAATCAACATATAAGTCACAAAATCAACACTTTTTTTTTCGGGAATTTGGTAAACCGTCGCCTCACCCGACCATTGTACAACAATCCAAAACTAAGTCTCACTCAAATAGGCATTTTGTCGAACATGTAGTGTGCAAAAATTTAACATGCAAAATCAACACTTTTTTTCCGGAAATTTGGTAAACTGTCGCCTCACCCAACCATTGTACAACAATCCAAAACTAAGTCTCACTCAAATAGGCATTTTGTCGAACATGTCATATGCAAAAATTTAAGATGCAAAATCGACACTTATTTTCGTGGAAAAATCACCCAAAATCATAACAACATTCAACAATCACTGAAAAACAAGTTTACAATCAACCAAGTTTCCATAAACCATGTGGTGAAAGAGAGACGCCGACTTACCAAGAACTCGAGTATGGGTACGGGTGACGGCGTGGGCGACGGCATGGGTGACGGCGTTGGCGCGGCGTAGGAGAGAGAGAGAAATGGAGATGGGAGCCGAAAATTAGAGAGAGAAATGGAGATGGAGGCCGAAATTTAGAGAGAGAAATGTAGATGGGAGCCAAGAGAGACAAAGCAAAGAGAGAGAATATGTAGAGAGAATGCCGAAAATGAGAGTGAGAAATGGAGATGGAGGCCGAAAATGAGAGAGAGAAATGGACAAATTAAAGCAAAAATTGACACCTAAATTTACGCGCGCACGGTTTCCGGGAAAATTTTAAAATTTTCCCGAAAACCACGACGATTTTTAAAACCATCATGGTAGATGATTTAAAAAAAACAGAAAATTAAAAAAAAATTTAAAAACCAAAAGCCGTCGTGGTTTGAGATACCACGACGGTTTTTCATAAAAACCGTCGTGGTAGATAATTTTTTTTAAAAAAATCAAAAATTAAAAAAAATTAAAAAAAATGAAAAATGAATTGAGATACAACGACGGTTTTCTTGCAAAACCGTCGTGGTATGACATCTACCACGACGATTTTTTTAAAAACCGTCGTGGTATTGTGACAGTCAATTTTTTAAAATATTATTTTTTTCAGCTATAATCCCACAGGCGGCCACACCTATGTGTTATGCATGAACCAGCCCATCAATAACTCCTGTTCTTGTATTAATTTACACAAAGACATATATAAATAATATAATGTGCACAATTAACATAGTTAATACAACTTATTAATTATATACAACGGAAAAAAAAAAAACACTGTCAAGTTTTTTTTTCTTCTTCTCAACACGTGTCCACTCGACATCTAAACGAAGCAAGTGTGAGGCATCATCGTCGAAAACATCAATATCCTCCACCGATGGCAATCCGTTTGTGAAAGATGGAATGTCGGTGCAATCTTCAACATCTTCTTGGCCATCCCCAATTATTTTTGGCTTCATTGGCACAACTAAAGATAATTCTAAATTGTCGGGATCCGTTGTGTAAAAGACTTGTACCGCTTGCGACGCCATAATGAAATGATCATTTTTGTATCCCAATCACCTAAAGTCCACTACTGTCACGCCGTCCCTATCAATCTTAACAAAATTATTGTCAGCCCACTTGCATTTAAAAAGTGCTATCTGCAAGCCGCAATAATCAAGTTCCCAAATATCTTCAATGAGCCCAAAGTAGTTCATGGAACCATATACCGGATTCTTGTCCTTTGCGGATGAAATATGCATAGACTCGGCACGAAGGCTCACACCACTATTTTGGACGGGATGCTTCTCATCTCTTTCGCGAGTGTAGAAGGAGTAGCCATTGACAAAGTACAATGTATATCTTGTGATATCGATGACGGTCCTCTTGCTAGCTTCGTTAAGTCTTGGGAATGACCAGCCTTCATATGCAAATCTTTTATTATCCACTTTCGAAATGTCTGATTGTACTCATCTTGAATCCACTTCTCACATCTAGTTTTTCTTGGATTCGCATATCTTAATTCCGTCATGTAAACCTCAATGAAAGGCTCCACTTCCTTAGCATTATGCAAAACATAAAGACAAGCTTTTTCCCATTCATCTTGATTTACTGGTGAATGAAAGCCCACGGATAGTCCTTTCGACGTAAATAGCCGGCTCGTTGGCAACCCTATTGGGTCCGCGTTGGACAAATACTCAGAGCAAAATTCAACTGATTCCTCGGCTATGTAGTTTTCCACTATACATCCCTTCGGCTTATTTTGGTTCTTCACATAACCCTTCAAAACCTTTATGTACATTTCGAAAGGGTACATCCACCTCAAATGGACCGGTCCACATAGCTTAACTTCCCGAACTAAGTGCACCGTTAGGTGGATCATTATATCAAAAAAGGCTGGTGAGAAATACTTCTCAAGCATGCACAAAGTCAACACCAATTCTGATTGTAGCGAATCTAGCATAAGTGGATCGATTACCTTGGAGCATATTGCATTGAAAAATGAGCATAACTTCGTAATTGTATATCTCACATCTTTCGTTAAAACTCCCCGCAATGCAAGAGGTAATAATTGTTGCATCAAGATATGACAATCATGTGTTTTCATTCCAATGAGCCTCAAATCCTTCATCGACACCAACCTTTTGAAGTTGGAAGAGTACCCACTTGGCACTTTCACGGACGCAAGCCATTCACAAAGTTTTCTCTTTTCTTGTCTCGATAATGAGTGCTTTGTTGGAGGTATGTATGTGACATTCGATCTTTTGTCGGGGAGCAAATTTGGTCTAATTTTCATCTCTTTAAGTTCCAACCGTGCCTTTTCACCATCTTTAGTTTTGTTTGGAATGTCAAGCAACGTCCCCACTATCGATTCACAAACGTTTTTCTCAATATGCTTAACATCCAAGCAATAACGAACGTAAAGTGACTTCCAATATGGAAGTTCATAGAAGATTGACTTCTTCTTCCAAGGTCCATCGCCAACTGGAGCATTACGTTTTCTCTTTCCCAAAACTACTTTCACATCTTTAACCATGTCAAATACATCTTCACCAGACAAAATCCGAGGAGCGGTTCTTTCTTTGGTATTACCATCAAAAGCATTTTTTTGTTTGCGATATCGATGATTTTTTGGCAAGAATCTCCTATGACCAAGGTAAACGGTTTTCTTACCATTCTTTAACCGGATGAAAGATGTTTCCTTCATACAAACTGGACAACCTATAGAACTCTTCACAGGATAACCAGATAGGTTGCGAAGTGCAGGAAAGTCATTAATTAACCAAATCAACATTGCACGAAGATTGAACGTATCTTGACGGTGATAATCTTTAACTTGTAAATCATCTTCCCACAAGCTTTTGAGGTCATCGATTAATGGTGCCAAGTACACATCAATGTCATTCCCCGGTTGTTGAGGGCCTGAGATCAATAATGTCAACATCAAGAACTTCCGCTTCATGCACAATTCTGGAGGGAGATTGTAGTTGACAAATATGACTGGCCAGGTACTATGCCGACTACTCATGTTACTATGTGGGTTCATCCGTCCGTCGACAAACTGAGACGTAAATTCCTTGGTTCTGCACTAAAATCTGGATGATTTTCATCAAAGGTCTTCCATTGTGGTGCGTCGGCCGGATGCCTAAGTTTGCCATCGTCAACACGTTTATCATGGTGCCATGTCAAATTCTTAGCATGTTCGGCATTGCGGAATAAACGATGCAAACATGGAGCCGGTGGAATGTACCATAACACCTTAACCGGCATTCCTTTTCTACCATTCGATGGCATATTGCCCTTCTTCCATCTTGACTTGTTACAAACCGGATATTCATCTAAATCTTCATATTCTTTCCAGTAAAGCACACAATCATTTGGACAAGCATGTATCTTTTCATATTCCATTCGCCTCGTACATACTAGGCGGCATTTTGTTATCTTCTGGTAGAACATTTTTTAGAAATTCTAAAAGAGTCGTGAAACTAGAATTTGTCCACCCTCCCGACGCTTTCATATTCCATAATTTAACCAATGCCCCTAATTTCGTATATTTTGTACACCCGACATACAAGGGCGTTTCGGCATCATTAATCGTTGCCTCAAATAATTCCGGACGGTGCACAAAATTTTTTTCCAAATCATTTACCATATTGAACATGTTATCACCAACGTCTTCCTCAACAATAGGCTCTTTACCTTTAGTACTCGTCGATGTATATTTAATATCGAAAAAATCTTCGCCATATAAATACCATGTTTGGTAAGAATAAATAATCCCATAAGCGCGCAAATGCCCTCGAACATCATCAATGAAATGAGATCTATGATTACCACAAATTTGACACGGACACGGAATCTTATCATCTTGTATGTGTGAGCTTTGGCAAATGACAAAAATTCTTCAACACCATCTTCATATGCTTTAGACAATCTATCAAACCACATCCATTTCCTATCCATGATTTGCAAATCCTAAAAAAAATTTTTAAAATACTTAATTAGAAGTCAAAGTACTATATTTTAACATACATATATATATATATATATATATATCATTTTCATTAATTAACACTGGCCCATTAATTGATCAACAATTAAAAATCAAATTAAAAACATAACAAAACTAATTAAAATACAAAACCGGCCATCTAAAACCATAATTAATTAAGTCTAAATACCGGGGGAAAAATAACATTTATTGATCACTTAATTTATTAACACCCATTGTACAATTTAATTCTAAATCAATCCAAAACATATATATATATATATATATATATATAAACACCTTAATTATGAAATAATACAAATCATCAATAATATTAATACTAAGGAAAACACAACAACAAGAAGACGTTAGTTAGTTATCACTTACAGAGAGATTATAATGATGGAGATATATAGTAGATGGTGGTGGTGACGTCCAATGGTGTACTGCCTGTTTTCGGAGCGATCTGATCTTATTTTGGGATATGCAGAGTTATTGATGTAAAAAATTGAGAGCAACAACTCTTGGCGTTTTGCCTAATTTTTTCGTGAATTTTGCACGACGGTTTTTTTAAAAACAGTCGTGGAAGCTTTAGACATGAATCCACATTTTGTAGGAGTGGAAACATCCATTAGAAATATTTTTGAAATACATTTTACCTTTATTAAAGATTTATAGTTTTATCAGAGCTATTTTCTAGGTATAATTCTCCCAAAAAATTGCTTCAATTATTACTTAACTTTAATCAAAATCACATAATTAAAATGTGTTTAATTTCTATCCCAATTTTTTTAAGGATTACTGATGAAAGGACATTTTCTATGGTATTAAGAACTTTTCTACTGTCCCTTAACATATATATTTGCGGGACAGGTTCACAAAAAAACTTTACATGAGTCAACTAAAGAGAGTTTCTCATTTTTTTTTTATCCTGAAAACTTCAACCTGCTATAACTAGTTAAATTGTTAGCTTTTTATCCTGAAATTGTAAGTTTGATTGTGACAAATGTGTAAATTTACAACAAAAAAAAAAAAAGTGTGTTTTAAATTTAGAGTGAACGAAAGTGTGTTAAAAGTAAAGTTAAAACGGATGAAAGTAACACAAGACTAAGGAATAAGCTAGGAGAGAAATCGTTATAAAATTCAAGTTTATGGACTTTTTAAAAAATTCCCATATACCCAGATGATTGCTTGGAAGTGAAAAAATAAAACCCATCAAGATATCTTAAACAATTGCAGCATTTATGGCTCTCTTGGTCGCCTCGTCCTTCTCTGCAAACTGGACGGGAAATCCATACACTACGATGACGTCTCGATCTCGTACCTCTTCCTCGCCATCAATCTCAACCACGTGGGTCGTCTTCTCGTACCTCGTCCTCCGGCGACGAATCTGCTGGTCAAGACCTTGAATCTCCAGTACCTCCTTGGCGGCGATTGGGTTACGAGGCATGAGGCAAATATCAGTTCGCGGCGAGCTACGAGCAGCTGTCGTCGGCGAAGGTGTAAGCCTTGCCGCCGGAGAATCCAGCGGCGGCGATGTCACCGGAGTGGCGAAGACAGTGTTTAAGAACTTCAACTCGACCTTCAAGGAAGTGTGTAGGAAGCAGATGTAGAAGGTGCCAGAGTCTAAGCTTAGCAAAGAGATCAAAGGTTGGTTTGGACAAAGATTGTGCATGCTTAGATTCCGAATGATACGCTCATAGAAACAACTTTAAAAACAAAATCTACATTAAAACCAAACGGTTTGAACAAGCATTAAGCTAAGGGCACCACATTACGTGAATGAAAACGTTATTTTGTTTCTTTATTAATAAGATGGACCCTATATTTTATCAAATGACAAGTAATATAAGAAGCAATCTTATATAGTGTAAGATAATAGAGACGTCCCTTCACTTTACTCTTTGAGCAAATATATGAGAGGAAAAAGGAAATTTAAGCTTCCGTTTGATAAGTTAGTTGGAGATAGAATTTTTAAATTAGAATTAATTGATTTTTAAAACATTAATTATAAGGGCCTGTTTGGTGCACAAGTTCAAGATGAAATTGATAAGTTTAAATAGTAATTTTTGTTGACTTTTTCAGAAAAGACAAAAAATTTTTGAGAAAAAGACAAAAGTTTAAACTCATGGTGATGAGTTTGAACTCATCACCCAAACAAGCCCTAAATTTTATTGATTTTTTTTAAAAAAATAAAAATTAACATGAAAAAAATATAATTTAATTAGAGTTAAACTTAAATACCAAAAAGGAAGCTAAATTACTACGTGAACTCCTAACAAACTTCAATAAAGCTGGAGGGGAAAAAAACACAAACTTGAATAAAAGAGTTGCTAAAAAAAAGGAAGTGGCAAATTGGAAAATAAATAGCAGCATAACGTGGCCAGTTCACTTGACGCCGTTCGCTCAAGTGAACTGGCCAGTTCACTTGACGCCGTTCCACGCCTTTGCCGTTTTGCTTCACCGTTCGCCGAGGCTGCTCCTCCGGGAGTTTTGATTTGCGACGCTACTGCTCTGTGGGGTAAAAAGCAGATCTGGGATTTTTGGCAGTCACCGGCATCCCTCGTCGTCGCCGGGCTATCGTAGTTCATCTGATGCCACCACTCACGTCTGGCGTTGTTCACCGTCGCTAGGTTACTTCACCGTTTGTACCTCTCCAACTTTCCTCGTTTTTTTTTCTCTCTGAGACGAACAAAAGACTTACCTGTATTCAGCCGGTATCCAGTAAACAAATTAATGAACTACCCTTCGTTACTCCCAATTGATATTAATCGTTACATATATTCAAAATAATAAAATACTCCCTTCTTTTCTACCATGTAGATATATTAAGGGACCTGTCTCTTAAAATTGAACTACGGGACTGTAAAATGGCCCTAATAATAAAAGAATCTCAAGTAATGTAAACTGTAAAATCAAAAAGTTAATTTGTGAAAAAGTAAAATAAAATAAATACTTGGGGAATGCTTAGAGGAGTGTTTCCAAAACACTTTTTCAAATGTTTTCCTGCTTTTTTTTTTTTTTTCAATTCAAACTACTATTTACTATTTAAATATCTAAATCTTTTTTAAAAACTCAAATTTTATTATTTCAAATCAAAATAGAATTATTTTAAAATTTTATAAAATTTTAAGAAAAATAAAATAATTTTGATTTTGATTTTGATTTTTTTTTTTACAAAATTCATTTTAGGATTTCATATTTTTTTAATCTCTAACAACTTATTTTAATCAATCATGTTTTTTTCTAATCTCATATTAACTCCAATCAAAATATATTCAAAGTTCCGTCTTCAATTATACTCCAAAAGCGCCTTAGAAACAGCTTCCAAGTAAGTCCGCCTCTACTGCCGAAGAAAGCTGAAGCTTCGAAGTTCTTTTTGTAGCTGAAATAAGGAAACATCTACATTGATTTTCATATTGCCAAGAAAGTGTCTCTCCATTAAGACAGAGAACTGTCACATGGGCCAGCTCTCCATTAGAGAAGCTTCAATCTCTCATGAATTCTGGCATTCCACACATCTTTCCAAATTATAATTTAGAATAATATATATTCTTGAGGTTGAATTTGAAATCGAAAAAGCAGTCCGAACACAATCCCAATGTTTTCTGATGAAAGTACCCAAATCTCTCCTTTCTATGAATCCACAGAAGTTGGTCTCTCTCTTGGCCAAACACCCATTTAACCGCCGTGTGACGCAACAAGTCCACTCTCACATTGTCACCACCTCAGGCTTACTACTTCAACAACATATAGTCCTCTTCAATACTTTGCTCCGTTGCTACTCCCATGGCGACTTCCCTAACGAAGCTTTCTCTCTCTACAAACATTCACTTTGCTCTTCTCTCTGTTCTCCTTCTTCCTTTGACAGCTTCACCTACTCTTTTCTTCTTCACGCGTGTTCCAACTTGGAGTCTGTTAACCCGGGTTCCCAACTCCATGCTCTTGCTTTCAAAGTGGGTTTTCATTTCCATGTCTATGTTCAGACTGCTTTGGTTAATATGTACGTTGCATGTGGGTTCTTACGTGAGGCCCACCAAGTATTTGATGAAATGTCTGATAGGAATTCGGTGACGTGGAATGTGTTGATCACGGGTTTGGCGAAATGGGGTGAGTTTGAATCCGCTGTTTCGCTATTTGATCAGATGATGACTCGGACAGTGGTTTCATGGACTGTGGTTATTGATGTGTATACAAGAATGCATCGGTGTGAGGAAGCAATGGCTCTGTTTCGACGAATGGTTTTGCATGATGGTATTCAACCAACAGAAATAACGTTTCTGGCAATAATCCCAGCTGTTTCGCATCTCGGGGCTCTTGACATTTGTCAATCCATTCATGCTTACGTTGCGAAGAGAGGATTTAATGCATCTGATATACGTGTAACAAATTCTCTCCTGGACTCATATTCAAAATGTGGATGCATAGCAAGTGCATCGAGATTCTTCGAGGAGATATTGTTAGAACGGAAAAACTTGATATCATGGTCCTCAATTATATCTGGGTTTGCAATGCATGGGATGGGAAAAGATGCAGTTGGGAATTTCAACAAGATGGAGGAAATTGGGTTGAAGCCAAATCGAGTAACGTTTCTAAGTGTTTTAAATGGTTGCAGCCATGGAAGGTTGGTTGAGGAGGGGCTCAAGTTCTTTGAGAAGATGGTCAACAAATACAAAATAGCGCCAGATATCAAGCACTATGGTTGTTTAATTGACATGTTAGGGAGGACAGGGAGACTAGAAGAAGCAGAAAAGATAGCTTTGGGGATTCCTAGTGAGATTGCTAATGTTGTGATTTGGAGGACACTCTTAGGAGCTTGTAGCTTTCACGATAATGTCGAGATGGGTGAGAGGGTAACAAGGAAGATATTAGATATGGAAAGAGGGTATGGCGGGGACTATGTGCTTATGTCCAACATCTTTGCTAGTGTTGGAAGGTATCAAGATTCTGAGAAGTTGAGAAGATTGTTAGACGAGAGGAAAGCCTTTAAACTTCCAGGGCATAGTTTAGTTTAACTGATAGGGCGATCAGGCTTTGTAGCACTGTTGTTGATTTGTTGCAATCTGCCCCATTTTGCTAACTTTTTATTATATTGAGGATTTGAATTTGGAAGATTTGGATGATTGAATTTGGAAATTTTGATCAAATATGGGATTTTTTGACCTCAAATAAGGGGCATGTGGGATTCATTTTCAATTTAACGGGAAGTTAAAGTAAAATGAGGCTTTTAGCAATAATTTAGAAATATTAAGTGGCAAATTGCAGAAATTAAAATGATTTGGGGTAAGTTACTAAACGTCGATGAGTTTGAGGGGCAACAAGTGCTAAAAACTTATATTATGGACCGTCATTCTGCACCAGAGACCAACTTTTGACCTGGAATTGTACGGTTGTTTGTTCATGATAGCAAATTGGCTGAAATATTTGAGGTAGTGCCCTTGATTTAATTGAATGAAGCTTGGCATTCTTTCTGAAGTTTGTGGTTACTACTTTGAATATGTGTGCACTATTTTTTATTTATTTATTTATTTATTTTAACAAAAAAGTGTTGGTTCTTGGCACAATTGCAATTTGAATTGTTCAGTTTCTAGTAAAGTTGTTTTGGTCTTCTTTTTCACGGTTCTTTGAAACTTCTTCTGCAAAATTAGTATTCTTACGAAACACAACAAAATGGACCAGTAATATCCCAGAATCAACTTCCAATTTGGTTAGTCAAAGAACATTGGCCAACAAGTTCAAGGCCTCCAAATCGGACTGTTTGAAGATTACTTGTATTTACTACCCGTTATTTGTGAAAACAAATTAAGACGGCTTCCATTCAAATAAAATTCTTCTTATTTTCTTGTGCCACGTTCTAGGTTGTTCAGCGTTCCATTCAAATAATTTGCTCTTGTCTGTCTCTTTGATATGGTTAGTTCCAACACGCTTGAGGGGCGTAATTACAACACGAACTAAAGACGGATTGTTTTCTCCTACTCCTAAAGTAAATGTTTTTGGATGAGAGGAACATCATCAATAATAAGAACACTTCATGGTCATTTTGATCATCGGAGCATTTTCCTAACAAACACGAGCAAAACGAAACCTGCGGAAAAGTCACTACCAAGTCGTATTTGATGTTCAAAAGAAATACTGCAAAGGCTCATGGCTTGAGCTTGATAACTCCTCCTTGGAGTTGATCCATTAGTAGATGAGCTACTGATTTGTATCCGAGCTCTTGAGCTTCAATAGCAATATTAAAAGCAGTGTCAGCGATAGAACATGAAATTCAAAGGACACGATGATCGCAAATTAGAGTAGGCAAACCTCTATATATCGCTATCCCAGTTGGAGCCATCTTTCTCTTCTTTAGGCAAATCGAACTAACATAATATCAGAGGGGAAGAAGAGAATACAGATAAAAATCCTCATTAAGTTTAAATAAATTCAGTTTCCAAAATAAACTTAAAAAAGAAAGCTAGAAGACTTGAAAAATGATGGTAGGCACGGGTGTAAAATATTCTCATACCTGTTACATATCCAGTAAGGGGTTTTTCCTTTTTCTTCCATGCAATGAGGGCACATCCATTCTTTATTCCTTATCACCTCTTCCATCTCTAACAAATCATAAATATTTTTTTTAAATGAATAAAAAGAAAGGAACCCGCCGAATACAAACGTTTCCAATTAGTTCATCGGTCTGACCTTAATTTTCAGATCCAAGTATTTACTTATCAAAAAATAAAGCTTCTCTTAATATAGCTATTGTTATTAGGTCTTCCTATGGACTTACCTTCACCATATCTGACCTTCAGACAAGCTCGACAAAAAACGCCACTGCTAGAATGACAAACTGAACAATCTGTCTTTCCTGAATGTAAAAGAGGTCCATGCAACATCAGAACTAACTAAAGATTTATCATAACACCACAAAATAATTAAAAATAATAATAATAATAAAACATAAGACTTTGAAACTTGAAACTTCCATAAGAGAACTAAAAGTAAACTAACCAATGCAGGGTTCGTCCACATCGAGATTGCTACAACCGCTTGCATTCTTCTTCACCGCACAATTTTTTCTGCCTGCGGATTTAGAAGCATTAAAATACTAAAAGCAAATATCATTGACATCCTCTGTTTCCAGGGCCAAAGAAACAATTCGACACTTCATATGAAATGCAGATGCATTTATGCATGTTGAAACAAAATTAACCAACATAAACAATCACGTTTCCAAGCTTTTGGTGCATAAAGGACAATACGTTATCTGATAAAACAGAAAAAGAAGGTGATTTAATTTGTACATGGACCAACCGAAGCCAAAATGAAATGCACTAAAAACTTGGTAGAAAGATCTAAAGAGACGCCATAAGCATAAACAAACTTTGCCATCAAAAAGGAAAATAACAAAAGATGATATAATTTGTATTCCCCGTTCTTGTTACTAATTCACTTGAGCTCATCAGATCCAAATTTAGAAATCATCAAATCGAACATGATGAAGGTGATTTAATCAGCTTTACCCACGCAGAAGCCAAAAGGGCAAAACCACAAAAACCTGCAGAAATGGCAGCAAATTCCAAACACAGAGTCATAGATAGCGCCCCGGCCCCTGCTATTGCACCGTACTGCGGAAGCCTCGGGCGAAAGTTGAGCCACCTTCGACCCTTTTATCACAACCAAAGGCATATTTGCTGGCCTCGGAGAACCCTCTTCGACAACGTGTTTTTTTGCTAAGTCAAATGGTAAAAGAAACACATATAAATTTCCCTTCTTCCAAAGTGTCCATTCCTCTCTCAGCTAAAGAACATAGCACAAGTGAAACAAATTGAAGAAACCTGAAATGGGTTCGCCAGATTTTCCATCCTCTCTAAAGCGAGATGACCGTCGTAAAGAAGTTCTCTTGGGAGTTATCTTTTCGTGGGAAATCTGCTTCAACCGGTTTGATCGCCGCAAAGAACCGATTTCGTATACCTTTTTGGTGTCGCTTCTGACATGGGTTTTCGGGGAATTTGAAGAGGAAACAATGGAGCGGAGCTCTGATACTGTCTTTTGCAGTCCCAGCGTTTTCAAGCGATTCTAAAAAACACAAAGAAGATGATATTTAGAGCGAGAAGATTTCATTCGTTGTGTGAAGAAAATATTGCAGTGAGAAAGAGAAACCTGGTTTTCCAAGATTCGGGCCTTTCTGACACTCTCGTAGTCACTCTTTGCTTGAAGCCTTCCCATTGTTGGGGTCTGATTCAATGCGAAAGGTTATGGAGAGAGAGAGCCAAAGGAAGAAGGAGGTTAAGAGATTTGTTACCGTTGAGAAATTTCCCTGCTTAAACTTCAACGGTCACATGCTTAAAGAGGGAAAATTTTAGTTTAAACTTCAAAATGATATGCCACAACTTTTTTTATTTTTTTATATTTGCCCCTACAAGGACTTAACTGTTTGTTTTAAAATGGGCTAGGTTTTTCTTTTCTTTTTTTTTTTTTCTCCTCTTTTCGATAAAAAATTGCGCCGGGGGGGGGGGGGGTTATTATTTTTTTGTTTTTGATTTTTGAGAAAGGCAGGTTATTAATTATCGAGTTTACAAAATGGAACTTTTTTTTGAAAAAAATTTGTTTTATTTTCTATAAATTAGGTTAGGTGGCCTTTATTAATTACCTAATCTAAAAGTTGGCTCAACTTTTTTTTTTTTTCAAAAAGATGGTCGTTTGTTAATTTTCAAATTTGGTCATTGATTATAAAATTTGGTGATTTACATTATGGTTAATTAGTGTTTGACTGACTGAAAGCACTTATTAACCATTTACGAAAATTGATTAACTATTTTTGAAAAAAAAAAAGGGACATTTTAACTAATTTTTAAAAGTTTCAACTGTTTATTAAAAAACTTCTTAAAAAAGACTATTTAATTATAAATTCCTTTAAAATATTGTTTTAAAATTTAGATTTTCTATTTAAAAGTATTATTTTTCATTTTCCTTTTTTTTTTTTTTTTTGGTTGAATGGAAAATGGATTTATTGGTCAAACTTGAGAAGAGCCCAATGATGAAAATATCGACATTTACACCCACCCACTGTTGAAGTCAGAAATTTTTTTTAGTGGGCATTAATTAATCTAAAATTTTAAGCTAAAAATATATTTTCTTCTTTCTTTTTATGGGTGAGTTTGGTGTTCAAGTCCAAACTCAGATTTTCAAACTTTTTTTTTGTCTTTTTCCCAAAAAGTTTTTGTCTTTTTCCCAAAAGTTTTTTGTCTTTTCTGAAAATTCAAAAAAATTTACTATTTAAACTTAAAAATCTCATCTTGAACTTGTGCACCAAACATGCCCTATGTAAACTTGGTAATCTAATTTAAACCACCTTCAAAATTCCAGAATACAAATTTAAATAGTAGTGCAATTAACTTTTTATTTATTTGGGGTTTTAAGTGTTAAATAATATATTTATAAGTCAAATCTAAGAACATAAATTGAATTAAAAAAAAATTCAAGAAGGGCAAACTAGGGACTTAATTGAAAAAATTATCGTGATTAGTGTAGAAAAAAAAGGCGCCTATTGGGCCAGCCCCCTGGCCCAATGTGACTGTAAGTGACATGACATCATTGTACTGTATTATGGTTATTTTATTTTATTTTTATTTTAATTATTCTCATAGGACATAACTTTTGATTTAATATATTACTAATAGGACTTCTACTAATGTGCACTTTTTCTCGGACTAATTTTTTTCCCCCCATTTTGAGTATTTTTTGCTTGATTCGGTTTTTAAAATTTTATATTGTTTTTAATTTGTTATATGTTTTGTTTTTGTTAAATAATTGCTTTAAGGTAATCAAAACTTATTTTTCTTGTTCATTTATCATGTTAATTTTAAGGACGCGACACAAATATAAATGACTCACAGCATGAGTTACTGTCACAAATGATGACAATATCATTGACTTCATAGAAATAAACGAACCAAATCAAAACGATACGTTTTGACATCTCTATTAATTACACTTGAATTTGCTAACCCAGTGATTTTAAATTACTTTTTAATTTAAGGTAAATTGCTTGTTTAGTTCCTATATTTTTAATTTTGTGCAATTTTGATCTATAACTTTTTTTCATACCTGAAATGCCCATATATTAAAATATTACTACAATAGTCATTATTGTCAATTTTTAAACGGAATATGTTAATAATTTAAGAGTAATTGACCTAAATAGTCCCTGAACTCTTTCAAAGGTGACGGTTTGGTCCCATATATATATATATATATATATATTTTGGCTGAGATAACCTTAAACTCTGATTTCTTGGCCATTTCAGTCATTTCCGTCAAACTCCATTAAATTTTTGACTGAATTTTACTGAAATGATCTTTTTGTAGTACAAAGACTAAAATACCCTCCAATCTCCTAAAAAGTCCGTCTTTCTCCCCTCCCTCCCCCACACCCTCCCCTTTCCTCCATATCCGGTCGTCGTCCCAACACCTACCAAGTTCTTATATGGGTGCCCCCCCCCACCCCCCCCCCCCCCCACCCTCATGCGAAATCATCTCCAGTCGCCGCCCCCTCACCCGCCAAGTTCCAATCTGGGTTACCCCTGCCCCCCCCACCCCGCGCGAAATCATTTTTGGGTCGTCGCCCCTCCACTAGTCAAAGTTTCGATCTAGGTGCATCCCCCCCCCCCCCCCCCCCCCCCCCCCCCACCCGCCTATTGGAAAAATCGGATCCGATATCAGATTTACGGCGCAGCGGAAGTTTTAAAACTTTTATGCCGATTCGGAAAAGAAGCTCATGATGCATATAACAATAAATTAAATTCATGATCAAGCATACCTTATTTCTTGGATTCCATATGTATATATATATATATATATATATATTTTGGCCGAGATAACCTTAAACTCTGATTTCTTGGCCATTTCAGTCATTTCCGTCAAACTCCATTAAATTTTTGACTGAATTTTACTGAAATGATCTTTTTTGTAGTACAAAGACTAAAATACCCTCCAATCTCCTAAAAGTCCGTCTTTCTCCCCTCCCTCCCCCACACCCTCCCTTTCCTCCATATCCGGTCGTCGCCCTACCACCTACCAAGTTCTTATATGGGTGCCCCCCACCCCCCCCCCCCCCCCCCCATGCGAAATCATCTCCAGTCGCCGCCCCCTTACCCGCCAAGTTCCAATCTGGGTTACCCCCGCCCCCCCCCCCCCCCCCCCCACCCCGCGCGAAATCATTTTTGGTCGTCGCCCCACCACTAGTCAAAGTTTCGATCTAGGTGCATCCCTCCCCCCACCCCCCCCACCCGCCTGTTGGAAAAATCGGATCCGATATCAGAGTTACGGCGCAGCGGAAGTTTTAAAACTTTTATGCCGATTCGGAAAAGAAGCTCATGATGCATATAACAATAAATTAAATTCATGATCAAGCATACCTTATTTCTTGGATTCCGGAATTGCTAGAGCGATTGACCAACGTGTCTTCTCTATTATTCTCGAGTTCCACGTCTCAGAGTGTGTGTGGGCACACGTTCTATGAATCCAAGCGACCGGTAATGCTTTCCGAAATCTAGATCATTCCTTCTCAATTCCGATGTTCCTCGTTGAGAATATGATCCAACTTCTTTCTTCAAAACTGCAAAACAGGAACCGGTTAACCTCCTATGAAAATTATCACTCGGTTTAACCTTCCTCACAATTTTGATTCAATGAAATTTTCTCTCTTTTTCTCAACTCAAGAGTATGGCCGAATTTTATATGTGGAAGAAACCCAAATTATTTTTCCTCTCACTTTAAAAACATTTTTCTCCTTAGTGAATGACCAAAAATTAGTTTTTCAAGAATTCCTAGCTTTTATATAGAAGTCCAATCCTTTTCAAAATTTATCTCCTTTAAAAATAATTAATAATTATTTTTCTGGATAAATTTTGAATCAAAAGATCATACAACTTTAGGGCTAGATTCATTGAACCTAAAAACGTTTTTCCAAAAGGAATTCAATCCTCAAAAATTCAGTCACTTTGAGATAAATCTTGATTGGTGGTTCAAATTTTAAATCAAGAATCTAGACTAGTCAAAAGATCCTAGTCCTATCTAGATTCAAATTTTCTTTTAAACCTTTTCGAATTTAAATAAGATTCACTTATTTGAATAAATATTTTCTACAAACATTATCCATATTAATTAATTTAAATCAATGGAATATTTCAAAATTTCTTTCCTCGCAAAAACCGTGAAAATCCATCAAATAATCTCCATTGTTTAAATCAATTAATAATTTAATGTTAGGAATATATTTGAATAATTTTGAAACAAAATTTTCTTCCTCCATTCAATTAAAAAAATGTGCACCTATTTTAATTAAGAGAGAAAAATTTTGTTTTCCAAAATTATATAATTCAAACACAATCTTATTTCCAAAATTCAAATTAACCAATCACATGTCAACAAATCATTTGTCTACAAATTTCACATGTCCAATCCTTTCTGGATTGCATGTTAGAGAGTACCATGTCTTAATAGACATTACTAAATTCCATTTAAATTTACCGATCTCAATAGGAACAAATCCCGAGATGCTATATGAAACTATATGAGCTAATAGAGGGACCCGATGGAAATATGTAAAGAGGCTCCTATAATTGTGAAAAATTAATCTCAGATTAATTATTCATCAATTATCAACTTCAATACTATTCCACTAAAATTTTGAAGCTGAACTCCTGTTTACATACCGTATTACGAAAGCTCTCTAACATAGCGCTTCTTCCATGATTTATTCATCGCTTGCTTAATCCCATATGCTATCTATGATTGAATTAAGGACTTTTTCCGTTTTACCTTTTCAATCATGTTAACTTAAAGTTCCATTATTCTCTATTGAAAGAATCACCAATTATTAAACCATACAATTGGTAAACCATCAGAGAACACAAAGTAAACCAATGGCCAAGGTCTTGTTATACTATCTTTCAATCTCCGAATAATGCCTTTAAGTAGATAACATTTACTATCGTTAAGATAACTATGGATTCCGTATCTATGAATCTTGATTTCTCTATCCATAAGTCATGCACCCAAAATACAAGTATATTGACCATGAATTAACAGTGTCTCACCTGTAGTGCATTAAAGTACATAAGTCATGGATACGAACTCAAGTAATCATTTCAGGATTAAGATTAATGCATGATGATAATCAAAGTGTCATTGATTCTTATAACGAAATTATTAAACCGAATCAATTAACACTTTAGGTCCAATCCAATGTCATACCTCAATACTGGTATACATTAAAGTTTTTACTCGGAACCTATCCGATGGTCAAGACAAATCATCCCTCCAAGGAAGTAGACAACCTTTACAATCTTATCATGAATAAGATCCCCAAATCTTATTCTATCGATTGCGAACAATTTATTTAGACTGTTATCAAATTACCACGTCTTCTATGTATACCCCGTATACATAAGGTAATCCGATATATTACCAACAGCCAAGGTGTATTTTATGTTTGCTCAAAATAACCATACAATCAACAAATGAAAGTAAATATGACACAACTTGTTAAACATGAATAACCTCCTTTTATTAATATCAAAATGTCATATTTACAGAAAATCCATAATATTGATTTTCTATCCTTATGGCATATTTAGATCCCAACAATCTCCCACTTGCCCTAAGCGAGTAAATGTGACATAATACGCATCCGCATGCCTTCAACGTGTTCTTCGAATCTTTTGGCCACCAAAGTCTTCGTGAACGGGTCAGCAAGATTGTCCTCTGATGCGATTTTGCAAACTGTCACATTTCCACTCTCAACAAAGCCTCTGATAATGTGATATTTTCTGTCAATGTGCTTACTCCTTTTATGATGCCTAGGATCCTTTGTATTAGCTACTGCTGCACTGTTGTCACAGTAGAGCACCATAGCTTTATCCATACCAGGAACGACTTCAAGGTCACTAAGGAACCTGCGGAGTCATACCGCTTCCTTTGATGCCTCACTAGCTACCACATACTCGGCTTCCATGGTCGAGTCAGCAATGCAAGATTGCTTAATACTCCTCCACACAACGGCACCACCTCCAAGGGTAAAAACAGATCCTGAAGTCGATTTCCTTGAATCCTAATCTGATTGAAAATCAGAATCTGTGTATCCTCTAGGAACAAGGTCCTGACCGGAATACACTAGCATATAGTCTCTCGTTCTCCGTAGATACTTGAGTATATGCTTGACCGCAACCCAATGGTTCGGTTCTGGATTCGATTGATATCGACTTACCATACCAACCGCAAAACAAATGTCAGGCCTAGTGCATAACATAGCGTACATAAGACTACCTACCGCTAATGCATAAGGTACATTTTTCATACGCTCCCTTTCTTCCGATGTCTTGGGACCAGTCATCTCTAGAAAACTTGATTCCAATCCTGAAAGGTTGGGCACCTTTCTTGGAATCTTTCATAGAAAACTTCTCAAGTACTTTATCAATGTATGAAGCTTGAAAGAGTGCTATCGTTTTGTTCTTTCTATCTCTAAAGAGTTGAATACCAAGAACATAACTAGCCTCTTCTAAGTCCTTCATGTCAAATTGTTTGGCTAACCAAACTTTGACAGATGATAATGTTGCCACATCGTTTTCAATAAGCAATATATCATCCACATAAAATACAAGGAAAACCACTTTCTCGTTCTTGATAATTTATAAACACATGGTTCATCAATGTTTTATTCGAATCCATAGGTTTTGATCGTTTGATCAAACCTAATATTCCAAGAACGAGATGCTTGCTTTAATCCATAAATGGATTTTAAGCAACTTGCATACCTTGTCTTCTTGGCCTTTTGCCTTGAACCCGTCTGGTTGTATCATATGGATATCTTCTTCAAGAGAGCCATTCAAGAAAGCTGTCTTGACATCCATTTGCCAGATCTCATAATCAAGAGCAGCCGCAATGGATAAAAGAATGCGGATTGACTTGAGCATTGCTACAGGCGAGAAGGTTTCATCATAGTCGATTCCTTCTTTCTGCGTATAGCCCTTCGCTACAAGTCTTGCCTTGAAAGTTTTCACTTTCCCATCCACACCTCTCTTCCTCTTGTATACCCACTTACACCTAATCGGTTTATGCTTTGGGATAAGTCTACAAGTTTCCAGACCCCGTTGGAATCCATAGATTCCATCTTGGTGTTCATAGCCTTTTGCCAAAGACTAGAATTAATATCCTCCATAGCTTTCTTGTACGTAGCCGGATCATCAACATGTTCTATGGATTCTGCTTCAAAAACTTCACCCATTGAACATGTACCTTTCAGGTTCCCCGATAATCCTCCCACTACGACGAAGCTCCCGTGATTGTTGATTCTTTTAATGGTTTTTCCACAGGGTTTTTCTGTGACTTTAGGAATATCCAAACCCGAAGTCATCTCCTCAAGCACTACTTTGCTACGACGTTTAAAGTCTTCCATGTAACTTTCATCCAGGAATGTTGCATATGTAGAAACGAAGACTTTATTTTGCTTCGGATTATAGAATAAACCACCTTTTGTCCCTTTTGGATAGCCAACAAATAATCATACTTCTGATCGTGACTCCAACTTCTTCGCTTCCTTATCCAGGACGTGTGCCGGACAATCCCAAAATTCGAATATGATTCAAATTAGGTTTCTTACTCGTCCATAACTCGTAAGGGAGTTTTAGGAACCGATTTGGAGGGAATGTTATTTAGAAGATAGCATGCAGTTTGTATGGCGTGCCCCCAAAATGACAAATGTAATGTAGAGTAACTCATCATAGACCAGACCATATCCAATAGGGTCCTATTCCTTTTCTCAGCTACACCATTCTATTGAGGATTACCAGGTGCAATCAACTGGGATTGTATCCCATTCTCTATCAAATATCCTAAGAACTCATCCGATAGGTATTCCCCACCTCGATCCGATCAAAGTGTCTTAATGGACTTGCCTAATTGTTTCTCCGCTTCAGCCCGAAATTCTTTGAACTTGTCAAAGACTTCACTTTTGCGGGTCATCAAATAGACATATCCATATCTTGAGTAATCATCAATAAAAGTGATATAATACTCATACCCACCACATGCTTCTATGTTCATGAGACCACAAACATCATATGCACAAGTTCTAAAAGTTCCTCGGCACGACCATCCCTTGACAGCAAGTGCCGTTTAGTCATCTTGCCCTCCAAACAGGATTCACATTGTGGCCAAGGTTCAACCTATACAAGTCAAGACATTCCTCCTTACCATCCTTTGAATTCTGTTAAGGCTTATGTGATCAAGTCATAAATGCCAAAGATATGATTTGTTAGAGTGAGAAGACTTATGTCTTTTAGAGTTCTTTTCCAATTCTGTATCAAGCAGTGAGTGCATCTTAGGTTTGATAAAATAAAGATTTCCATGCATCCATCCACTACAGATAAGAGAATTGTTTTTCCTAATAACAACTTTATTATTAAAAAAAAATGAATAAGAATCTATAATTAAACAAGCTACCGAAATTAGGGTTCCTCTTGAAACTAGGAACATAGAAACAATGTCTCAAAACAATAAACCTAAATTCATCAAAATAAAGATGCACTTCTCCCACTGCTTCAGCTCGCACTAATGTCCCATCACCGGTTCTTAACGTGAAGTTCTCCTCAATTAGACTTCTCGTTACCTTGAACCCCTGCAGAGAAATACAAACATGGTTAGTAGCTCCAGAATCTATAACCCAATTGTCCTTAGATTCTTCCACTAAACAACCCTCAAGATACATGATATCGAAATTACCTTTTTGCTTTTGCATAGACAGGTATTCTCGGCAATCCTTCTTGAAATGTCCATTCTTCCCACAGTGAAAGCACTTAGCCTTTTTGGAATCCACCTTTCGTTTCTTTAGTCTTGGTAGACTTCTTAGAAGCAGGGTGTATTCACCGCAGGCTTGTTCCCTTTGTTCTTCCCCATTTCCTACTTCCTTTTGGGATTAGGAGCAGGCAAACTAGGTTCAGCCACATTTGCCTCAGCCTTAGATCCATAACCCTTAAAAATGTTCTCAAAGGCTTGAAACTCTTTCATCAATTCCGTTAAAGACATCTCATTCCGGTTAAGGTTGTAGGATGCCTGAAACAAATCGAAATCCTTGGATAAAGTTTGGAAACCATGACCAATTGAGTTGCATAATCGATCTCAGCCCCATTTGCCTGAGCTTTAGACAAATAAGCTATGACTTTCATCATGTGCTCCTTGATGGGAGTTCCAACCTTCTGCCTGCAGTTCATGAGACCTTCGATAGCATCGGTCTTAGCCTGGATAGTTTGTTCACCAAACATTTTCTCCAGGTTATCCATGATCTGCCTAGCAGTTTGATGTTCCTCATGCTATTTCTGGAGCACGTTAGACATGCTCGCCCGAATATAGAACATGGCACTTAGGTTGGAATTGTTCCAGCGCTCAAGCGCTACAAAATCCCTATCAGGGAGCATCGATCGCAGGCGTTGGCGGTCGAGGTGGGTTATGACAAAACTGTGTTTCTCAAAGTTAGGACGATAAGCAAGTTCCTTTTTCAGTCACTAAAATTCTCGCCAGTTAATTTGTTTTGCGTAAGTATCACAGATAAAGGGCTCGACATTTTGATCTATAATAAGAAATCATGTAATAAGTACGAGCAAACATCATATCAGTTTATAAAATATGGTTTTTTGTAATAAAACAAAAAGATCTAAATGCAATCTAAATGTTCATGTGTAAACCCTTTAAAACACATACCTTACAACGATAATTCCTAACTTCTGCTTTCTAAGCTACCGAGGGGTAGTCATAGAATAACTAGCCAAGAACACGGATCCCTTCCGATTAATACATATTCGTCCATGGAGCAAACTCCATTAAATATATTAACTATCGTTTATTTGGCCACTACTTTTATAACAGAGCCTCGAGGGAGGGTTAATAAATAAAGTAGCATGAGTGTGTAACCATCGTTTAATTTTGAATCCATATTTTACATCCGCCACCGAGGGGTGATCTAAACATAAAATATGCCCAAAATTGTTATCCTTTCGGAAATCCAAATCAGTGTGCGCTCTAGGTAAGATACCTATCCGAAGGGAATTCCCGGGTCAAAACCGAGTAGTAGGTACTACATGCGTAACTATTGGACCAACGATGGAGGCCGTAGGTCTTAGTGTAAAACCTTCTCCCACTCATTCTTTTAAATTAGGGTTTTTATTTTTCATGTATAAACAATATTTATTGAGTGGCACTCCCTAGTCTATATGGCATGTTATCAATATATCACGAAATATATAACATATTCATCTAGCAACACATCTCTATGGTTTGCAAAATATGTTAATAGCCGTGGAACATGATTTCATCCTAGAGAAAAGAAAATTGTAAAATTTACAAAAATTAACCGAAACATATATCGGCCTTCATTTGTAGATCTATGCCTTATATCCTTCTTCAGTGTGTCTTCCTTCTCCAATGTCACATCTTTTAAATGTAAAATTAAATTTAAATTTCAAAAAGATTAATATGTGATTTAATTTTTAATCAAAATTACAAAATATCCAAATTTAAATAAAAATCCGGTTTTATTAAATTTTAAAATTCAAAAAATTTGAAAATTCTTACGCCGTTTCCGGCTTACAAAAATTCTAGGAATTGAAAGAACGACCTAGCGGTGATAATAGACCGCATCTATTACACTTGAAAACCTAGATACAAATTCTAATCTCTATGGAATCATGACCGGCAAAATTGAACAAGCATCATATATTATAAAAATAATATAAAACATTCATTCATCCATACATCCATTCATAATATATTTAACCATACTTAAAATAAAACCTAGAGTGCCAACTCTCTAAAATATTCATTAATGTATAGAGAGAAATTTATTGATCAAATAATTTATGTTACATACATGATCATGAGTTGTCTCTGATACCAATTGTTGGAAATAATCAGATCCGATATCAGAGTGTACTGTGCAGCGAAAGTTTTAAAATTTTTATGCCGATTTGGAAAAGAAACTCATGATGCATATAACAATAAATTAAATTCATGATCAAGCGTACCTTATTTCTTGGATTCCGAGAAATGCTAGAGCGATTGACCAACGTGTCTTCTCTATTATTCTCGAGTTCCACATCACAGAGTGTGTGTGGGCGCACGTTCTATGAATCCAAGCGACCGGTAATGCTTTTCGAAGTCTAGATCATTCCTTCTCAATTTCGATGTTCCTCGTTGAGAATATGATCCAACTTC
This sequence comes from Ficus erecta, assembly GCA_008635985.1. Taxonomy (NCBI): domain Eukaryota; kingdom Viridiplantae; phylum Streptophyta; class Magnoliopsida; order Rosales; family Moraceae; genus Ficus; species Ficus erecta. The sequence continues at coordinate 1,580 of BKCH01001306.1, read as the reverse complement.
TTCTCTTTCAAAACTGCAAAACATGAACCGGTTAACCTCCTATGAAAATTATCACTCGGTTTAACCTTCCTCATAATTTGATTCAATGGAATTTTCTCTCCTTTTTCTCACTCAAGAGTAATGGCCGAATTTTATCATGTGGAAGAAACCCAAATTAGTTTTCCTCTCCACTCCAAAACGTTTTTCTCCTTAGTGAATGATCAAACAATTAGTTTTTCAAGAATTCCTAGCCTTTATATAGAAGTCCAATCCTTTTCAAAATTTATCTCCTTTAAAAAATAATTAATAATTATTTTTCTGGATAAATTTTGAATCAAAAGAATCATACAACTTTAGGGCTAGATTCATTGAACCTAAAAACGTTTTTCCAAGAGGGAAATCAATCCTCAAAATTCGGCCACTTTGAGATAAATCTTGATTGGTGGTTCAAATTTTAAATCAAGAATCTAGACTAGTCAAAGATCGTACTCCTATCTAGATCAAATTTCTTTTAAACCTTTTCTCGAATTTAAATAAGATTCACTTATTTGAATAAATATTTTCCACAAACATTATCCATATTAATTAATTTAAATCAATGGAATATTTCAAATTTTCTTTCCTCACAAAAAACCGTGCACATCTTTAAGGAAGAAAAATCCATCAAATAATCTCCATTGTTTTAAATCAATTAATAATTTAATGTTAGGAATATATTTGAATAATTTTGAAACAAAATTTTCTTCCTCCATTCAATTAAAAAAAACGGTTGCACCTGATTTTAATTAGGAGAGAAAAAATATTTGTTTTCCAAAATTATATAATTCAAACACAATCTTATTTCCCAAATTCAATTAACCAATCATAATGTCAACAAATCATTTGTCTACAAATTTCACATGTCCAATCCTTTCTGGATTGCATGTTAGAGAGTACCATGTCTTAATAGACATTACTAAATTCCATTTAAATTTACCGATCTCATTAGGAACAATCCCGAGGCGCTATATGGAATATATGAGCTAATAGAAGGACCCGATGGAAATATGTAAAGAGGCTCCTATAATTTGAAAAATTAATCCCAGATTAATTATTTATCAATTATCAACTTCAATACTATTCTACTAAAAGTTTTGAAGCTGAACTTTTGTTTTACATACCGTATTACGAAAGCTCTCTAACGTAGCGCTTCTTCCATGATTTATTCATCGCTTGCTTAATCCCTATATGTATCCATGATTGAATTAAGGACTTTTTCCGTTTTACCTTTTCAATCATTTTAACTTAAAATTCCATTATTCTCTATTGAAAGAATCACCAATTATTAAACCATACAATTGGTAAACCACCAGAGAACACAAAGTAAACCAATGGCCAAGATCTTGTTATAATCTTTCAATTCCCGAATAATGCCTTTAAGTAGATAACATTTACTATCGTTAAGATGGCTATGGATTCCGTATCTATGAATCTTGATTTTTTCATCCACAAGTCATGCACCCAAAACACAAGTATATTGACCATGAATTAACAGTGTCTCACCTGTAGTGTATTAAAATACATAAGTCATGGATACGAACAGGGACCAAACTGCTACCTTC
>BKCH01001305.1:0-323153 GCA_008635985.1 Ficus erecta | reverse complement strand
TCCACTCTCTATTACTTACATTTTAAGATTGACCAAAAACAGTTAATGGATGATGTGAAAGTTGAAGCTTTTTACCCATTTGGTAGGTGAGAGATATAAGTCCAAAAGTGTGAACTTTTAGAGTTTTCGAAACACTAAATAGAGGTCATATCGTGATCTGCTCAGATAAACTCCAGCTCCATCAGGCTTATTTCTTTTGTAATGTCATTCTTGTGACTTGTCCAAGACAATACTTCTCTCGTTTGTCTGATCTTCATGTCCTTCTGTTCAATATACTCAAGCTTGCTAACTCCTATTCTTTATTGATTTTAAGTCCTAGCCCTATGCTGTGTAGTAGGTAGTCCGTTTGATAACATATGTTTAAACTTCTTATTAGTACTGTTGGAGTTAGAATCCTAACCACTGTAATACCCTAAGGGCATCTTTATGTTGGGCTGTCATCCGCACTGATACAGTATGAACTGTGCTCTAATGGTTTGTACCAAAACCATGGATCTAACGTTTAGCAGTGCTCTCTCTATCTCTTTATCTTGTTAAGTTGTGGAGCCTAATTAGTGTCATACGAAGAAACGCCTTACGCAGAGATAGAACGCGGATCGACCTTGGGGATTTCACTTATAATTTTGGTTGCCCTTGTTTTTCTTTATAAAGGGGGCACCTTTTAGGGATTCCATCATTAGAGAGGTTAGGGAAAACGTAGAGAGCGTAAAGGTGTGAATTTTTCTTGTAAACTTGCTGATCATCATGGTGAATTACTACAACTGCTAAAACATGATGCAGTCTCATATTGAGGCGAACTTGTGTAAAAACTTGCGTGTTCTGCGATTGTGTATTTTCTTCTGCAATTTTATTGCCCTTGGTGGGATAGAATTGCGGCGCTAATTCTTAACGTACATACATACATACATATATATATATATATATTTATATCGTGTGAAAACCAGGCTTGAACCACAACAAAGTGCTTGAAAAGTAGTTGTTTTCTCTTGAAATATGCCCTGATTAACTTGTTAGTTTTTGTTCTCAAAAGGAAAAAAAATGTTAGTTTTCTGATATGGTTATTTTTTTTCTTGTTGATGCTTGATTCAAGTTCTAGGTCTGATGTGGTCTATAGCGAGGGAGCTGTGGCAGATTTGTTGGCGACACTTAAACAACTCTGTGGTTACGAAACAACAATCTTTTTGGCTGGAGAGCTTCGAAACGGTAAAGATTGTTATTTGTTTGTGATACTTATCTTCTTTTCACATATTGTTCTTAAGTACTTCTTGTTGCAGACGCTATCCTTGAATACTTTCTAGAAGCTGCCATGAAAGATTTCCTGGTTGGGCGTGTTGATCAAACACAATGGCATCCGGACTATTGTAGTCGCCGCGTTGTTCTGTATGTTCTGGTGAAAAAACCGCTATTGAATGGACGATAATGCTTTTGAAGCTAACAATGCATATCTATGTTAGCACGACACAGAGGAGACATGGCTTTTTGCTTGGGGAAAAGAGAAGAAGAGAAACTGAAGCTGAAATATACAACTTTGTACAAGTTATATTGAGACTTTATTTTATTTATTTATTTATTTGAGCTGTTTAAATGACTAGTTTGTTGAGCTTATAATTCTTCTTGACAAAGATATATATATATATATATATATATATTTGAAATGTTGTAGAAATAGAATTAACTAACATATAAAATGTTTTGCGAATAGTAGATGACTGGCTGTTAAATCATTATTGTAATACTAATTTTGTAGCTGAGAAGAACAAATTTTGGCATCTATTCTGATATCTGCGATTCGAAACAAAACTAAAAGCTTTTATCCTGATTTTTTAATACAAACTCACGTTATAAGAAGATATCATTCATGCACTATATACAACTTTCAATATTAATAAATGTGACAATTTTTTAATATTAACCAATAAAAAAGTTTAACTTATATGTCACACTAATTAGTATTAAAAACAAGGAAATTTTTTTTGATACCTAGCATTATTCAAAACAAAATCATATATTAGTCATGTATAATCTCTAAACCAACTATGAAAGTACAAATTGGTTTATACTCCAATGCCCTATATTTTGCATTTATTTAAAAATACTGTGGATTTTGAAAATTTTTATTCTATAACATCAAATTACTTTTACTAATAAATCTATACGTTTTAGTCAACACTTAATTTTGATTTGAAAGTACCCAAAATATGCTTAAAAAAAAAACAAAATTTGGATCATTCACCTTTCCTATCATGTATTTTGCTTTTATTTGAAAAGTATATTCTATATTTTAAAATAATGTATTTTTCATATTGTAATAGACAAATATATTATCAAATATACAATATACTTTTTAAATAAAAACAAAATTAAAGATCATTGAATAGCTAAAAACATTTAAATATAATTTTTCTTATTATTTTTGGAATTTTTTTAATCAAAATTAAGTATTTACCGAGGAAAAGTGTAATTTTGTTTATTCAACGTAGTATGATAGGATGACATTAAATATAAAACTTCAAAACACATAGTATTCTTTGTGAATCAATATAAAATACAAGGTATAAAAATACTTCAAAATGCAGGGAATACTCTGTGAATAATGTAAAATACAATATATAAAATAATAAATAAAAACAGAGTATTTTCTATTAGATATTTTTAATTAGGGTAAATTGTTAAGTTGATTCCTGAATTTTTTAACTTGTGTAACTTTTGTTTTTGATCTTTTTTTATAGCTGAAATGTCCATAAACTATTAAAATATTACTATAATAGTCCTTTATATTAATTTTTGATGAAATCCGTTAGTTAACATCATTTTTGACTAAATTACTAATGGATTCAGTCCAAAAGTTAATATAAATGATTATTATAGTAATATTTTAATAGTTTAAAAAGTATTTTTTTTTTTTTTTCATAACAGTGATGATCATAAATTATTAAAAACGTTATTACAGTAATCATTTTCTCTAATTTTTGAAAGATAACATCATTTTTTTTGACTAATTTACTAATGGATTCTATCTAAAAGTTTTATAAAAGGATAATTAGTATATTTTAATAATTTAAAGATATTTTTACTATGAAAAAAAAGTACAAAAACCAAAATTAAATAAGATCAATTATTAGAGACTAAATAAGTAATTTATGTTATAATTGAAACCGTTTGTTAAATTCCTATTTATTCCCTTCCGCCACTCTCACCGCTCAGTCTCTGTCAGTCTCTCACAAAACAAAAAACCCTCTCTCCCTCCCTCCTTCTCTCTCTTTCCATCTCCACCCCACAACACCCCCCCCCCCCCCCCCCCCTCAAACTCCGGCCATCGTCAAGGATTCTGATCAAAGTCAGTTTTTATGCTGTTGTTTTGTTTTGTTTTGTTATTGGAAAGTTTGAAACCCTAGTTTTGTTTCTGAACTTTTTTGTCTGCTGAATATTCCCATTTTCTCAATTGATATCATCTATTATTTCGAAAAAAATTAGGCGATTATCTGGTTTGCTATGTGATATTATTTTGATGTGATTATCTATTTTGTTATCTGACTTGGATATGAAAAAACCCCAAGTTATTTGATTCTTCTTTTATATGATATATTTTCTTTAGTTCATTTTTGTCATTTATTTGAATTTAATTTTTTATTTTCAGTTTGCTGTTGAATTGAAGTATGATTAACCGGTTCCTGTTGGCGTTTTCGAGAGAATTTCGTTTTGGAGAGAAATTTTGTTGCTTTTTTTCGTTGAACTTCATTTGGCAGTTGCTTTGCATAGATTGCCTACCTAGTTTACTTCTCTCTTGTAGGTCCATGATCGGTTTGTAGTATGTGCTTTCGAAAATGATTTCATTTCTATTGTGATTCCCAAATTCATATATATTTTTTTAAATTTGTTGAACAGATGATGACCAAAAATTAATTGCCACCCGCATATAAGCCTGTTCGGTGTAAACGTCATTCATATTGGTGTCATCATAACCAGGTATGAATGTTTCCCTGTATCACATTCGCAGTCAATTTTCGTTCACTTTCTCAGCATCCAAACAGAGTATTACTGTTACATACTGGAATTTATGAATGTTTGATGGTCCTGTTACTGACATTTTTCCAATCTTGCAGTTTCGAGCGGAAATGGACATCGATGCTGATTCTAACCAGAGTAACAAAAAGCCAGAGGATGGTGGCAATTCGGTGCCAATGGATTCTCAAGACTCCTCCGGCATTCAGGTATTGCTATTCTATTTGTATTTATCTGTTTGGTTTCTGAGAAAATGGAAGCAAGTTAAGCTAACAAATTTTTTTTTTTTTCATCATAAATCTCTTTATCAGGATTTTCCCTTTAATTGGACTAAATAGTTGCCTTCCTCACATATTGACTCCATTTATTAGATTTAATTTAAATACAATTAGTAGTTAAGGTTGTAAAATAAAAAATCTGAGATTGGTGACCTAAACCACATGGTAAAATCCTATGAATGACAATATAGATTGGTCACCTAAATGAATAAATTAACATTCAAATTGTTTATATTTGTTAGATGAAAACAATACGAATGACGTTTTCACACGGACCGGTGATGTGTGGTTAACTCAAAACTGACATGATTATATGGGTCTGCATGATATGACCGAATTTCCTCCTTGTGTCAGTGTTCTTTTTAATGCTGCTTTAGTTGTGGAAGATTAAGACTTGATATCATTGTTTTTGCTTGTAAGTATGTCCTTTAAACTGTGTTGGTCATTGATTTGAAGTTTTCAATTTCGCTCTCAAAGGATAAGGGTAAAGAAAAGGAAGAGCTTAGCGACTCAATGGGGAAATTACACATTGAGGGGTCATCCTCTGGGCAGCCAGGGACTACTTCAACAAACTTTAAGAGAAAACCAGTCATTATCATTGTTGTAGGGATGGCAGGTAATCTAATCAATTTATAGGCTTTTGGTATGACTATGTGTGTATATTTGTTAGACCAATAAAGCTTTTGAGGACTTTACATTTTCTTTTACAATTTGTTACCTTGAACTAAGTCTTGATATAGTTAATGGTGTGATTAGTTACCAATTTAGGGCTTTTTGATGGTTTTTGATTTTTAGTCTTTTTCATGTTGTTTCTTAACTGTACTATTTATTCTTGAAGGTGCTTTGCCCTCTTGCCCCTTTCTTTTGTACTTTTTTTTTGTCAGTATCAATAAGCGATGTTTCTTATTAAAAATATAAATAGTAAAGGTACGAAATCTTATGGTTCTGAATAGGGAGTGGAAAAACAACATTTATGAATCGATTGGTCTACCACACACATGCTTCTAACATGCGGGGTTATGTCCTCAACCTTGATCCTGCTGTGATGACTCTCCCATTCGGTGCGAACATCGATATAAGAGATACTGTTCGGTATAAGGAAGTGATGAAGCAATTTAATCTTGGACCTAATGGAGGAATCCTTACGTCACTCAACTTGTTCGCTACAAAGTTTGATGAGGTAAAAAACAAACTTCTGTTAACAGTTAACTGAACTCTTCTCTTTTCTTGATGAGAACACCATTTCTAGAACAACTGAATACTGATCTTGTAACTTTTATATGTCTTTCACTCATAGTGATGACCATTTTAAAGAATCATTGATAACAGCAATATGTACAAGTATTTATTTCTCTATTGATGAATTAGACCGACCCCCTTTCAATTAGTTACGGAACCTATTTGGTGTCTGCTATTTTCACCCTTTTTTGAAATGCTCCATTGCAGGTTATTTCAGTTATTGAGAAACGAGCAGATCAACTTGATTATGTACTTGTTGATACTCCTGGTCAGATTGAGATATTCACTTGGTCTGCTTCTGGTGCTATAATTACGGAAGCTTTTGCTTCTACGTTTCCTACTGTGGTCACGTACGTAGTTGACACGCCACGCTCAGCTAGCCCAGTAACTTTTATGAGCAATATGCTTTATGCTTGTAGTATACTTTACAAAACACGGTTACCTCTCGTGCTGGCATTTAACAAGATTGATGTGGCTCAACATCAATTTGCCCTAGAGGTGCATTTTAAGTTCTGAGCTATTTTCTGTTTTAGTTTATTGCATTAAGTTCTGAACATGTTTTATAGGTAATAATAATCTGCACTTTTGTCATAACCTTCTCTTGCAAACCATTTTTGCCATACAGTGGATGGAAGATTTTGAGGCTTTTCAAGCAGCAGTAACTTCAGATGAATCTTACACATCTACTTTAACTCAGAGCCTTGCCCTTGTACTCGATGAGTTTTATAAGAATTTACGTTCCGTTGGTGTATCTGCGGTTTCTGGTGCTGGAATGGATGACTTCTTTAAAGCGATTGAAGCAAGTGCTGAGGAGTACATGGAAAACTACAAGTATTCCCATGAAATATCTATCAAATTTCTCTATAGAGCTTCTGTTTAGCAATAGTATGCGATGGCAAAATTTCATTGATGTGTTAATAACTTACTAATTGCTCACAATTTTTTGGGTTGTTTCTGCAGGGCTGATCTCGATAAGAGACGAGCAGAGAAGCTGCGGTTGGAGGAAGAACGCAGGAAGGAGAACATGGATAGGTTGAGGAAGGATATGGAAAAAACGAGGGGGGAAACCGTGGTTTTGAGCACTGGGTTGAAGGACAAAGCAGAGAAGAGCACAGCTATGATGGATGAGGAAGACGAAGTGGAGGAAGACGAAGATGATGATTTCGAGACATTTAGCGAAGATAAAGACGCTATAGATGAGGATGAAGACGAAGAGGTTGGTAGGTTCTCGTTTTAGCGAAGAAGCTTTGTTTTGGCGGTGGTTAGAACCGTGTGGTGCAAAGACTGTGCATAAGAGTAACCAGCTGATTTAAGGCTAGAGAAGTGTCACTCTAAATGTTATAATGCTTGGCACAATTTTCTGTTTCAACATGAGATATAATCGTGCCTTAAGTCAGACTTTTAATTGTAAAGGAAAGTCATTTTTGTTTTTGTTCTTTCTATTTTTTTTTTTTTTTTTGTTTTTGGTTTTTTTTTTTTCACCTCTACCTTTTGTTAGTTCAATAGGTGCAGCCATTGATACTTGAAGTTACTCGCAGAAGTATCAAGATGTTAGTGATTGATGAGTTCAGCTTTAAGGGTCCCGTTTGCTAGAGGTTGGGGTTTCGCTCTCGCTCTCGCTTTTACTTTTAGTCAATAGAAGAAGAGAAGCAAATAATGTAGTTCGTTGATAAATGTTTAAAATGAAACTTTAAACAGATTTTTAATAAACCAAATTGGTTTTTAAAATTTTCTAATAATAATTGAAAATGTTAGGAAGAAGTTTCTAATATCTTACCAACTCTAATATAAGTCCTAAAACCTATTCAAAAGATTTTTTTAGAGGTTAAATTTTCCGATTTTGATTGAAAGTTTTTATGAAGATAAGAAACATTTTTGCCCGATTAAAACTTTTAGAACTAGTTTTTAGAGTAAAAAAAACAAAAATAACTTCTAGAAAACTCTGCACTAACCCATGGGAATTTTACCATTGAAGATTCATTAAAAAATAATAAAAATAAAAAATAAACCGTGTATAAGCTTGTGGTTGTTCTTCATATGTTAAAGATGTTCATTTCTCCCACCATCACCAATTCAACCACAATAAATTAATGACTAAGGTGAAATAAACATCTTATACATGGTTGGAATTTTTTACCTGTCATTAATTGTATATTTCATTTACTTTCATATATCTAAGGAAAAGAAGAAGCAGCAGAAGCAACCATAATGGTTTCTAATTGTGTATTTATCTTCCTGCGATCTATGGCTAAAATATGCAAATCAAAAGAAATATTTTTCCACTTTTAGTTTTCCAAGATAAAATATACAAGATAGAGATTTTCGATTAAAAAAAAATTATCAATTTTGCCGTTAGATTTTTATAAGATTTTATGAATTTTGATTTTGCATATTCTACCGTTCTAACAAAATTTATTGGTTTAGAGTTTGTACAAATAAGGTAGCTTTACACTTTACTGATGTAAGAAAACTTGATTGCTATATGAAACTAGAACTGTTAATATAGGCTGGGCAAGCAAGCTAGCCCATTGCCTGCACTTTTGGCCCGAGGGCGGGCCCGTAAAATGTCGGGCCCGGGCCTGGCCCAGTACAAGCATAAGGGCTGGGCTGGGCCTTAACTTTGAGGCCATTGGGCCAGCCCGTTTAGTTCGACCCGACAGGCTGCCCTAAGCCCGGTCCTTCCAAATTTTAATATTTAATCATTTTTTTTAAAACAACATTTATTTATCATTATGACAACATTATCTATGAAGTAAATTTTAAGATTTAAGATCATTAGAATACATGACTATGTTTTCTTTTTTATTTTTTATTTTTTATTTTTTTTTTATTTTTTTGGATATGATTGTGCAATGATTATATAATCATATTACATAGTGATAATATATTATTTTTCCATCTTTTTTTTTAAATAGTTCATGGAATTATTTTTTTTTAAGTTGATATTAGAAAGTTGATGTCATTTATTTTTCTTTTTGTTAATCATATTTCACTTTACTCTAATTATCATTTCCTAGTTCCATATCTATCTCTCTCTCTCTCTCTCTTTCAAAAGCTAGTTTGCCCAACCCGATTTTGTGCTCGCTGGGCTTTAGGGCCAGCCGGGCTTATGTGTTTTGGTAAAGTAAATTTCAAAATTATAATAAACATGGTAAACTCAAAATTTACGACATAATCCAAAAATCAGCCCCAAAATCTTCAACCTGGTCTTACGCCCAAATCTCCCTTCCACAGCCATTGGAAAACCTAACCACGGGGATCGTGAGCTCTCACATAGCCTAAGACCTCCTCCGGTCATGCGACATCTACTGGGGAGATTGTGACGGCAGCCAAGAAATCGTGACGATGCGTCGTGTGGACTTCAGGCTATAAATTTTCAATGGTTTAAAATTATATGCTATTTACTTCCATTTCACTAATTGATAGGTAAATATATCTATACTTGATTTTGCAACAAATTTTCAATGGTTTAAAATGATATTATTTACTTCCATTACAATAATTAATAGGCCTATGTTATGCTATTTCTGAAATATAATAATAATAATAAAGAAACAATTGAAAACAAGGGTTTTAGGTGGGCATGGGCTCTACATCGTTGGATTGATCTAGCTTATGAGTTAGAATACCTCAGCTCAGCCTGATCCGTAATCCTAGTTTAATTGAGGGTTATTTATTTATTTTAAGAATGCCCCCAAGCATATATTGGGAATATTATCTTATCTATAATGGTTTTAGTAGTTTTACCCTCTTTCAAATTAAGGTCAAACTAATATGTCTTCAAAACTACCCATGACCAACCAAAAAGGTGTTATGTGTATTCTACCAGAAATTGTTTTGGTATCAAACAGTCTCCAATAGCCAGTGTCGGTCTCTAGTGGCTAGAGAGTATTATGGTAGAATACTCATTTATTTTTTTGGGTATTCTATCAAAATACATTTTGGTGTTTAACATGGTCTCCGATTGTAAGAGAATATCAAAGTAATCTATTAGAATATTTTTCATGGTTTGTCGGATTACCATATTATGTTCCAATGTTTTTTTGTCTACCAAAATTTTTACGTTAGATTATTCATATATATATATATATATTTTTGAAATCCCCCAAAACTAAAAAAATCCCAAAAAATTAAAAGAGTTATTTTACGTAAATGTCTAGGGCTGTTTGGGATGTAATTTGGAGATGGCAAAATACTATATGGATTTCAAAAATACTAACTATATATCAAAATTTCTCCCTCTTTTATTTTCAAAACACTCTAACTTTAAAAGTTAATAACTTTTTCATTTCAAATTGGGATGAGATGATTTTTATGTCAAAATGCTCGAAACGACGAGATGAATAAGACAAGATCCATTTTGTATATATTTTTTTTCCGAACACATTTCAAATTTTTGCATTATTTTTTATTTTACAGAACTTTTTCAAAAGTTTTTTCCCCAAACACAACCCAGCGTTCAAAACACCATTTACAGATGCTCCCAAAGGGGCCTAACACTATGATTTAAAAAAAGTCATTTTTTTTAGTTTATTTATATAAATGTCTAAATTGATACTTATAAAGACCATATTACCCTTTTATAAAGAATTGAAACTAAACAAATAAATAATTAATTAAAAAAGGAAAGAAAAAATTTCTAAAAAAAATGTGGGACTAAATAAATCTTTTTTAAAAGGGAAAAAAGACCATTTTACTTGCTTTATTATAAAGAAAAAAAGGACTATAACTGATACTAGTTATATGATACATGAAAAACAATCATTACAATAATAATTGGTCATTCAGATAAAAATCACAACGAACATATAAAAAAATAAATAGATATTGTAAAAAAATATAAAACACTTTAAAACCTAAAAGAAATTATTATGATATAGTAATTGTCATAAAGAAAAAGACATCGTACTGATATAGTAATATCATAAAGAAAAAAAAAGCATAACACATTTAAAAAAATATCATAATGATATAGTAATTATCATAAAAAAATAAATAATTTCATCACACGTTTAAACATTTAGAAATTAACTATTAAAATAACACAAATAATAAATAAAAATAAATAAATTATCACAATAACGTTACAATTATCATAAAAAACCAAAATCATACTAAAAAAAAATAGGTTTACAAGAAATCGAAATCATACTTAAAAAATATGTTTATAAAAAACCTTAATTATAATAAGTTATCACTATAATAAAGAACTAGTTATTAAGATAAAGATACAATAATAATGAAACAATAAGGAAAAAAATGAATCATAATAAAGAATGATATTAAATATAAAAAAAAAGACAAAATGAATAGTACAAATAATAATAATTATTTTTAAATAGATATTTACATAATATTATAAAAAACAGATATAATTTAAAATAAGATTATAAAAATAGACTTTTTATATAATTATTTCAAATTAATAAGCAGCCCTCTTTGATACACATTCCCAATGCAACTTGTGGCATCCTCTCTTTTTGTTTTTTTGGTCCTTTTTTGCCTTATTTTATTTTCCATTTTGGTCCCTTTTTTTATTTGGGGTTTTCCCCCTTATTTTGGTGATATTTTTGTCATTTTTTTGTCTGCACTCTTGCATTTATTACGTGGCATTCTTTTCATCTTTTTAATTTTTTTCATCCTGTTGAAATTAGTATTGGGGTTTAATTTTAAAATCCCCCAAAACTAAAAAAATCCCAAAATTAAAAAGCAGCCCTCTCCGATACACATTCCCAATGCAACTTGTGGCGACCTTTTTTTTTTTTTTTTTTTGTCAACTTTTTTTTTTTTATTTTATTAGATAAATTGCTTATATAGTCTCTAAACTCTTAATATTATACAAATTTGCTCCTTGAAATTTTTTTTTTAGTTGGAATGCCCTTAACTTTTAAAATGTTGTTACAATAGTCATTTCTGTTAATTTTTGAAATAAATTTATTAATAATTGGGGCCCAGTTTGACATTACTGTGTTGTTGAAATTTTTTGTTATAGTTGTGTTGTAAGTCCAAATTTACTATGGCTATAAGCAGGTAGGCGTTTGGTAAATTGTTTTTCAAAGTTGTTGTGAATACCAGAAGTAGAAGAAGAGGTGTTTGGCAAATTGTAAATAAAGTTGTTGTGCAGATATATAATGACTAAAAAAGACATATCATGGTTTTCTTTTAAATAAATACTGTAATATAATTTTATTGTTTAATATTTTAAAATTTTACACCAAAACTAGATTTTATTTTATAGTCTAAAGGAACTCTAAAAATAATTATATTTATTCAAGATGATAAATTATACATCACCGTAAAAAATAATATAAATAACTGAATGTCAAAAATTTAATATCATGCCTTTGTCAAGCATGTAACAATTAAATCTTCAAATTATCCCTTTCTTGCACTCAATAAACTCGCATCAATATTATCCCTTAAACGAACCATTTATTGTGACGTTGGACTGCTAGTAGTAGGATATTCCTCTCCAGTGTCCCTCTCATATTGGCTATCTGTATTGATCATGGTACCCTTAATCTTATATTATTTATATTTTATAAGAAGATAAAACTATTTATTATCTATTAAAAAAAAATTGCTATCATCTTCAAATACACATAAAATACACAAAAAAATAAAAAAATAAAAAAAATAAAACAAAACTAATAAAATAAATTTATAAATTATAATTAACAATTGGAAACTATTTTATTTTTTAAAAAAATTGAAAATATTTTTAAGAGGAAAATATTTTATAAATTTTAAACAAATAGTTTTATTGTTTGTTATGGAGATTAAAAAGTGGGTAGATTGAAATTATTATTATTTTATTAAGGATATTTTAGTAAATTTGTAAAATGACAGCAGAAGTAGCTGTGTAGAAGTAATCCATGACCTGCTTCTCAAATTATATTATGTTGCATCAGTTTTTAGAATCTATTAGGCAAAAGTAGGGTTTAACAAATACCCCTAACTGTTATAGATTCTTTAATAATCTAAAAGCACTCTCCAAAAGCAATGCCAAATGGGGCCTTGGTCAAAAAGTGACGCTAACTTCAGATTCTGTCAAAAAATTAACGAAAAAGACTAATGTAGCAACGTTTTTAATAGTTTATAATTATTCCAACTACGAAATGGAATGTCCCTAAATTATTAAAATGTTGTTACAATAGTTATTTTTATTAATTTTTAAATGAAATCTGTTAGTAATTTGATAAAAAAGTAATGTTAACTAACGGATTCTGTCTAAAAATTAACGTAAATGACTATTGTAGCAACATTTTAAAAGTTTAGGGACATTCCAGCTATTAAAAAAAAGTTCAGTGACTAAAATTACACAAAGTTAAAATTTCAGGATTAACCTAACAATTTACTCGATTTTTTTATTTTCTATTTTGGTCCTTTATTTTTTTTTGGGGTTTTTTTTTTCTTATTTTGGTGACATTTTTTTTTTTCATTTTTTTGTCTGCACTCTGTTATTTATTACGTGGCATTCTTTTCATCCTATTCATTTGTTTGCCCTGTTGAAATTAGTATTTTCAAATGTAGTTTTATCTCAATAATATTTTACAACCCCCTCAATTACCATTTTGTTATAATATCTCATAATTAATAATTCTTTTTTAAAATTTGCATGACACTTCGGAACACGTGCTCGCCACCAGTCAAATAAACAAAAAAGAAAAAAAAAAAATCAATAATAAAGGACAACTGTCTTCCTTGAGGGAAGTGGTGGAGAATGCAAACTTTTTTATTTTTTATTTTATAAGAAAGAAAGAATGCAAACTAGTTACTTCTATAAGGTTGTCTCTATTCCCAAACTATGGAATATGGATTCGGTGGTTGCATGTTTGGAAATAAATCACATGTATACAGTAATTAGGTTGACATGAAGAACACATTTTATAAACTCTCTAGAGTCTAGATTAGGGGTGGCAATACGGGTCGTGACATGACGACACGACTCGAAAACGACACGAATTTCGCGGGTTCGGGTTAGGAAAAATAGGTGGCGGGTCGTGTTCGGGTTGGGAAAATTTGACATGAAAATTTCGCGGGTCGTGTTCGGGTTGAAATAGTTTTTTTTCGTGTCAATTTCGTGTCAGTTTTCGTGTCAATTTCGTGTCAGTTTCGGGTCAAGTTCGGGTCAAATTCGTGTCAAGTTCGTGTCAATATTTCGTGTCAGTTTCGTGTCAATTTCGGATCAATTTCAGGTTACTATTTCGTGTAAATTTCGGGTCAATTTTCGTGTCGCGTGTCAATTTCGAGTCAATTTCGTGTCAATTTCGGGTCAATTTCGTGTCGCGGGTCCAATTCGTGTCGCGGGTCAATTTCGTGTCGCGGGTCAAGTTCTTGTCGCGGGTCCAGTTCGTGTCGTGTCGTGTCAAGCCATTACGGTTTCGTGTCGTGTTCATGTCGCGGTTTCGTGTCGTTTTCGTGTCGCGGGTCGTGTTCGGGTTGGGGAAGAAAAAATTCGACACGGCTCAAACACGACACGAATCCGACACGTGACACGAATTGCCACCCCTAGTCTAGATTACCTTTTTTTATTTTTTATTTTTTTAACTCTCGAGTTGTAAAGCACAATTTCTTTTCCAATTAAAAAAGAATGTCCTTTGTATCTCTTAACTAGACGAGAAAGCTGAGAAGACAATAAATTTAACATCCTAAAATCTAAATAAAATTAAAATTCTAAAATCCATGAATTTCCAAGTTTAGCAAAATCGTTCCAGAACAAGTTACTCGAATTATAAACAAAAAAAAAAATAAAAAAAAAATTTTCAAAAAAGAATGATAAAAATACTTCTAACATTAAGGCTTCATTTAGTTCAACCATTTGAATAACAATATTTCGGATGAAAACAATTAAATTACCATCTGAAATGATATTTTGATGTGCAATCTGAATAAAAATATTACAACAAAACATTTTAATGTGTGTTTGGATAAATGTTTTAAAAAATATCTTATAAATCCTAATGTCATGATAAATTTTACGAAGGTATATAGGTTTCATTACTCTTTTTCTATGAATGCATAGGAAAAAAAAAAAATTTCATCTAGACGGATTAAGTTATCTTATTTTGAAGTTTTGATAGAATAGAGAAACAATTTTCGATTAATTATTATTGGATATATAGATTTAAAGGATTAAAGTCTCCTATCCAACTTTAGTATCTTAAATAATGTCAGTCAATTATATTTTGGCATATTATTAATTGAATTTAGATATTCAAAAGCTGTAAAATATTTCAAACTTTTTAAAGTATCATGACATACTATTATTGAAAATGTATATCATTTGGAACACCAAAAATTAGACAGAAGATTTGAGTCCATATTCAAATGTAATTGCATGTATTTGGTGTTAAAGTTTGGATTGTAGAATTTGGGTTCGAATCGAATTGTGCGTTTGGTGAAACGTTTGTTTTGTTAGAGTTGAAAAGGGTAAAAACTTGAAATGTGTTCAGAAAAAATATCAATATGGAGTTTGTTTCGTTCGTCTCGAAATTCTATGTAATTTAAAAAAAATATATCATTTGGACTTATATTTGCAAAATTATAAACTTTAAAATCTGAATTGCAAAACTGTAATAATAAGTGTAAATAGTAAAACTGAGAGAAAAAAAATAAAAAATTGAGTTGTAATTTTACGATCTGAACCTTAACACCAAACGGTTAAAATACTCAATTTTATTTTTCTTTCTTAAATATTAAATAACCATATGTGTTATTTGAATGACATCTAAATGCTTTACTCCAAACTCATATTAAGTAAGCAAAAATCTATGCTATTTTTTTAAAGAGTGAATGATTTTTTTGCCACTCCTTCTCTACTTATCATGTGATAATTATGTAATCATCATATCATCATCATATAATGATCACATTATTATTACATGAATTTTTATTTTATTTTGTCTACTCTATACGCGTTTTAAAAAAAAAAAAAAAATACAAGAATTAAATAGTACTAGAACATGAATGTCGTCAATTCTCTTCTCCACCTACCAACCTTCCTAGTTCCTACCAAACCCCCCACCACTGCTAGCAGAGCATTGCTCTCACCAGCTACCGCTTGTTTCACCTTTCTTCTTTCTTCGTCGTATTATTTCCGAAACGACAAAAAAATTTCAAACAAATGTCATCGGCCTCCGGCAAGCAACAACAAGTAATCACCTGCAAAGGTATACACACATACATAGATACATAGAACAATATCCCAGAATGTCAGATGTAACATTCATATATAGAACATATATATGTATAAAATGTTTGAATCCGTTTTATTTTGTTTGTTTGTGAAGCGGCGGTGGCATGGGGAGCTGCCCAGCCACTGGTGATAGAAGAAGTGGAGGTGGCTCCCCCTCAACCTTTTGAGATCAGAGTCAAAGTCGTCTCAACCTCTCTCTGCCGCAGTGACATCTCCGCTTGGGAATCTCAGGTCTCTCTCTCTTTCTCTCTCTTTAGTTCTTTCCGCTTTTGCTTCATTGAAGGTTTGGTTAGAGTATAAGATTTGATTAGTTTAATGTAGAAGTAAAATAGTGGCTTACTAGTTGAGTATTGTAAGAAGGGACTATTTACTAATTGTTTTAGGTGAACTGAAACCAATTTGTGGTGAAAAATGAAATGACCAGGGAAACCAAATTGGGAGATTTGGAATTTGTAGGAAATCAGGTAATAGCTGTAACAAAAAGGATATGGGTTTAATAGACAAGAAGAAGGCTGAAGTGATGCCGCTGAGGTTTGGCGTGCGAGATAATGGTTTCTTGGTTGATGGATCGGGGAGTTAAAAGAATTGTTGCTGATTCCAACTACTTTAGAATGAAGATTCGCTTGCTGGCGTCGCGTTGTGTTGTCGGAATGTTATTTTGGGAGCAAAACTCTGTGAACGAAGTAATAATCAGAAGGGGAAAGTCACTAAAATTGGTGAAGCTCAGATAATTAAGAAGCTCTTCTTTTGATGTTGGTCTGCAATAAAAAATGACCGCAAACTCTTTTGTGTCAAAATGTTTCCAAATAGTCCCTTTCAGGAATTGAATATCTAATCTTATGTTCGATTGTTAATCTTTAACTCTTCTTTGACAACCCTCATTTAATACATATACCAAGATAAATTGACCTGATTTTTCTTAGCAAATTGTTTGTTGGTGCAGACAATATTTCCCCGGATATTTGGCCATGAAGCATCAGGGTAACATCTGCACCTCATTTGTATATATACTTTTTAATTTTAAATTATTTATATGGTTGTCCCACCAATGATCAACTCATATGCAATCAAAAAGGGTTTCTTAATGAAGTACCAAATTCTTGAGGGATCTATTTGAACTTCAACCTAATGATTAGTATCCATTTCTTTAGTATTATTTATCTTTATGACCTTTTTATTTTACTTATTTACTTTTCCCTACGTTGAACAATAGCTTTTTGAAGCAAGTCTGGCTGTCTGAGCTTGAAAATATCTCTTGTAAAGATACTGACTTTTGGTTACCAAATTTGGCAGGATTGTCGAGAGTGTGGGGGAGGGAGTGACTGAATTTAGCGAGGGAGACCATGTGCTCACAGTATTCACTGGAGAATGCAAGACATGCAAGCAGTGTACATCAGGAAAAAGCAATATATGCCAAGTATTGGGCTTGGAGAGGAGAGGGTTAATGCATAGCGATCAGAAGACACGCTTCTTTATAAAAGGGAAGCCTGTTTATCATTATTGTGCGGTTTCAAGCTTCAGTGAATATATCGTGGTGCACTCTGGATGTGCTGTCAAAGTGAACTCAGATGTGCCTCTAAAGAAAATATGCCTGCTGAGCTGTGGGGTAGCTGCAGGTAACTTCATGTTAAGGATATTGTGCATACATCGCATTCAATTGCCATCTTTTATGTTTTCGTATTTTTCCCAGTTTCAGTTTTGTACTAGGAATTTCTCGGTTGGTGTTGGGAAATGCACTCGCCAAAATCGTGCTGTACTTTTAATAATCTGAATAGAAAAGCATGAATGATAAAAATTATAATTCCAAATTTGGGATTATAAGTACTAAGTGTAGTAGTACCCTTGTAAGTAGGAAAGCAGAGGATCTCTTTATGAAGATTAACACTGGCTTAAGTGCAATCAATGATTGCCAATCATAGACTTTTGTGTCTTCACCAGTGTCGCTTTTGCATGGAATATAATTTAGGGTGTCTTTTTGTGCCTGAGGAGAAACTAAGAACAAAACAGAAGTTTGGTTTGTTTCTTTACCTTTGTTTTCATATAATTATGTTTCTAGAGATTGCATTGTGGGTGAATGAAGCGAGTTTATTGGTAAAGAAGTAGTAAATCTAACAAATCGAAGTACGTTGCTAGGTTTGGGTGGGGCTTGGAATGTTGCTGATGTATCTAAAGGCTCAACTGTGGTGATCTTTGGTCTTGGAACTGTAGGCCTTTCAGTAAGTGCTCAAGACCTGTAATGTCTTTCTCACCCATGATTTTCTGCCACACGGCCGTCATATGGTTATTGTAAATTGTAACTCTTTCATCTATATGATAGGTTGCACAAGGTGCCAAACTTAGGGGAGCATCTAGAATAATTGGTGTAGACACCAATCCTGAAAAAGCTGATAAAGGTATATAATTCTTTCCCTTCCAAGTTTGGATTTGTATAAATCTAGAAATTTGAAATCTGTTCGTGAATAATAGTTCTATTTGCGGTGCACAGCAAAAGCTTTTGGAATTACAGAGTTTATCAATCCAAATGACTGTAATGAACCTATTCAGCAGGTATTTATCCAGTCAGACAACTATGATCGTTATTCCCCTCCATGGACTATGATAAGGCTGCTGCTAAAGAATAACGAGACACATTTAACACTAAATGACGAATTGCCTGATGTTATTTGTTTGCACTTTACAGTCCTATTGATAACCTAGTCATTATAATTAAATAAATATTAATTTTGAATTTGATAAATGAAAAACTATTTTGTTTGCTTTGTTTGTTCAGGTTATCAAGCGTGTTACGGATGGTGGGGCAGATTACTCCTTTGAGTGTATTGGAGATACTGGAATGATAACAACTGCATTGCAGTCATGTTGTGATGTAATTTTCAAAACACTTTTTTATTTTTTATTTTATTTTATTTATTTTTATAACACTTAAATTTTCTTCGAGCATAATTGGCTTCATTATTTCTTTGGTGTCTTTTCTTTAGGGATGGGGTTTGACCGTTACACTTGGTGTACCAAAAGTAAAACCAGAAGTAGCTGCTCACTATGGAATATTTCTAACAGGAAGAACACTAAAAGGATCTTTATTTGGAGGATGGAGACCTAAATCCGACCTCCCTTCATTAGTTGACATGTACATGAAAAAGGTAATATAACCATCGTAAATTTGCTTTGTATTTTCCATCATTGTTGGAATTCTTTTCGAGTCCTTTATGTTTCATTTCTGAGACAAAATTATACAGTTCAGACTATGAATTAGGTTTAGATTATGCAGTCCACATATGTTATAGTGCTTGGATTGGCAAGGCTCAAGTTCATGAGGTGTAGATTCTGAAACCGAACTTTTTTATTATGTAGAGAACACAATTCTTTTGACCTGCTTAAGCAGGCCTTTGGCAGATAAAAGAACCCTGGTTATGTCTTGTAACTCCTTTATGAACTCTATAAGTCCATATGCTAATCCATGACGGTTCTTGCATTCATTAGGTGTATTTAACTTTACGAGCAACTGATGGATAAAATATTTTTGTACTAATAGTGTTCCCCTCGCCCCCCAAAAAAAAAAAAAAAAACAGTGTGAAAGTCTTCTCATGGTCCTCACGAATAAAGCATCTGACAATTCCACAATTTCTATGTGCAGGAAATCCAGATTGATGAATACATTACGCATAACCTGCAATTTGAAGATGTCAACGAAGCTTTCAATCTTATGAGAGAGGGAAAATGTTTGCGTTGTGTTATTCACATGCCTGTTTAACTTACTCTTGCTTTCTCAAATTGATGAAGAGCATAAAATGTTGCGTGGCCGCAAATGGGAACCAATCGTACCTTATTTTTTACGGACATTTGGCAGGAAGTACACTTGCTTGCAAGTTTTGGATCAATTTTGAGATATATGACATATGTGATAAACCTTAATTGCTTTCATGATGTAAGACAGGACTCTCAGAAGTCACTCTCAGAAGTCATTTGAATAATCATTCCACATAAATTCAGTGCACTAAAAGTGCTGTTATTTGCAAGTTTCACTGCATTGCTTAGCAACCGAATCTCTATTATTCTCAACCAAGAATTATACTTCTACTGAGCAATAATTAGTCTCACCAAGGCGAGACAAACTTGGTCAAATGATGCTTATTTCATATCAGAAATAACGAGTGGCGTTTCATGGCTCGTAGACTCATCTAACATTAGCTCCAATTCAGATTTGTCAGTCTTTGTTCTACTATAAGATGCAGGTTTTCGGGGCAGCGGCAGTGTAATTGAGGAAGTACTTAGCATGAGAACTATTGTTGCCATTTTTGGTCTGTCATCTGGGTCTTCCTGTACGCAGAGCAACCCAATATGAACACATCTGGCCACTTCAGTTTCTGAGTATGAAGCTAAAAGCGTTTCGTCCAGCAACTTCCAAGGCATTCCATCCTTCCAAAGCTTCCAAGCCTGCAATGAAACGAAATATCAACTCCGGTGTGGTGTAGATATATATATATATATATATATATCATACATTCAAACTTAAGACTTTGATATTAAAGGTTGAATGGAAAAGAAGATTTCAAACTATATCAGTTTTATATAATTGACACTAACATAGCTCAAAAAATCAGCCTGATCTTGTTGTGACTGGTAGAAACTGGTGTTCCTTTTGCCACTTATGATCTCCAATATTATGACGCCGAAACTGTACACATCAGACTTAAGGGAGAACCGTCCATGCAATGCATACTCTGGAGACATGTAACCTCTGTAGATGAAAAATTGCACATCTTTGTAGTTTATTTTAGAGTAAAAAGAATAGGCTATATCATACCTTAACATTGGTTTTATCATTTGAATTGAACTGAACTTACAATGTACCAGCAACTCTACTTGTATCTGCACAAGTTTGGTCAACTCCAAAGAGTCTAGCTAAGCCGAAGTCGGAGATCTTGGGTTCATAATCAGCATCTAACAATATGTTGCTCGGTTTCAGATCACGATGTATAATTCTAAGTCGAGAATCCTCATGGAGATACAAAATTCCTTTGGAAATTCCTATTATTATCTTGTGACGTGTTTGCCAATTTAGATCGCCTCGTTTTCTTGGGTCTAAAAATTAAGTGGAGAAAATGTTCAACACTGAAATTAACCAGGAACATCAGATTTAGCAAAAACCATTGTGCTAGATGGAAATTGTACCATATATAAAGTAATCTAGGCTCTTGTTGGGCACAAATTCGTAGACAAGTAACTTCTCTTCCTCTGCCAAGCAAAATCCCAAAAGCCTAACAAGGTTTTTGTGCTGAAGCTTGGCTAGCAAAACAACCTCATTCTTAAACTCGACCGCTCCTTCTCCAGCTGAACTTCTCGATAGCCTCTTAACAGCTACTTCCTGTCCATTTGAAAGTATACCATGAAAAGAATAAACAAACTTGTTATAAAATGCTTATTGTTAAAATTTACTCAATAAATCTTCAGAAGATTACAAGTGATATCTAGTAATCTTACATAGTTACCATTAGTTTCAGAACTCGTGTGAGACCTACGATAATTTTTTCTTACCTTATAAACCTCACCAAATCCTCCTTGACCCAACTTGTTATTTAAAGAGAAATTGTTTGTGGCAGCTTCAATTGTAGCCAAGTCACATTGCAAGGACTCTAAAGTTATAATGTCAACAGCTACATACAACCAAAATAATACACAAACATATTAATGTACGTAAGTATGGCAATTATAAGTTTTTTTTTTTTCCCTTAAGAGCATAATTATCTACAAGGTTTACCATTATCTTGGTTCGTAGAATTGAACTTTTTTGCTCTTGGGATTGCAAAGCAGTAGTAGCCGAGGATGAGAAATACCACAGCAACAACAGCAGTTGGGACAACTATGGCCACAACTTTTGTTCGGGTTGAACTTTTAGTTTTTTGCAAAAATACCAATGGAAATAGTCAACACCTAAAAGCCACGGAATAGCTATCTAAGAGCAATAGGAATGCTATTTGGCTTTTGCACAAAACTACCCATGAATATGATGTGGAAATTGGAATTATTTGCCCTGCTAGGGCTAGCTCTATGGGTGGGATAGTTGAAGTAGTAGTAGTACTAAATTACTATAATATATAATGACTGACGACTAAAAGAAATTTTTTTAAAACCAAGTCAGTTCTCTAACTTGTCACAAACTTTTAAAGTGCTCATTATTATTATTTTTTTTGTATTTATATAAAAAAGTAAATAAACACATCTCACAAGACAAATCAATTACAAAAATATTCAGAAAGAGAAATTTAATAGATATACATAAATAGACATCACTAAATTATAATTTCTAAGCAACTCCGAAAAAGAACTCATTACACTTATTTACATTTAAAGGCTTTTACCTCCATAAATGAACATGATACATGATACATGATAATTGCCCACATGAAATACGTTTTTTTTTTTTTTAAATTATTGAAAAGAAAAAAATTCCAAAGGAGAGAAAAGGATCAGTTAATCGCAAGCCAAAGTTGACTTGTATGGCAATAAATCACCAGAGCCAAAAAAAAAAAAAAAAAAAAAAAAAAATTTTCTAAAGTTGACTTACCTTTGGCGGCAATAACCGGAGGACTAGGAGATGGGGCAACAATTTGATTGTAAAACCGAAACTTGTCATATCTAAGATAACAACTAGGATAAAGATAAGTCACCCTGTCCTGTCCACTGCAGCATTTCGGAAGCTCAGCTATGGCGGTATCCAGACACCGCCGGCAATCCATACTCGAGAGGTCCGGCGTGCACTCCACCAGGCTATAAAGCGTCTGAAACTCGCTGAAATTCGCTTCTCTCGTCACAAACTTCTTCTCCCCGGTTCCGCCGACAGCAGCCTTCGCTGCCGCCCCCCTCACGGTCTCCGCCACCAGCCGGTCGAAGCGATCTTTCTCCGGAACAAGATTACTGTTCTCTAAAACATAGTCATTAGGAAATTCGTCCATGGCACCGAAGAAGGAGCG
Source organism: Ficus erecta (assembly GCA_008635985.1). Classification (NCBI taxonomy): domain Eukaryota; kingdom Viridiplantae; phylum Streptophyta; class Magnoliopsida; order Rosales; family Moraceae; genus Ficus; species Ficus erecta. Next base: position 300,465 of record BKCH01001305.1, on the reverse strand, counting down.
GTTTGAGTACCGCAGCATACACTCCTCGTACCATATGATGGACTCTTTGTCCCGAGGGCACCTCCTGACGACCTCCTCCGCTGCTGCGGCGACGCAGCCTCGACAGACGTTAGCATCGACGTCGCCGCGGCAGAGGAAGAGGCCGTAGACGGTGGCGTCAGCGGTGGCCGTGGAGGTGGCGGAGGCAGTGTCATTGTAGAAGAAGTGGGTGGTAGCGTTGGAGGAGAGAGAGGAGAGGAGGAGGTTGAGGTTGGAGTGGTAGAGGGAGTTGAGAGTGAAGTTTCCTGTGGTCGAGCATCTGTTGTGGACGTATGTAGGGGCGGCGTCGCCGTGAAGAAGCTGGCCGAGAGAGTTGAGCAGAGCAAGAATTACTATTAGGCAGGACATTTTCTACGGATTAGTTTTTGTGAACAAGAAAATATAATTTTTCTTTTTCTTTTTACTCTTGATGAACAAGAACATATGATAGTTTTTATTTTTTATTTTTTTTAATTATTTATTTATTTTTTATGAGCCACAAGAGATGACATTTAATGCACGGAATTGGTAGGGGAGACTTGGTTGACCATATGACAGGACCACCGAGGGGAAAGATACCAAGCACTAAGTCACATTTTTCCTAGTTGTTGTAAATTAAAATTGTTGAAAAATTTTCCAATTAAAGGCTTGACATTTAACTTTAATTTTTTTAAGTCGAAGGACTATTGTTCTAATTCACTACAAGTTCTGGGGCGATTAGTGAAAATTACATTGTTTAATGACCTAAGATAATATGCTCCTTTGTTCAAAGTTCAAGTACAAATTTATAAAAATCTAGGAAAAAGTTTTTTTATCATCCCATCGTTAGGACATGGACTCACTCGATGATCACTGGGACGAAAGTGTGAGGACACCACTGATATTTTTTTATTTACTCAAAAAAGTTTGAGGACCAATTGCCGAAGTGCAAATTGGTCTGTGTGGAAATTGTGGAATATTCTTGGTCTGTGTGGAAAGGTGGAAAGTCAGATAAGGATTCTGGTGGAAAAGTATATAAAATTTGGTCTAGTAATGAATGTATTTGGATTCTTAACCACTAAAATTAAAAATAAATAAATAGAGAGAGAGAGAAGAGGAAAACAAAGGATATGAAAAGAAATGTAACAGAATGTATTTAAGCTTATATAGAAGTTAATGTAACGCGGTAAGCTAATTGATATACCATAAAATTTTGTTAATTTCATTATTTCTTCGGTGTATTTTGTTTTAGGAATTATTTAGTGTTGATGCCGTGATCTGCTCCGACCACAAAGTACCCCTTCCGACTACTTCCGGCAACGTGAAAGCAAGTGCCCGTATGCCCGGAACAGAGTCAAATGACCTGACCACGACCGACCATATGCAGTTCTCGGAGAACACGGATACCCGACCAGATCTTACCGTCTCACCAGGGCGAACCACATACTTTGTCTAGATTGTGCTCCGAGCACCCTATCATCGGGGAATGAACCCAGGACTGACAGGAGCCCGGACCCACACTCCACCTACCACCTTACGGTTGACACAAGTCTTGTCACTGTACCCATCAGCTACAGGCGCCGCCCACCTACTGCTGCAACACATTACATCGCCATCCGCCGTCACTTACTTTGGTAAGACCCCTACAGGTGTCGGCGACAATCACCCTTCTGTCCACTGTGCTAGGTCAGGCCCACCTGGCACCAATCCATTGGGCCGATAGCCCCTGCTAGCCTAAGCCCTTGTCACCCATCGGGTGCCCTAGGTAGCCAACCCAAACGGGTTGCCCCGAGCACCCGGACCCGAGGGAGGTGCCTATAAATAAGAAATTAGTCCACAAATTCAGGTATGGTCATTTTTCCTTACCACTCTGCCTCTCCCTTCGCTCATCAGTCCCTTACTGACTTTAGCATTGGAGTGCCCGTGGCAGACACCACAACACCGGTGTCAACCATCATTCCAAGGTGCTTCCCTTTTGTAGGTGATCAACGGCGGAGCGACTGGCCAGTCCCGACCGGACTACCTGACCACATTGGGTGTTGCTGCCGAGGCGTTTTCGGCATCAACATTTAGTAGGAAGGAAAAAAATAGAAATGAGGGAGTGATAGATCATCTAAATGAGAGAAATAAAAAAAGGAAGGAGAAGTCATTTATCTTATGATGTTTAGTATGAAATCTTTCTAATAATCTCTCAAATTTAAGATATATCAAAAATTGAGATATTTTAAAATGATTTGGAGCCTCTTCTCTAATAAATTGCTTTATCTTTTCTCTCCATTAAATAATCATGAATGCTAATCCCTTCCAATAATTATCCACCACTCCCCTTTCTTTCACTTAACTCTCCAACCAAACACACTCTCAAGGATGGGATTTAACAGTTACACAAAAAGTAAAAACCAAAAGTAACTGCTCACTACGGAAAATTTCTAACCGGCAGAACACTAAAAAGGATCTTATGACGGAGGCCTAAATCTGACCTCCCTTCATTAGTTGACGTGTGCACGTAAAAGATAATACAACCATCTTAAATTAGCTTGCTTTTTTTTCCTTGTTAGAAGTCCTTTCAATAATCCCTTCAAACGCTGTGGACATATGAACCTCTGTTCATATCTGAAGGACCAATAGTACTATTTCTTAGCAGACTACAAGATAATTTCGTGGAATATAATGCGTCAATGTGGAAAAGAAAAATGTATGATAACGACACAGATGACGACATGGGTGGAAAAGTTTTACAAAATATTTGGTGTAGTAATGAATGTGTTTGGATTCTTGACCACTAAAAATATATAAATAAACAAATAGAGAGGAAAACAAAAGACATAAAGCAATGTAACACAATGTATTTAGATTATTTAGAGTGCAGATCGTATTATATTGTACTATATAAAATCGTATTGTATCATGCTATTATATAAATGATGTTTGGTTTTGCATCATAATTGTTACTATACTATATCTTATTAATTTGTTTTTCATTGTGTTATATTATATTAAGAATTGAGCTTTTAAAAAATAAAATTTAGATTATGATTTCAACCTTGTTTGACTTTTCTCTTGTTGCTAAATTAGGATGAACATTCAAAAATCAATGTTAGGTTTCTAGACCCAGATCAGAGTTGGGTTTCGGAACGGGGGTTGAGATATAAGTCGAGTTTTGAGGACTAGTGTCAGGGTTGGGTTCGGGTCGAGTTTCGAGATAAGGTTTGGGATTGAGGTTGGGTTTTGGGACGGGGGACCAGAGTTGGGGGATTTTTGGACCAAGGTCGAGGACAAGGTCGATTTCAGAACGGGGCCAGGGTAGGATTTCAGGGTCAGGGTCGGGTTTTGGGATCAGAGTCGGGGTCACAGTCGGGTTTCAAGACCGGGTGATGGGGTCGGATTTTGTGGCCAAGATTGGGGTCGGGTTACGTGATAAGGAGCCAAGGCTGGGTTTCAGGAGCAAGGTCGAGGTAAAGTTACGATATAGAGGACGAGGTTGGGTTTCGGTATGGAGGACAGAATCTGTTTTTGGGTTTTAGGACCCTTATATCGGTCTTGAAATCCAATCTTGATCTTGAACCCGGGCTCGATCTTGAACATGACACTAACCCTAGTTTAGAAACCCAATCCCAACCCTATTCCCCAAAACCTGAACCCGACCCTTGTACCAAAACCCAACGCCTATTCTAGTATCGAAACCCGACTCTGTCCCCTAGTCTTGAAAACCTGACCCACAGCTAGATACCCGACCCCGACCCCGACCTTGACACAAAAACTGGATCCCAGTCCCAAATCTTGACCACATCCCAAAACTCGACCCTGATCTCAACCAAATCTTGGTACCCAAACCCAACCCTGGCCCCTTCTCGAACCTTTACCCTCGACCTCAATCCTGGTCTCAAATCCCGACAAGACTTTGATTTCAGACATGTATCGAAACTCTAACTTTGGCATCAAATTTGGTATATTTGGAATATCCCATATGTTTCTTAATCAATCATTTAAAGTTAAATTATATAGTACATCCAAATATTGAAGTTTTCGTTGTATTATATATCTCAATCCGTAATGTATTAATATTTTTATTTCATATTAAATTATAAAATACATAAATGTTATCAAATGCTGTCTTTTTTTTTTTTTAAATAATGAAATTCAGTATGTTAGTACGAAATGCCAAACATGCCCTTAAAAGTTAATATAATACAATGCGGGATCTTTGGTACAATTCTTTGTTGGAATGGACTTCTTTAATTTGACATATGTTGAAGTCAGATTTCGTACCTCATCTCTTACTGTCCACGTGGCATCATAAAGCAAAGAGGTCAATTCAAGAATCAAGCACCTTCCCAAAGTACTCATCATATGGAAAGATCACAAACCTGCCATGTTTATCCTACAAGCAATCAAGGAAAGAATCTAGCCTAAAAGGGACTTTTCCAAATTCAACAAGGCAAGTTATATTATGGAAAGTCAACCAAGAACAAGGAGGCAACTTCCATTAGGCAAATATGACAAGGTCCACACCAAATCATGCAATTAAAGTCACCAATCTCCATCTATAAATAGAAGACATCACCACATGTGCAAGGATGGAACCTTCATCAACTTTTGCCCATTCTATATGGAGAGCATGCCCAAATACGCCCAAGACATCCAATTTCATACAATCCAATTTCACATGCCCAAATCATTCCATCTTCACGAGAATCACGTAAAAAGAAGAGATTTTCGCCCAATTCATAGAGAAAATCATTGGAGATCCTCCTAGTTCATCGGACATCATCTCCGAGCACATTGAGATCATCCCGAAGACATCTCCATTCATCTCGCAAGAGGCCGAATCATCTTGGAATCATCCTGAAATTCCCGTAATTCCTGCATCTACACCCGATTCTCTCTACTCCCTGCTATCTTTCTCTATTTCATGCATTCCTCATCTCTATTCTTCTCATTCTCACTGCTATGGCATTCACTGTATTATTTCATCAACTATAGCGAAACCCCTGGAACACCACAAAGGACTAGCTCTCACATTGAGAGTGAACCTCTATAAATCTCTTGTGTTCTTTGTCTCATTTACTTTACTTTACTATTATTTTGCAGCTAATACGCTCGGTTAACTTAACATGTGCTTAGTCAGCTCAACAATATAGTCACAGGCCCTGACCCGACTCGATCCGATTCAACTGTAGATTTTACCCTCTACAACATAAATTTTACATAAGAGCTATGCCACTCTTAGCTGGTCATGTGCTTCTATTTGTCCAGATGTGATCCAAGCACATTCAAGACTTCAAGCGTTTGAAGAGGATATTTACATAATAAGCATATTCTGATCAAAGTTTTGCATGTTCTTCTTTATTTATTTATTTTTTAATGTCTAAGTACACGAGTTGTGTTAATTAAAACAGGTAAATTTCCATCACACTGATTTTGGAGCATTTCTCATTTATCAGTGCCGCATACTTCGCAATGGTTTGAAGAACTTAACGTATGACGACGATAAATTACTATTTGTAATTTCGTCGTTTTACAAATGTTTTTATTTGGATTTTTTTTCAATGCACTTTTGAATTAAGTACAATTTTCTATTTTCCTTGTCCAAGGAAATTTCATGAAGCCATTATTAGTATTTTTATTTAGGGAAATTATGATAAATTACATATTTTATAGATACTTGTGAAGTTTATACCCGTTTTTTTTTAGATGATAAATTATAATATATATATTTTTCTAGAAAATCCTTAGATTTTTAGGAAAATTGTTGAATTTTCTTGAATTTTCTAAAAAAATAAACAAATTACTATTAATATTTAGCAACAAATTTATGCGCATAGTTTTGTGTTAGAAAGAGAGAAGAGGAGGGAGAGAGAGAGAGAGAGAGAAGGGAGCAAGGAGGAGGGGTTTTTGATATTGTAGATCAAAAATTTGATCATGCTATTTATTACTGCGTTTAAAATTTCACGTTATAATTTACATTACTTTTCAAAAAATACTAATTTTGCTCTTTTTCACTTTTATTTATTAGAAAATTGTACAGTAGAACTGAATTTACAATATATTTTTAATTAGATGTCATGAGAAATAATATTGCATTAGAGAAATCTGATCAATACACCATCAATGGAATAATTAATTACGATATTCGAATGACCATTAGGTCAAATGACATGTAGTCAGGGAGGATGGGGCTCAACAGGGCGCAAGTTCGATTCCACATTGTAAAAAATAAAAAAATAAAAAAATAATAATTTTGTTACTCTTACAACAAAAATTTACTATGGTGTGCCCAACGTAATATGGGTACATAAGGAAAATGTAAAAAAAAAAAGAAAAAAGAAAAAAAAAAATCATGCCTGCCAAGAGATAGTACATGCTTTGTTTTTGCTTTTGTTTTGTTTTGTTTTGTTTTGTTTGTTGTTTTTGTTGTTTTGTTTTTGTTTTTGTTTTTAGTGCCTGCTAGTTACTTAGCTGAACTACCCCAAATATTTAGCACCTATACGACATGCTTAGGTAAGGAAGGTGAGGACTTTTCGCTGTCCAAAGCCTCCTATGGAGGACAACTCAAACCAATCGTTTCAAAGCGTTCTTATATAATGGTATTAATAAGTTCCCGACGGAGCTCTATGGGTTGAACTTGGCATTTGAAGATAGAAAAACATACTAAAATCCACTATATTTATAGAAGGAATATCAACTATATTCACACTGATGGCAGACCATCAGAGACAGAAGATTCATCCAACGGCAGGTGTGGAAGCACCACCGACGGCGCCCTTGGTTCCTCGTGGTTCACCGCCCTCGGAGAAAGGTAATCCCATTCAGCCCCGCCCTCCATTACAGCGCGCGATTCCTCCAATCCAAGCAAAGCCTGCAAAGAAAAGCGGCTGTTGTTGCAAGTGCGTATGCTGGACAATTAGCCTCCTTGTCCTCCTTCTGATTGTCATTGCAGCCACTGCTGGCATTCTCTACCTAGTCTTCAAGCCAAAACTTCCCAACTACTCGATCGACAACTTAAGTATCAGCGACCTCAGGCTCAATTTCGATATGACCTTGTATGCCAATTTGACGTGAAGATCACAGCCAACAATCCAAATGAGAAAATCGGAATCTACTATGAGAAAGGAGGAAAGTTGAGTGTTTGGTATACAAAGACCAAGCTTTGCGAAGGGTCGTTGCCGATCTTCTACCAAGGTCACCAAAACAAAACAGTGCTGAATGTGGCCTTGACCGGCCAAACCCAGTACGGAAATACTCTGATGACAGCGCTGCAGGAGCAGCAGCAGACGGGGCGCATTCCCTTGGATCTTAAGGTTCATGCGCCTGTCGCGATTAAACTCGGGAAGCTGAAGTTGAGGAAGGTGAAAGTCTTGGGGGCATGCTTGCTGGTGGTGGACAGTCTATCAACTAATAATTTGATCAGCATTAAGGCTAGTAATTGCAAATTCAGATTAAACCTTTGAGCTTTTCTCTTCCATTTCTTTCGTTCTACTCGTTCATTGTGTCGTCTCCCATGTAAAGTTACTATTTTTTTCATGTCAGACACTATTAAGTTGCAGCAATGTTATTCATTTTCTTTCTTTATTTTTTTATGTTTTTGTCACTTGTCTTCTCTCTTTGTTTCCATAACTGGCTGGACATGGGGCATGTTAAATTGGTGAGGCAATGTCAAAAAACATGCTACTCTTTTTTAAACAATTATAATGGCCGAAAGAAGTGGTTATTTACGTGAGCTACCTGTTCAAAATGGTTGGTGAACAAACCAGCCCTACTTGGACCTACTACCCTGTCGATTCTGTGCTATTACAATACTCGAATCAGGCTTAATTGACATTTAAAATATACAATATGATTGTTTTTTTGATAATTAATTTCGACAAAGATCATTAATATATAGCAAAAGTAGGCGCTCGTGTTATTTTACCCTACACAAACCAAATTTTCTTTTCCTAGCAACAAAAAAAATAAAATAAAATAGACAAGTTGTATATGCATTTTAATTCTGACCATAAATTATTAATTCTGATTATATTCATTTCATGCCAAATCATGAACACGAATACTTCGAAATTTGAGCAAGAAAAGAAGTTCTATGCAGCTTTCCTGGTAAATCACTAAAAATGTTTTTCAGAAAACAGGGGTTTTTTTTTTTTTTTTCATGGTTTTAACAATCTCAACTTTAGAGGCTGCTACTACGAAGTTTTACCCTGCAAAATCTGATTTGGCTCTCTCAGAAATCTATACAAAGGTAATTCTGTACATAATGCAACTACAATTGAAGTAGGATTCTATTACAAACCAAATGAGTTAGCGCAAAGCGCATGTGTCAGCATCGACAGACATAGAGCTAGTCACCGGTTAAAGCTCGGGGTCTATGCCCAATGGTGAATAGGGACATCCCGGTTTGAGAAATTGCTCTCACAAATGCCATATTAGCTGTTTATAGTCGGGGCATGCCAGTGATCACCGGTGCCGAATACGATCTTATTTTTCAATGCAAGCTTCCTAGTGGTTGGAAGGCTCATCATGCGCTCTGAGGGACTGTCAGGTACAAGCCTGCTCCAGTTCCAAAAAGATAATCATTTACAAAGCGGAATAGAGCAAAATTGATTTATTCAATACGAACACGTAAGGGGTGAAATTTATTTATTAAACACAACTGCATGAACACATAAGGGGTAAAATCAAATTATTCAATACAACTGTATGAAGACACAAAGGGGTACACTTCTTTGAAAGAATCAGCAAAAGAAAAAAAATTAAAAATTAGGTGGAGGAGCTGATATTAAACCAAGTCCCTTTTCTAATTTTATATAAAAACATGGCATAAGAGGGACTTACTGACTTGTTTACTGTGAATTGCCAATGTGTAATAGTTGTTAATCTTTCTATAGTAATGTGAATAGTTGTGTAATAATTGCTAGAATTCTGGTGTTTTGGATTTATGACATGTCTAAAAGATGGCAGATATAGAGCAGAGAGTAACTTAGGAGGCTAGGAAGATTATGGTAGGACATTCACTTGGGCGAGGCCGAGAATGGAAGATCTAACAGAGTTTCTGAGGTCTGCAATGTTAGGGCTGTTCGTAATCCCTAACTCGATTCAATAAGAGATTCGTTTATTGTTCACTGATTTTGTGCAACTGTGTGTAGAATTTGTGTTCTGTTTTTCTGTTCCCAGCAAGATATCATTTTAACTGGTATGGTTAAAATTTGAAAATGGATCGAAGTCACTCGGGTCAATAGAAGTAACACAAGACTGATTTAAGCGGGGGAGATAGAGAGACTAAGAAAACTAATTTCATAGGACATAATTTAAACATCTAAATTTACACAATTAGAATGTATGTAAAAGGATAAGGATTAAAGATTAAATAACATATTTTAGTCTGTGTCAAAGTGGGTACCGTACCAAGGTATAACTACATCAATTTATTGGATCCAACATATTATTGGCCAAGAATCAAAACAAATAACATACTAAAGCCTTAGCTATATCATTATGAAAAACTTAAATCAGCAGAAGATTGAAACACATGTTTATGCATGTTTAATCCAAGAAAGGACCAAAAGGCAGTGACCACCGTAAGCAACTTAGGAAGAAACAAACGCAGTTTTGGGAGGGGACCTAAGGGATCATAAACCTAGTTATCATCTTATAATTATTCGATGTGGGACATTTGGTAACTAACATAACTCTGAAAAAAAAAAAATTGCTTTGCTTTGGTCTTCACAAGGAGAGGGTTAAATTTTCACTGACAGATTATCTACCGAGATGTTAAATACAAAAGAATGATATCACTAGCAATATCAATTTACTGATAAATATTGCACATCTTGTAGGTCATATGCTATTTCACAATTCACTATTTCAGATTTGTTATATTTATGGCAGTCTTATTTTATTTTATTTTATTTATATTAAAGCAGATAAATCAATCAAAAAGGAAAAAAACATAAAGGACCAAAAAAAATAAGACAAATTTGTGGGAAACTCACGTGAGGCATCTAAGTAACTGATCAGCTCTCAACTTTTCGTTAGGTCCTCCACACATCGATACTAACTCCTTAAACTCTGAACAAACACTTTGACAAATTATACCTCTCTTCCCTGATATTACACTGCCTAGTTCCACGTAAATTGGATGCTGAATTTCAGACATTACCTGGAAAAGAATACATAAAACCTTATTGTAGACTGAACTAGGATGCAATTGTGGAAACAAAATGGACACTGACATTAGATGGTGATTTACAGTGAAACAAAAAGCTTACAGAAATAATATCCTAAAACCAAGAATTGTCATGTTGTATCCCCTACTTCAAAATCATCACGATGCTGAAAAACCATTTATAGAATAGTATATGAAGCACGTTGAGAAAAAACCTACCTGGCCAATCACAAACTCATAGTTTCCCTTAAAACGCTGCCTTAATTCAGCTTCCGCGGTAGCCAAGAGTTTGTCAGTTGCACACCATTACTTATCCCAGATACAAGAGCGATCAAAGCTGTTGTGTCAAAATTTACAAAATTGCCTTCTCCAAATTGGATTCCTGGATTAGTGCTGTCTGCAATTTTCCCATCCCGTACGCAGAGTGCCATTCTAGAAATAAGAAGTGAGAAAGAATTACCCACATCTTTTCCCATGTGATCCATTGAAATCCCCTGCCCAGCAGCCTCCAGGAACGAGTCTTCGACACATTCTGCATTAGAAGTAGCCTCCCTTATTTCATTAACCTTTATTTCGAGCACACAAGCCTCTCGATATGTCCTTGAAAGTACATTGATCCAATCACCTTCCAAATCCTCAGAAAAATCAACATCGAAAACAGAAAACTCCAACCCCAGCTCAGCCGCCCCAAATTCATTTTTCAGTTTCTCATATATCTCTCTGTTGAGCCCATAAGAGAAGAAAAGGATAATCGAAGAAGGTTTTAGTGCCACGGAAGACCGTGCAGCAACAAGGGCTTGCTGAATTCGCAATTTTAACCCCTTACTTTTGTTGGATTTATCCCAAGAAATGTACCTTGGGTTCCTATCAGATACAATAATCCAGACTGGGTTCCTATTGAGAGTACAGACTATATCAACATGGACATCTATAGTTAAATTAGTACTTTTCTTCCCGTTTCTATTTGTAGACGAGAAGGGAATTGGCCTGCAAACACGTGAAACTCCAGTAACGAAAGGCTGTTGAAGAATGTGAACAACTGCTTCAATGTGCCCAATGTTGACACTGCCACCATATTGAAAAGACATTATTAGTTCAGATATTATAACATTTTCAGCTCGGAATAAAACACATTGCTACCTCTATCTCTCCGTGTAATATATAAATTCATCCATGCATGAAACTCTATTAAAAGCATAGGAGAAATTCTTTTGTTGCTATTAGTATCTGTATATGAAAATTTGTTGAGTGTTTGACAATATGCAGCGGCTGAAAATAGACATGGGGTCTGTTTGGAATAGCTTCCTAGAAGCTGGGTCCAAAAGCTGCTTCTGAAAGTGTTTGGTTGATCTGTCAAAAGAGCTTTTTAGTCTCCAAAAGAGCTTCTTGTCAAAGCAAAAATATATGGCTTTCAGGAAAAACTCTTTTGAATAAATTTTAAAACTTATATCATTGTTTAAATTAAACATTACAAACTGTATTTTAATATTTTTTTAATACTTATTAGAAAATTTTAAATTCATTTTGACTTCAAAAGCACTTTTAGAAATGTGATTCCGAAACAAATTAACTGAAAAACCATGGCTTTTACGTATCTTCTTCTACTGACTAAAAGCAAAAGCAGAAACTTTGTCAAATAGGCCGATAACTCTCAAATCGGGGTCAACTACTATAAGGATCCATTTTGGAAAAACATTCAAATGGTAATTTTTTAGATGAAAATATTTGAATGGAAACATTTGAACAAAGCAATTAGAATTGTCATCAGAATTAACGCTTGGATAATTTGCAATTTGTACAGAAACATTTGATATCAATATGAATATCTCAAATGTTTTTCTCAAATTTTGGGGAGGGTAAATCTGGATTTTGGCCTTAACGGCCATTTCCAAACATTTGAATATTTCAAACTGGGTCATCCCTAGCAAAACTTATACCAACCCTATTTACACAACGAATTAAGGGGGTTTTGATCATTTGTCAGCGGTATAAAACGTGATGAAGATTTACTACCAATGGAATATCCAAAATCCCAATTACAATTTAGTGATTAATTATAGATGTTAACCCGGATTATATCAGACATATAATATCATTTTCCCAACCAATAAAACCAAACCTAGAGAATGCAATTCTCAAGTGGGTAAAGAAGACACTAAAAAAAATGTTACAAAATTTATTTATTTTTTTTTTATTTTTTAAATTTCATTTTACTCGGCAAAAGGGGTACAAATCTAAATTCTCTTCTTGGTCGTCATAATGGCATAAAATGAAAAACAAACCTGAGGGATGTGGAAACAGAGGAGACACTAGAAAGGAAGCGAAGCTCGGAGTCGGCCAATTTGAAGAGAGTACGTTGGCAAGAACCGCACAGTTTATTATTGGTGGAAGTGGACAGTTTCTCTATTCTCTCTATCACTGCTCTGCATCTCTTCTTTGCCGTTTCCAATTGTGCGCCGACCTCCTCCATATTCATTTTCTCTTGATTTTCACTTACAATGAATGAACGACAACCCTTCCAACTGAAACGTAATTGGAATTTTTGGGGTAAATTGTCTGTCTCGTCCGTAATATATATTTATATATCAATATATACTTTTTTTTTTTTTTTTTTTTCAACTTGTTATGGAGAGATTTAATGTTATAGTTTAGAACATATTTTAGATGTACTTCGAAAATTGTAACAGGTTATTTAAATATATAAATTGTATCAAATTTGAACATGTAAATTATAAGATTTTTTTTATAAATAACAAATTTACGGGTAAATAATAATAGACTTTCATGATCGCACCTGTACTGGTGATGTCAAGGAGAGAGAGCAAAAAGAGAGAGGGGAGGTGTTCTATGGTAATTTTCAGTAGGGATGAAATTCGGTCGAAAACTGAAGTTTTGGTCGATTTCGGTTTGAAACAAAGACCCTCGATTTTTGGAAATACAAAATCAATAACCGAACCGATTTGCTTTTTTTTTCGATTGGTTTTCCATTGTTTTGGTTTAAGTCGGTTTATTTCGGTCGAGTTTCTTCAGTTTTTTTTCGGTTGGTTTGCTTCAATCGAGTTGTTTCAATTAGTTTTGGTCGTTTTTTGCCCAGGGTGGTTTTGTAACCTAATAGCTTATAGTGGGTAACCTAATCGGCTTTTCAGGCTTTTTACTGATTTTTGGTGGGTTTTTCAATTGTTTTGGGACAAAAACTTTTATGTTGAATACATATGTGATCATTAACAATCAAAACAATAAAGCTGAAATAGCCATCCAACAAGCAGAAACCAAACCACCATTAAACAATATAATCAACCATGAGTAAATGTTTCTAAGAGCACGAATGAACCAAAATTAAAATCAAATCTTAGAATCCACATTAATCAGAAAAAAAGGACGATTGTGCTTATTAAACAAAAGAAATCAACAACTTTAACATTAACAAAATAGAAGCCAATATAAAAATGTTTGAATTCAAATTGGGGACGAAACATAACGAGAAATGCAAAATCTGTAAACATGAATAAAACGAAAAGAAAAGTGGAAAACTTGCAAGAAGAAGAAAGTGCATTAGAGAAAAAGAGAAAAAAACCTAAATCCAAGAAAGAAGAAAAAGATCTCATGATCCCATCGGTTAAACAACTAAATTTTTCTTTTTCGTATTTAACTCTCTTCATCAAAATAGTTAACATAGAAAACAGTTTTTCATTTGAATTTAACAATTTGAATTATTAAAATTGTCACGACCCGACCTACGTAGGGCCCGTGACTTCGTACTTACTTAACTTAAATACTTAACTTTGCAACGACCCGATTTCGAGGGGCCGTTACCTTACTGTTTACCGTGCTTACTCGAACATACTTCATTTTAAAACTTACTTTTGTTTTGTCTAAAAATGCAGAAATATTTTTTTTCTCTCTCTTTCTTTATTTCAAAATTCTTTTAAACTTAATTTTAAACTTGACTTATACTCATACTTATTTATATGTACTCACTCGAGTACCAAGTTTTAAAACCACATCTTAACAAATCATACTAGTTATCATATACTAGTACTATCGACTTATCATAACATAATACAAACACATTTTACATAACATCTTTTCCGAAACCCGTGGCGGTGTCCAACCCAAATTTCACAGTCTGCAGTGCCATCTCTCCACAGTCTTGCATCAAGCATTGCCGGTAGGTTGCTTACCTACAGCATGAACGTAAGTTATGAGCTTATGTTCAGTAAGTACAACTTTCTATCCGCAAAACATTTTTAGTAAAAAGAATGCATGAACCGATTATACTTTCTTATAAATCAATTGTGCTTTCTTATGTTAATTTGGTTTTGGGCCCCATGTGTGCATGTACCGTGGCGCATAGCCATGGAGTGGTTGTGGCGGCCAATCCAATCCAACTCAAACCATGAACCAAACTGTTTTTAACATGGAGTGGTTGGGTAGCCAATCCAATCCAACTCAAACCATGGACCAAACCGTTTAAAACCCGCCCTCGTGGCAAGTCGGTATGATACAAGAAAACTGTCTTGTCTTATCTTATTACATGAAAACTTGCTCTTGGTTGATCATACTTGAAAACTTAAATCTTAACTGTTTCTTACTTGAAAACTTAATCTTGTTCTTATCATGTGATTTATTATTAGTGAATATGATTTCATGATGTAATAATAATAAAACATAAAACATATGTACATCATGTAAATCAATGCATGAATTTTTGAAAAACATGTAATGCAATAAAAAATATTTTGTCCATGCTGTAGGCGGAGTTGTACTCACAAATGATCCTACGTTCTTGGTCTATTGTTCCATCAAGGCACGACATCATGTCATATTCCTTTTCAAATAGGACGTAAGATAAAAGTCATTATATCTTACTATAAACCATAGTATACTAGATCAGTATCCAATCCTGATTACCTTTGGTAATCATGGATACAAATCCTATCATAGTAAACTGGTATCCTATCCGATTACCATTGATACCTTAACATAGTAAACCGGTATTCTATCCGGTTACCAATGGTAATCATGGATACAGGCCCTAACATAACAAATCAGTATCACATTCGATTATCATTGGTCATACACTTGTTATCATATTCCTTAACAAATCATAACATACACATCGATTAATTAGTCGGTCACTACCATTCGTCATAAAACTGTTACTATTTAAGAAATCTTGGGCCTTCTCTCCTTTTCTAAAAAAAATACATTGTTTTCATAATTTCAAGTATTATCTTGATTTAATACTTGAAATTACCTTTTAAAACCACTTTTAAAATCATTTTAAAAACTGTTTTATTTGTAAAACCGTGATTTCTTTTAATCGTACTTATAAAATCATAAAACTTTGAAAACTACTTTTCAAAACAGCCTTGTAGTTTGAATGAAGGTGCATGTGCAGGAATTTCCTATACCATACACAGTTTTAAAAATCATATGCAGGAATTTCCTGTACCCTGCACAATTTTAAAAAATCCAATTTTATCTTTAAATTGGTTCAGAATTTTAAAAAGTTTTCTTCACGAAAGTTGTAGATCTCATCGAAACCTACAACTTTTGTTTTTGTTTTTTTTTTTTTTTGTCAAAAACCTGAATCTGCCTTTAACTTGCTCGTTTCTCCTTTTGAAAAATTATGGCCGTGTACAATGTCTATACAGGCCAGTCTCGGATTTTGATAAAAACAGAGGCCTTTGGAACCTTATTTTCAAAAACCGTTTGTGTAGTCCCCTAGAATTTTCAATTTTCCACAACTTTTCAGTTATAACTTTTTCCAAATTCGGCCTTGAAGGGCCTCAAAATTAAGTTTCCAGAAAACTGTACAGTTAAATCCGAAAATTGGCAGTTTTAAATTGTTGTTGATTTTTGCTTAAAAATCCGTGCATCCTACCTCAAAACGGTAAAGCCGTGAGCCTACATCAACATGCAGCGCGTCGGATTCATATTTAATATTCAACCATAGACTTGTTCATCTCCGTGAAAAAGAGAATATTTGCTAACTTTCTAAACTTACCAAATTGTTTTAGGTTAATTCCTTAACCTACATATACATCATCATCATCATCTTCATCATTCATCATCATACATAACTCATCCATATTCAAAAATGTGAAGACATATTCACAAACACTTGGTAGTCAACCATAATCATAAACTCATTCTAGAGCATATAACCGTATTAATGCTTAGGGTTATCAACCAAATCACCTAAGCTAGATCTAGGCCATACCAATCACATAAAACCATAACATAGGGCAACATAAAAGTAATGAGCTTATGCTCTTACAACCCAAGCTTGAAATACACATAAATCCTTAATCAAACTTAATGAAATGCTTAGAGGGTTAAGAGTAATACCTCTAGAACTTGGATAGGTTGTTTTAGACCTTGGTTGAAAGAAAATTTGTTCAACCTCCCTCACCACACAACCGGCCCTTGCTCTCTCTTTCTCTTTCTCTTTCTCTCTCTCTCTCTCTTTTTTCCTTAGGCTAGAGAGGAAAGTTAGGAGTGAACTAGAAATTGGAAGGTTCAACTAAATGGTTCTAGTTCTAACATACAACCCCTATTTATAGGTGAAAATTTTCAAATTTTCTACAATTATTTTTATTTCTAAAATTCTCCTTGAATTTACATATTTGGCCTTAAAAACAAAATTTTCCTCCCAAGTCCCTCCAAGTGGCCGGCCATGCAAGTGGTTTAGCTAAAAAAAATCTTTTCAAACTTATCTCTAAGTTATTTCCTTGTTCTCCAAAGCCAACCAATGTAACCAGCTATTTGGCCTAGTTAGGGGCTTTGGTTACAAACAAATTCCATATATTCTATAAATCAAAATTTTCATATTTATCTACAATTACTTGACCTCCAAGTAAGGCCATGTTTGGCACTCCCCCTAATACGCAGTATAATTTCTTAATAATCCAGATAGTGCCAATACCGTTATAACTATCAACAGTCTCGAAATACTATACTGCAGTCCATAATTTATCTGAACTTAAGTGGACCGCGTATAGGATTTTCTTAGGACTTGAAGCTACTTAATCGTTATTGCTCCAAATAATATTCCTGATTTTGCTGGAGTGATCTCATTACTTATTCTTACTTCTTCATCTGTAATGACGGTAGGCCACAATATAATTTCAATACTTCTTATTATACTGCAATACTGTCTTAATCATGTCATAAATTATCCTGCTCATTCATTGACCCGAATAAAAATCATAATTCATGGTTGGGCCTTTTTCATCATAAAGCCTTATTCTTGACTTAATAAATTATTATTGAGTCCCGTAATACTTATAAGACTTCAAACATACTCTGATAATCAAATCAGATCATGAACTTCATATTGTCATATATGATTCAGTCTTAGATTTTTCTTGTATCCAAGGAGATTACTAGTTCATCAAAATTTTGGGTTATTACAAAAATGATAATGAAACAAAGTGTTTTTCAAAAAAGTGTGTCATTACAGAGTTTCATCGAATGACCAAAAACAACACAAGTATATATATATATATATATATATATAGTAAGAGTTCTAGAGAGTTCTGCTTTGTGCCATTAAACTACTGAATTTTGAAATAACTGATATGCAGGACCAAATAACAAACACAAAATGTTCCAAAATTTTTATTTTGGATGTGTATATATATATATATATATATATATATATAGAGTAAGAGTTCTAGAGAATCATGCTTTGTGCCATTAAACTAAATAACCAATATCCTGAATTTTGAATTAACTGATATGCAGGACCGAATAAAAAACACAAAATATTCCAAAATTTTTATTTTGGATGACTGCAGTAACTTTTTAATTATTTTATTTTGGGATGATTGTAGTGCTTAATTATCTATCTTGGTGTGTTGTTGTTTAGGAATTAAGCCTTAATATGTTAGGTATTTGTTATGAGTATGAAGTATTGGATGTAACTTGATAAGCAGCAGCAAATAGGTATTGTATGATACTGCTATGGCAAATGAAAATTATCAATATTGCCTTTGTATTGTCAGATTTTCTTTAGGATGAAGCCAAAAAAAAAAAAAAAAAGAGACTTGAATCAGCACTATATTGAAAACAATTATAATTTAATATATTTGATTTTGGGCCCAGAAAATAAAAAAACTAATGTGTTTAAAAATGAACAGGCCGACTCAACCCAACCCAAATTTCGGCACATCCCGGTTTTTTAAGTTGAAATGGATAGGCGACCCATACTATTTTGAACCTATAATGATCCGTCTTTTCGAACTGTTAACTAACTTACTTATTCTTAGTTAATATAATTTTAACAATTGTTTATGTTTGGTTAAAAAATTACATAATTTTTTTTTTACTTTTTACAACAAATCATACTTGTAATAAGCTTAGTAATACCGAAACATTTAAACATAGTTATAAAAGATAATTTGGTGCAATATAATTTAAAAAGTCTAATGTAGAAATTAAATTCGTGATAGTATCACACTCCCTATCTTCATCACCTCTGCATTCCTTAACCAGTCCAGAAAATATCTAAGTGGCAACATGCAACCCGCATTACTCGTAGTACGAGCACACACCTATGAGCTTTCATTCAACAAGTACAAACTATAACGCAAAATATTTTCATAGATCATATCATCACATGCTACAATATAAATGTTCAAAAATACATGTGATCTATGTCTGTTCAATTATGCTTTATTATATATGTGTCTTATCTACTTAAGGGCCCTTGTGTCATACTCATATGCGCACAACCAATGGGGAGTTGGGGGAGCGACCCTCCAACATCTCCAGGGTTATAATTTATAACTTTCGTTCTTATCATATCCTTTCACTAATTGGTGGTTGATACGACACTTAATCCTATATTTCGTTAGCTTTATTCTTATAAATTGTGACAATGTGTAGATTTACATGTCACTTTGTATCTATCATTATGGCATAAATATCTGTGAGGCATGTCGATCAGATTAGTGCAAGAGAAATTATGCACGTCAAATACTTAATCAAAGCAATAAAGATAACTCAAAAATTCATCACATCATCAAAGCAAATCACAGCAGACATAGAACATTAACAAGAAAAAGATTTTGTTCCATGCTGTAGGTGAGGTTTGTACTTACCTATCTTATGTGCTTAAACTTTCAAAGTGATACCTCCTACTACATAAGTTTGAGGAATTGTCCTAATTTAATAATACATCGTCATTAGAGCGAATCATGGTTATATATATATATGTATTTTTTTTTTTATAATTTAAGGTGAGCTGTGACAACCCCCCCTTGGGAGAGGAGCCGTCAGTTACGTACGTAAACTTAACTTGTATTACTTTCCAAAAATTCAGGAATTTTTTTTATATATATTTGTTACTTGTTAACTTACTATCTATAAGATAACTATTCATAGAGTGTTAAAAAAAATATAAGTAAAGTATCATAGTACCATATATTACAAACCATTTCATTCATTTTTTTTAAGCTGCGGAAATGTTTTTTTTTTTTTTTTTACAAAATGATATCCATAAACCCTCTTCCTCCACTGTCACATCATCTGTCTTGTCCATTCATCCCTTCAGTTGATCACGGGTTTCTTACCCATATTACCTACAACATAAATTTCTTAAATGAGCTTTCGCCCAGCAAGTACAGATATAAATCTCACAATGCATGAATAATTAGCATGACATTTTATGCAATTCTAAAGTCTTTTGCTTCTAAACTTATTGGGCCCCATTGTGTACGTACCAGGTGCGCGCGACCATTGGATAGTTGGGGGAGCGACCCTCCAGTTATACCCAAGGTCATACATAAATCATTCATGAATTTTACCTCACCTGAGTGGAGGTTGGTACGACACTTTTTTAACATTTCACTTTTATTAGCCTCATATAATTAAGTGAGTGATCATGCAAATATGACATGTCACAACATCATATAAAAAAAATATTTGAATAACATTAACATTGAGGCATCGTAATCATATTCACATAATTAACACATAATTCACCACATATGCACACCAACACAACAAGCATTCATGACTTTATGTTGTAGGTGAGATCTGTACTTACAGGAATTTAATAATCTGGGATTTTTCTGTCAGTCGACTTCGCTCTAGTACACCGTCGGCACCGTGTCCTGATTTAAGCTACACCCGACAGTTAGAGTAGTATTTTAAACCGACCATTCTTCTTATGAATATTTCTTTTCTCTATTTTTTTATTTTTATTATTATTTTTTCCAAATCCTTACTGTTTTACATGTAGTTGCTTTAAATTCTCTATATCTTGCTTTCTACTAGAACAACATAGAAACAATCACCTTTTTTTAGTATATAAAAAAAAAACTCAAACAGTTTTAAGAAATTTCCATTTTATCCCAAAATTTGACAAAATTCTCATTTTAACTTTTATTGTACTTTCGTTTGTTTGTATTGTTATACCTCTTTGCCTATAAGTAATTTAAGACAATTGAAACAATTACTCACACTGAAACATCCAGTTTACAAATGTGTTTCCTTTTTTTTTTTTTTTAACTTAATTTTATAAATTTCTTTTCGAAAAGTGCTCATCTAACACTTTTTCCACATAAAACTTTCACTAATCAATTTCCTATCACATGCATCCTTTGTAATAATCCCAGAGTCTAAAATAAGAATAGACTTCCATATATATATATACATACATCAAGCTTTCTCACTAAAATCCATTCATGAGCAACACACCAACAAAAGTTGTCAACTTTCTATTTACTAAACTACAAACTTTGTATAAAAAGTTTGTTTCTTGTACCATAACCATTCCAAACACATGATATTTCATTAGCTTCATGACTTTTGGCTAAAAAATATTCAAACCATAACTTCAACTAATCATACAAGCATGGAGAGATTTCACAATATACACATATTCATGATTCCCAACTAGTTCATTAAACCAAGTCCATCACCGAAATAGTTTACATACATATACATTCATCCCTTTACTATTATATATTTATATATATATATATATACACATATATTTTCTAAAATCACATAATCCAATTTCAAGAAAAGAACAAATTTGAGTATCTTACCTAGCTTCCTTCAAATTGATTTTTAGCTTATAGCACCTCCTTGAAAAACCTTTGGTTTCTTGATAGAAACTAGACAATAAAATTTCCATTTCTTAGAATAGAAATTTCTCAAAATAATACTAAAAGAAAACATAAAATTTTACAAATTTATTACCTTTTATGACTGCTAAACACTTTGATCTCTTGAATAAAAACTTGCTAGAGAACCAATACTAAAAGAAAACATAAAATTTTGCAAATTTATTACCTTTTATGACTGCTAAACACTTTGATCTCTTGAATAAAAACTTGCTAGAGAACCAAGCATGAAGATTTAGAGGAATTTTTTTTTCTCTGTCTCCAGACGTTTTTTTTTTTTTTTTTTTTTTTTTTTTTTTTTTCTCTTTCTCTTTCTCTTCTTCTTCTCTGTCTCCAGATGTGTAATCTGGGAGATGAAGAAGTAATTGCTTCATTCTCTTTCCTTATGTTTAATTTAAGTGGATGACAGCTTGCTTCTTCTTTTTTTTTTTTTTTTTTTTTTTTTTCTCTCACCGTTCCTCTAGCTTAGCTTAGACTAGGATAAATAACACTTCATTTCCAGCTTTTTACCATCATTGTAACCGGTCAATTCTTCTTCTCCTCCTTTTTTTTTTTTTTTTTTTAACTTATCCATTAAGTCATACTTGTCAAAGCATGGACCATTTGATTAAAATTCATATAATCTTAGCCCTTGATCCTTGAAGATAATTACACTTTAATCCTTATCCTATTCAGCAGTCATTTACAATATATTATGATTCAACATAGTAAATTTTAAACTGAAATAAAAATATATATATATGTATATACATATATATATTTTTAAAAACTGTTCAAACAACTTTTGATATTTAAAAATTTCTATATGTTTAAACTGTTAAAATAATTTTACTTTTTATTTTTATTTATTTTTATTTTTTTACAGATCAGAATTAAATTCTGACTGTTGTAATTCGATTCAGAAATAATTGTAAATTTTCACTTCTTTTACATGATAAAGCTGTATGATGGACTTGGCATTCTTTATTTGGATTTTCATGATCACTTTTATCTATTTATGATCCTTATGGAAATTTTCCTAAATTCCCAAATTCCTTGCATAGAGAAAAATTTGACTAGTGGCATAGAGACATACTGAATCATAAAATTACAGGAATTTACATCTTTATTACAGAAAAATCACGGTTTAATTTCTGTTTAACTCAGAAATTAATACCGTGAATTTTCCAGTCGTTACAATCACCCCTCCTTAAAAATTTTCGTCCTCGAAAATTACAAACAAGTGGGGGTATTTTGCTCTCATTTCATCCTCTCGCTCCCATGTGGCTTCTTCTACTTCATGATTCTGCCAAAGCACCTTGACAAGAGGTATAGTCTTAGTCCTTAGAGTCTTCTCCTCACGAGCTAAAATTTTCACCGGTCGTTCCTCGTAGGAAAGATCCTCCTGAACTTGAATTGGTTCATGTTCTATGATATGTAACGGGTCTGGTACATATTTTTTTCAACATAGAGACATGGAAAATATTATGTACGCTTGACAATTCCGGCGGTAAAGCTAACCTGTACGCCACTTTGCCAACTCGTCCAGTAACTTCAAACGGCCCAATGTATCTTGGACTCAACTTTCCTTTCTTTCCGAAGCGCATTACGCCCTTCATAGGAGCTACTTTAAGGAATACTGAATCTCCTTCCTCAAACTTCAATGGCCTTCTTCGTATGTTAGCATAACTTTTCTGACGACTTCGTGCTTCTTCCATCCTTTGGCGAATCTTCTTTACAGCTTCCGTAGTTTCTTGAATAAAATATGCCTTCAGAAGTTGCTTTTCTCTGGTATCATACCAATGAACAGGAGATCTGCATTTCCTTCCATAAAGAGCTTCATAGGGTGCCATGCCTATAGAAGATTGGTAGCTGTTGTTGTAGGAGAACTCTACCAATGGCAACTTCTTGTTCCAAGATCCCTTGAAATCCATGACACATGCACGAAGCATGTCTTCGAGAATTTGAATGGTTCGCTCAGATTGACCATCTGTCTGAGGATGAAAAGCTGTGCTAAACTTCAATTCAGAACCCATAGCTTTTTGTACACTCTTCCAAAAAGTAGAGGTAAAGCGACTATCACGATCTGAAACGATAGACAAAGGAATGCCATGTAACTTGACGATCTCCGATACGTAAAGATTTGCTAATTTTTCCAACGTGTATATGACTTTTATTGGTAAAAAGTGCGCTGATTTCGTTAGTCTATCAATAATTACCCAGATGGCATCATATCCTTCACTGGTCCTTGGTAAGCCAATAACAAAATCCATTGCTATTTGCTCCCATTTCCATTCTGGGACTTCAATGGGCTGTAATTCTCCTGCTGGTCGCTTGTGCTCCGCCTTAACTTTCTGGCAAGTTAAGCATTGACTGGTAAATTTAGCTATGTCGTTCTTCATTCTCTTCCACCAAAAGTGTTCTTTCAGGTCTTGATACATCTTTGTTGCTCCTGGATGTATAGAATATGGAGTCTTGTGAGCTTCTAAGAGAATCTGCTTTCTCAACTTTACGTCATCAGGCACACATAACCTTTTTCTGAAGTGGAGAATTCCATCAGCTGAAAGATTAAAATCAGACTCTTTTACTTCGACAACCTCTTCCTTATACTTGATCAAGGTTGAATCTAGCTCTTGAGCTTTTCTTATTTCATCAAAAATCGATGGTTGAAGAAGTAAAGCTGATAACTGTCCTGAAATGAATTCCAGCTTCAAACTGTTTATGTCTCCTTGAAGAGATGTAGGCAAGGAATCAATTGGCATGTGGGTTATAGGTGAAAACTTTCGGCTCAAAGCGTCTGCGACTCTATTCGCCTTTCCTGGATGATAAAGAATCTCGCAATCATAATCCTTGACCAATTCTAACCATCTTCTCTGTCTCATGTTGAGTTCTTTTTTAGTGAACAAGTATTTGAGACTCTTGTGGTCAGTGTAAATCAAACATTTCGCCCCATAGAGGTAGTGTCGCCATATTTTGAGTGCAAAAACCACCGCTGCCAGCTCCAAGTCGTGAGTTGGGTAGTTCTTTTCGTGTTCTTTTAGTTGACGTGACACATAAGCTACGATTTTACCATTCTGCATCAGAACAGCTCCTAAGCCCATCTTTGAAGCATCACTGTAAATGTCAAACTTTCCCTCATCTGACGAAATTGTGAGCACAAGCGCACTAGTGAGTCTCCTTTTTAACTCTTGGAAGCTTTCCTCGCATTTCTCACCCCATTCATATTTCTTGTCCTTACGAGTGAGTGTTGTGAGAGGTGTAGCTAGTCTTGCGAATCCTTCAACAAACCTCCTGTAGTAGCCGGCTAAGCCTAGAAAGCTGCGTATTTCAGTTACGCTTTTTGGTGTTGGCCATCTACTAACTGCTTCGATTTTATTGGATCCACTGACACTCCTTCCTTAGAGACAACGTGTCCAAGAAAATGAACCTAGTCGAGCCAAAATTCACATTTGGAGAATTTTACAAAAAGATGATGATTCTTTAATGTCTGCAAAGCGATCCTTAAATGTTCTTCATGTTCCTCTCGGGTTTTCGAGTATATCAAAATATCATCTATAAAGACTATCATAAATTTATCCAGATATTTCTCAAAAACTCGATTCATAAGATCCATGAAGGCTGCTGGAGCATTAGTTAGCCCAAACGGCATAACCAAAAACTCATAATGTCCGTAACGTGTTCGAAAGGCTGATTTAGGAACATCACTGTCCCTAATCTTCAACTGATGATACCCCAATCGCAATTCAATTTTTGAAAATATTGCTGCTCCCTTAAGTTGGTCGAAAAGATCATCAATCCTCGAAAGTGGGTACTTATTTTTTATCGTGACCTTATTGAGCTCACGATAATCAATGCACATTCTAAGCGAGCCATCTTTCTTCTTCACAAATAAAACAGGTGCTCCCCATGGTGAATAACTTGGACGAATAAAACCTTTATCAAGTAGCTCCCGCAATTACGTCTGAAGTTCCTTGAGCTCGGCAGGTGCCATCCGGTATGGTGCCTTCGATATCGGAGCCGTGCCTGGGAGCAATTCAATTTCGAAAGTAATCTCTCGATCTGGTGGTAATCCTGGCAATTCCTCAGGAAAAACTTCAATGAACTCTTTAACTATAGGTACATCTTTCGGCTGGAGCTTTTCTTCCTTTGAAGTATCCATAACGTAAGCCAAATACCCATCACATCCGCTGGATATCATTTTCCTGGCTTTTAATGAACTTATCATCCACTTCTGTGGTTTACTGGAAGTGTCGACATAGTTGAAAGCCTCAATTCCTTCGGGTTGAAAAACAACCTTTCGCCCTCGGCAGTCTATGGAAGCATGATACTTTCCTAGGAAATCCATTCCTAAGATGACATCGTAGTCCACTATTTCTAATATGACTAAATCAACAAACAATTCTCTACCAGCTATAATTATCGGCATATGTCGTAGCCAATAATTAGACAGTAATACCTCCCCAGAGGGTAAGGTAGTTTGAAAAGTCTGTTCAATTCTATCGGTGGCTTGATCGAGTTTTTTAGCAAAGGCACATGATGCAAAAGAATGGGAAGCTCCCGAATCAAATAAAACATGAGCATCATGGTTTGCAACAGAAAGCTGACCTGTCACCACATTTGATGTTCCAGCTTCAACATCATTCTTGGTATAAGCACAGATGTGAGCATTTGGAGCTGGAGGGGCTTCGAGGCGTCCTTGGCTAATCTGTGAACCCTCGATCTTAGCTTGGAGGCCATGTAGCTGGTTCCCTTGCTGTCTCTGTTGAGTTTGCCCCAGCTGATTTTGCTTGTTGAAGTAACAGTTATTAGCATAATGGCCTTCTTTGCCACAAATGTAACAGCTATTTGTTCCCATCCTACATTCACTGGGGTGTTTCTTGCCGCATTTAACACAAGTTGGGTAACTGGGATTATTGTTTCCACTATTACTTCTTTTCTGCTGTTGGTTCCTCAAATTTTGATTCTTATTCCCATTAAAGTTCGCCTTTCTCTTGTTGTTGTTTTGATTATTCTGCTTGTTTTTATTCCATGGTCCACCTTGACTGCTTCCTGGATTCTGCGTATTCGCACCTTTCTCTTTTTTCTTGGCTTCCCAATACCTAGCTTTTTCTTCCTTAGCCTCAGTCAGATGAAACTCAGCTCGGAGTGCTCGACTAACACATTCAGCTACAGTGAGTGGAGGTCTATCACCACTGTCAACTACTACAGCTATCTCTGGCCGAAACATTCGTATCATTCTCCTTACTCTTTCCCCTTCGGTCGACACAAGATAGGGGCAAAGTCGAGCCAGACGGTTGAACTTTTGGCAAGCCTCCGTAACCGACATGGTTCCTTGCTTTAAGTGATTGAATTCATTTTGTTGGGTTCTCATGCATACTATGTTGTAGTATTTTTCATTAAATTCTCCCAAGAATTCATTCCATGTCATAGTCATCACATTTCTTCTCAATGAAACAGTCTCCCACCAATAGCGTGCATCCTTCTTCAACACATAAGAGGCGCATAGTACTTTTTCTTGTTCGGTGAGATTCATAAAGTTCAAGATAATTTGGAGAGAAGTCAACCATTCTTCTGCTTCAAGAGGATCAGTTGACCCTTCAAACTCAGGCGGTTTCATGAGACGAAACCGTTCAAAAAGTGGCTCTTGACAAACCACGGGTCGTGCATTAGGATTAACCGAAACAGCTGGTGCAGCAGGCACTACTGGTGGAGGTGGAATTTCAGTTTGAGGCTGTTGCTGAGTCAGCTGTGCTAATTGTTGTCGAATGACTTGATTTTCTTGTTCTTGAGCATCCAATCTTGCTTGTAGGTTGGCAATTAATTCAGCCATCTCCACATTTTGTGGCACTCTGGCCGCTGCAGCGCGTGGGCGAACCATGTTTCCGTGTATGACGGCCTACCTTCCAAGAACAAAAGGAGAACATGGTTTCTTTTCAAAATTTCCTTGTGCAATAAAGATTATTAACAAAAAGTATAGTAGCAAGATTATAGTCATCACATGATTATATTCATTTACGTATCATGTCATACATACATTCACTGTCATAAGCAGTTATATATACATTCTTCTATCACTTACAAAACATACATAGCTTGATCATAGGAGATGCTATCAAAATAGATACATTTTACATTTTTGTTTTACAAGTCATTCATCCCCTTATATTACATAGATACTTTACGCATAAGTCCCAAAAATATTCTACATATGCTAGATCTTTTAACCAAGATCAGCAGTAAAAAAAAAACGCTCATGTTAGCTATGGTGCAGAATCGTATCTATCATCCTTCAAGTATCATGAGTGTTCTCCTGGAACTCAACAGAATCATCATCCTCATCGCTATCGATATAAATGTGACTGGTACCAACTTTTACTTTTCCTTTATGCGGGTCTACCGTCCCAAAGGTAGTAGATCTCATCATGTGCTTATCCTCTTGAAGCTTCTTCTTTTGGTGTCGCGCCTCGGTACGTTGGTCAAGCTCTCGGCGCTCCTCCTCCACGCGCCTCTCCTCCTGAAGGCCCATCTCCACGTAGTAAATCTTAGAAACCAAGTGGTCAAAACTAAGGCGAGTACCTGCATATACTCGTGCCCGCACCTGCTTCGGCAATCCCTGCCAGAAATGGAAACACTGCTCCTCCTCAGTAAGTGGAATCGGGGAAGCATTGACTATCTCATGGACGAAACGCTGGAGATAACTCTTTAGTTCCTCTCCCTCTCGAGCCTTCCATCGCAAGACTCGCATAACAGCCAATCTCGCAGTCGTAAAGGAGATAGCAGGCTGGGGTGGCGGTGCAGTAGGCATAGCTAAAGGTGTGGCTACTGGTGGCTCATCAACCGGAAAACGGTGGGTAATGTCATAACAGAAAGTTTGCCATGAGGTCTCTCGTGGTAAGGTACCAACAGTCCTCTACCACTCCATAGCTTCACCAACTAGTTGTATGACAGCTAGTCCAGTCCATTCAGTGGTGTCAAAATCGCATGATAGGAAAATCGACTCCAACTGGTGGAGCCAATTCCCCAATCGATAGGGAAGGGTACTACCATCATAAGTATCTGGCAGACAAGCTCGAAACGCTGCCACAGCCCGAGAACCCATACGAGGTCCATAAGGTTCTCCGGTTACAGGTATATTAGCATTCACTGGTGGTGGGTGTGATGGTGCAAAGGAAGCTCCGTCTTCCATGTGATAATCCTTTTCTAAAAGAAATTACAGATCACAAGTCACAAGTAAGTATATATATAAACATCTAACTTACTTGAACAATCAAAACTGATGTGTGACAGAGTGGAGTAGGATGGCAGGATATGTGCTCTGATACCAACTGTGACAACCCCCCCTTGGGAGAGGAGCCGTCAGTTACGTACGTAAACTTAACTTGTATTACTTTCCAAAAATTCAGGAATTTTTTATATATATATTGGTTACTTGTTAACTTACTATCTATAAGCTAACTATTCATAGAATGTTAAAAAAAATATAAGTAAAGTATCATAGTACCATATATTACAAACCATTTCATTCATTTTTTTTAAGCTGCGGAAATGTTTTTTTTTTTTTTTTTTTTACAAAGTGATATCCATAAACCCTCTTCCTCCACTGTCACATCATCTGTCTTGTCCATTCATCCCTTCAGTTGATCACGGGTTTCTTACCCATATTACCTACAACATAAATTTCTTAAATGAGCTTTCGCCCAGCAAGTACAGATATAAATCTCACAATGCATGAATAATTAGCATGACATTTTATGCAATTCTAAAGTCTTTTGCTTCTAAACTTATTGGGCCCCATTGTGTACGTACCAGGTGCGCGCGACCATTGGGTAGTTGGGGGAGCGACCCTCCAGTTATACCCAAGGTCATACATAAATCATTCATGAATTTTACCTCACCTGAGTGGAGGTTGGTACGACACTTTTTTAACATTTCACTTTCATTAGCCTCATATAATTAAGTGAGTGATCATGCAAATATGACATGTCACAACATCATATAAAAAAATATTTGAATAACATTAACATTGAGGCATCGTAATCATATTCACATAATTAGCACATAATTCACCACATATGCACACCAACACAACAAGCATTCATGGCTTTATGTTGTAGGTGAGATCTGTACTTACAGGAATTCAATAATCTGGGATTTTTTTGTCAGTCGACGTCGCTCTAGTACACCGTCGGCACCGTGTCCTGATTTAAGCTACACCCGACAGTTAGAGTAGTATTTTAAACCGACCATTCTTCTTATGAATATTTCTTTTCTCTATTTTTTTTTATTTTTATTATTTTTTTTCCAAATCCTTACTGTTTTGCACGTAGTTGCTTTAAATTCTCTATATCTTGCTTTCTACTAGAACAACATAGAAACAATCACCTTTTTAGTATATAAAAAAAAAACTCAAACAGTTTTAAGAAATTTCCATTTTATATCCCAAAATTTGACAAAATTCTCATTTTTTATTGGACTTTCGTTTGTTTGTATTGTTATACATCTTCGCCTATAAGTAATTTAAGACAATTGAAACAATTACTCACACTGAAACATCCAGCTTACAAATGTGTTTCCTTTTTTTTTTTAAACTTAATTTTATAAATTTCTTTTCGAAAAGTACTCATCTAACACTTTTTCCACATAAAACTTTCACTAATCAATTTCCTATCACATGCATCCTTTGTAATAATCCCAGAGTCTAAAATAAGAATAGACTTCCATATATATATACATACATCAAGCTTTCTCACTAAAATCCATTCATGAGCAACACACCAACAAAAGTTGTCAACTTTCTATTTACTAAACTACAAACTTTGTATAAAAAGTTTGTTTCTTGTACCATAACCATTCCAAACACATGATATTTCATTGGCTTCATGAGTTTTGGCTAAAAAATATTCAAACCATAACTTCAACTAATCATACAAGCATGGAGAGATTTCACAATATACACATATTCATGATTCCCAACTAGTTCATTAAACCAAGTCCATCACCGAAATAGTTTACATACATATACATTCATCCCTTTACTATTATATATATATATATATATATATATTCTAAAATCACATAATCCAATTTCAAGAAAAGAACAAATTTGAGTATCTTACCTAGCTTCCTTCAAATTTATTTTTAGCTTATAGCACCTCCTTGAAAAACCTTTGGTTTCTTGATAGAAACTAGACAATAAAATTTCCATTTCTTAGAATAGAAATTTCTCAAAATAATACTAAAAGAAAACATAAAATTTTGTAAATTTATTACCTTTTATGACTGGTAAACACTTTGATCTCTTGAATAAAAACTTGCTAGAGAACCAAGCATGAAGATTTAGAGGAAATTTTTTTTTTCTCTGTCTCCAGACGGTTTTTTTTTTTTTTTTTTTTTTTTTTTTTTTTTTTCTCTTTCTCTTCTTCTTCTCTGTCTCCAGACGTGTAATTTGGGAGATGAAGAAGTAATTGCTTCATTCTCTTTCCTTGTGTTTAATTTAAGTGGATGACAGCTTGCTTCTTCTTTTTTTTTTTTTTTTCTCTCACCGTTCCTCTAGCTTAGCTTAGACTAGGATAAATAACACTTCATTTCCAGCTTTTTACCATCATTGTAACCGGTCAATTCTTCTCCTCCTCCTTTTTTTTTTTTTTTTTTTAACTTATCCATTAAGTCATACTTGTCAAAGCATGGACCATTTGATTAAAATTCATATAATCTTAGCCCTTGATCCTTGAAGATAATTACACTTTAATCCTTATCCTATTCAGCAGTCATTTACAATATATTATGATTCAACATAGTAAATTTTAAACTGAAATAAAAATATATATATATATGTATATACATATATATATTTTTAAAAACTGTTCAAACAACTTTTGATATTTAAAAATTTCTATATGTTTAAACTGTTAAAATAATTTTACTTTTTATTTTTATTTATTTTTATTTTTTTACAGATCAGAATTAAATTCTGACTGTTGTAATTCGATTCAGAAATAATTGTAAATTTTCACTTCTTTTACATGATAAAGCTGTATGATGGACTTGGCATTTTTTATTTGGATTTTCATGATCACTTTTATCTATTTATGATCCTTATGGAAATTTTCCTAAATTCCCAAATTCCTTGCATAGAGAAAAATTTGACTAGTGGCATAGAGACATACTGAATCATAAAATTACAGGAATTTACATCTTTATTACAGAAAAATAACGGTTTAATTTCTGTTTAACTCAGAAATTAATGCCGTGAATTTTCCAATCGTTACATGAGCTTAATTTGATTGCATTATAACTAACCTTAATAATTAATTCATATTGAGCTTGTCAGACTCATTTCCATTAGCTATGGTTATTAAGTTGGGTTATGGTAGTCTCTTGGTATGTGTCTAGTAATCCTCTAGTTTTTGTCTTGGCCTATCTAAAAACTTATGTTTCACTTTATAGAGTAGAATTTTCCACACTTAGTAGATTATACACTTAGTATCAACTCATTTCATCAATATTTATTTCCATATGTTATGGCTTACCCTTATGTCATATTTTTAATGTTTAATTGTTTTGTCGGTGTGAGATCTGAATGTGTAAGATTTATTTAAATTTGAGTATAATTCCATTTTAGACACTTGATGACTCGTTGAAAAGCTTGAAGTATCTAGTTTCTGTCCTTATAATCTATTTTCCAAAATTTCAAGAGTTTCAAACCTTAATATGAGTATTTTCCTTAGTGTCCCATAATATAATCTTAGTTTACCAGGTTAAAATATAATATTGTGTGATTTATTAAAATTTATGTACAAATCCATTTTAAAACGTCTAATAGCTCATTTCAAAGCTAGCGATGTCTACTTTATAACCATAAGGTTATTTTCTTAATTTTTTGAGTTTTACATTCCGTATAATGAGGTTTTGTTACTATTGGTCTCACGTATGTACCATATGCCCAGATTTACGGTTAAATTTAGAAAAATCATAATAATTCACTCACAAGTCCAAATAAGACAAAATATATGTTAATAGAGAGCTTATGATGTCTAGTTCATATATCAAGAACAGTTATGTAAAAAATTATGGTTTACTAACTCCATGACTGGCACAGGGTTCCAGCAAAACCTCTCGATTCAAAGTGTTAACTTGTAAAAATCACCAAAAATTGCATATTTATCCGTTTGAGGCACAATACACCTTGTTGGAAAGCTTAAAGAAACTAGTATTTAGATCTATAATTTATAATCCAAAATTTGACTTTAAGGCTACTGTACTCCAGAGGTTCCTTTTCTTTCTAGTTTTGTGTCACAATTCAAATGCACATAACTTTAGACATACATAAGCAAACCAAGTGATTCCAAAGTCCAAAATGAAGCTCATTTTCTTTAGAATACTACCATATATTTTATTTTTAATACCAAAGTTTCTAACTTATGTCATATTATGACAACAACCACAAGCTCTGACAAAGTTCGTAGATCTTACCGAAATACTCTGTGGATCCTTTAGGACCTCGGACCTTCAAAGTTCTTCTCAAGACCTTTTCCTAGGTAAGAAGTTTAACATTAATATTCTAACTACATAACATGCATTAGTTCCCCAAAAACGACCAAAACACAAAGAGAACCACTAGGTTACCTCTAGTAACACGCCCTCTAACTCCGTTTCACACTTCTTTAAACTTGGTAATGAGGTTGCTTGGAGCTTGATTGTAATAGCCAACTTTTTTACGGACTTATGATTTCCTTAGATACAAATGAGATCTAAGTCTGTACTATATATGTCAATGTGAAATGCATGATCTGATTTATTAGAATATGTTTGAGTCCTTATAAGTTAAAAAACTCAATGATAGTTTATTAAGTCGAGTACGAGGCCTTATGATTAAAAAGGCAGAATCTTGATTTATGATTTTGTTCTGGCTTACGTATGACCAGGATAATTCATGACTTGAATAAGACGGTACTGCAGTATAATAAGCAGTATTGAAATTATATTGTGACTGACCGTCATTACGGATGTAGAGTTAATAATAAGGAATGGGATCACTCTAGAATGATCAAGAATAATATTTGGAGCAAGTAGGACTAAGTAGTTTCAAGTCTTAAGAAAAACCTATACGCGATCTAGTTAAGTGCAGATAAATTATGGATTGTAGTTCAGTATTACTGTACTATTGATAGTTAAAACAATATTGATACTATTTGGATCATTAAGAAAATGGATTGCATTTTAGGAGGGAGTGCCAAACATGACCCTACTTGGAGGACACCTCATCATAGATAATTATGTAATTTTAGGGATCTTTGAAATTATGGAAAGTGGATAATTATGAAAGGAATTTTTTAGTCCAAAATCCTCCACATGGCCGGCCAACATGAGGACATGGAAGGCAAAATTTTGCATTTTAGGGCCAAATGTGTAATTTTAGGAGAATTTTAGAAAAAAAAAATTGTGGGAAATTATCAATTTTCACCTATAAATAGGGGTTGTGTGGTAAAGCTTGAACCACTTAGTTGGACCCTCAAACTTTTTAGTTCTCTTCAAACTTTTTCCACTCTAGCCCTTAGGGAAAAAAAAAAAAAAAATAGGGGGAGAGCAAGGGTGGCCGTTTGTGTGGTGAAGGAGATAGAGCAAATTTCTTTCAACCAATGTCTAGAGCAACCTTCCCAAGCTTTAGAGGTATATTCTTGATCCTCTAACTAAAAATTTCATGAAGTTTTGATTGAGAAAGTTATGTGTATTTCAAGTTATGAGTTATAAAAGCATAAGCTCATGTTTCTTATTTTTCCTATATTAGAATTTTTATATGATTGGTGATGCTAGATCCATGCTTAGGTTGCCTTGTTTGCCAGTCCTAAGTATGAATTTGATTTTATGCTTTAGGATGAGTTTAAGATTATGTGTGCTCACCATGTGTTTGTGATTATGCTCTCACATGTTATGTGTGCTCATCATGTGTTTGTGATTATGCTTTCATATGTTTAAGTAGGGAAATTTTATGAATGATGATGATGATGATGAGGATGTGAATATTATGTGCATGTTGGTTAAGAAATTAACCTAAAAACACAACTTGGTAAGCTAGTAAGGTTATCAACATTGTGTTTTTCAAGTAAATAGACAAGAATGATTAAATTTTAAAAAACGAATTCGACGCGTAGCATGCTGATGTAGGCTCACGGCTTCGACCGTTTGAGGTAGTGTGTGGGAATTTTTAAACAAGAACCAACAAAATACAAACTGTCGATTTTTAAAAATAATCTGGACAGTTTTTTGGAAACCCAGTTTTGAGCCCTTTAGAGGTTGAATTTGGAAAAAGTTATAACTGTAAAGTTGTAGAAAACAAAAAACCCTAGGGGGCAGCGTGAAATGTTTTTGAAAAAAGGGCTCCAAAGGCTTATGTTTTTATGAGTTTTCAAAACTGGCCGGTCTCGGGTACTATACATGGCCAGAATTTTTCAAGGAGAAAAACGGGCAAGTTAAAGACAGATTTAAGTTTTGGACTTGAAAGTTGTGGATTTAAAGATAAAATTGGATTTTTAAAACTGTGTATAATACAGGAAATTCCTACACACGTACTTTCAACCAAATTAAAATGCTAGTTTCAAAAGCAGTTTTCAAGATTTTACAATTTTACGACCCCTGTTAAAAAGGAATTATTGTTTTACAAAAGAAAAAAAAAAAGTTTTAAAAGGTTTTGAATCCATTTGAAATTTCACAAGTGATTTTTAAAGGGCAATTTCAAATATTAAATCAAGATAATACTTTATTTATGAAATCAAGGTATTTTCCAAGTAAATAAGGTGTTTTCCAAGAAAACAAGGTATTTTTGAGAAAAAGGGAAATAAAAATAATAGGCCCAAGTTACTTAAAAATATGGTAACAATTCTATAATGGATGGTAGTCGAGTTGGAGACCGACATATTGATTGATGAATATGTTATCATTTATTGAGTAATGTGGTAGAATGATTCTTACGCATGCTTTGAAAACAAGAGTATAGCTTGTTGTCGTGCCTTGTTGGAATGATAAACTAAGAGTGTATGACAACTTGTAAGTACAACTCCACCTACAGTATAGGCAAAAATATTTTTACTGCTTTGCATGTTTTTCAAAGCTCATGCACTAATATATGTGATGCATATGTTTTATGCTTTATTATTATGGCATCATGAAAGCATGCTCACCGATAATAAATAATATGACAAGAACAAGACCAAGATTTCAAGTATGAAACAATAAAAGATTCAAGTTTTCAAGTATGAAACAGTTATGATTTAAGCTTTCAAGTATGTTCAAAACAAAAATAAGTTTTTAAATATTAAAACAAGTTTTCACATATGATAGCAAGAAAGTTTTCTCGTTTCGTACCGACCTGCCACGAGTTCGATTAGACTGGCCGCCCCAACCACTCCATGACTGCGCGCCACGATATGTACACTCATGTTATCTAAGGGGCCCAAAAACATGCTAACATAAGAAAGCATAGTTGATTTATAAGAAAGTTTTCTCGTTTCGTACCGACCTGTCACGAGTTCGATTAGACTGGCCGCCTCAACCACTCCATGACTGCGCGCCACGGTATGTATACTCATGTTATGTAAGGGGCCCAAGAACATGCTAACATAAGAAAGCATAGTTGATTTATAAGAAAGCATAATTGATTCATGCATTCTTTATTAAGATTGTTTTGCGGGAAAAAAAAAGTTGTACTTGCTGGACGAAAACTCATTACTTATGTTTATGCTGTAGGTATGCAGCCTACCGGTAATGTATGATACAAAACTATGGAAAATTACACGGCAGACTGTGAAAACTTTGGGTTGGATACCGTCACGTATTTTAAAAATATTTGTATTATATTATGTCAATTTGATGATACTATCATCTAATAATTAATATGAATTGTAAGATGTGTTAAAAGAGTTTGAAAACTCAATAATTTTAATTAAGTACATATATATATATATATATATATATAAAAGTATGAGGTTAAGATAGGTTTTAAATTTAAGTTAAAAAAAAAAAAAACAATTTTGGTATTTTTGCAAAGTTAAGTATGGTAATGACCTACGTAGTCGGATCGTTATAGAGTTGGTATCAGAGAGGGTTTCCTGCCATCCGGTTTCACAGTTTTGCTGCCAGCGCCACAGTTTTAGTAAGTTGATTTTCTTACCTTATTGCATGTATACTTATTATGTGAAGTATAATATGATAGACAAAGATATGGACTCGGGTCAGATCGAGGAGGATCGCTAGGCTTCAATGGCATTTTGGGGAATGGAACCATGTACCTTTGACGGAATCCAAGGAGCGGCGGCATTAGCCGAATGATTACACGATATGGAGACCATATTTAGATTATGTCATATAGGAGCGCATCTTCAAGTTATGCTCGCTAGTCGATGTTTGATCGGAGAAGCTCGTATATGGTGGCTTAGTTTAGGGGATCCTGAGATTCCTAGAGATGTATGGACGAACTTTCGAGCCCTAATCACTTTGCGATATGGGTCATTGCCTGGAGAGGGACTCAACATGCATCACCCGCGACCCCGATATATATCGCGACATGTATATGAGACGATACGTCAGTTACATCGTAGCCTGGCGTGTATACCCGAACGAATCCATGGGTCACTACTGTCAGAGGTTTCATGACGCTATGTTACCCTGCATCCCACTGGATATGGATAGACCGATGATGCAAGCTTTACACATTCTCAGGGATGGACAACCTCCTGAGGTCAGGCAGGTCACATCGTCACCGACGATTGAGATAACCTTGGACGAGATGACAGATGCTATTATGGGTGCCGAGATAATAGCTTATACGGTACATGCCGTTCCAGAAACCCAAGCACCTGAGTATGAGGATGATCACCCACTCATACCAGTCGACGATGCAGGTATTAGGGAGCTGGTTTTCCACGAAGGTCCATTCATGCCGGAGAAACCCATTCCAGCTTTACCGATTCAGGGTATTCCTCCACATGAGGAGGATGCCGATGCGAATGATGCAGAGATGGACCCGGCTGATCATCCGGCTGACTCAGAGGAAAACCTGGAAGACCCTCCTGTGATCATCATCGCCAGT
Source organism: Ficus erecta (assembly GCA_008635985.1). NCBI lineage: Eukaryota > Viridiplantae > Streptophyta > Magnoliopsida > Rosales > Moraceae > Ficus > Ficus erecta. The sequence goes on along the minus strand of BKCH01001305.1, from coordinate 263,105 downwards.
GATGATGAGAAAGAAATTGAGGAAGAGCAGGAGGAAGATCCCGAAGAGATCTTGTTTGATGACAACGAGTGGGATGTGGATTCCGAAGTCTTTTCTGACGTCACGATGGAGTAGTCAGTCTAGATCTGAGTTTTAGATTCTTTTATTCTTTTTGACCTTATGTTGTACATAGATATGATGGTAAAGTGGTAGAGACTTCCATCTTGCCTATGTATAGATATTAGGCTTGACATGTACCGGCTAAGTGTTAGACACTGCCGGAAGACTATATTCTTTTTGTTTGATGCATTAAAAGACAAAGTTTATATATGAATGTATATATGATAACATTATGATGTTATGATCAAGTATTACTCATGACGAGTGTATGATGAATTTATGATATAATATGATGAGATCACGATGGATCTCTAATATGATGTTTCTATGATATGATATGATAAGTTACGATATTTTTAAGATATGACATGATAAGTTATGAATCAAAGAATTGGTTTGGAAGTATAACAATGTCCTTTCTTGTGATAAAATAAGAATTAGAAGATGGTTCACCCTCGAACACGATCAAACCAAGTTCCACAAGAACCTAACCTTGCAACGGTAGTAGCCGACTTGTAACAACGACTGCTAGAACAACAACAAGAAACAAATAGCTTCGAAATCAGATAGCTCATCTGCATCAGATATCTTGTGCTAATGAAGTTCCACCCCGGGACAATCCCGTGGCCCAAGTAGCTCCTCATTTACCGGAGGTCAAACAAAGGATTCCACAAAATCCAAAAGTTTCATTAGCACCAGCCGTACCATCTGGAGCACAAGCGAACCCGCCTATGGTTTGGGAAGACTTGTTGTATGAGTGATTTAGGCGTATGAAGGCGCCTGAATTTGAGGGGCTTACTGACCCAATAGAAGCAGATAACTGGCTGATGGATATCCAAGTAAGTTTGGATTTTATAAGACTCATAGAGCAGGGAAAGGTCCTTTGTGATTCCTTTGCACTTAACAAGGATGCCCAACATTGGTGGATGACAGTCCAATTGCGCATAAACGTTGCAAACATGAGCTGACAAGATTTTGTGACTGAATTTAGAACGATGTGCTACAACAGAGAAATCCTTGTGGCTCAGCAAGATGAGTTTATAGTATGAGACAAGAGTCGATGACATTACTAGAAGCTGTCAAGAAATTTGAACAGCTAGCCCGCCTATGTATAGAACTCGTACTAAATGAAACGGAGAAAGCAAGAAGAATGATGAAGATGTTCCGAACAGACATTGCTAAGCAAGTGAGTGTTGGAAATAGCCCTCCAACTCTGGTAGCTGACTGTATAAGTCGAGCTATAAGAGCAAAGTACTGGATCAATCAATTTAAGGAGGCGAGGGCTAAATCTTTAAAGCTAAGAAGGAAGAGAAAGCTGTGTTAATGCAGTCGCAGCCTAAGCAGAATCAGGAGTTTTACTCGAATGGCCAGACCAGCAATTCTCCCCAGAATTTCAAACAGTTCGTGAAAAACAAAAGGAAGGGGAATGCTTCCAACCAGGACCAACAGAGGAATTACCCTAAAAAAAAGAACAACCAAGGTAACAGTGGTAATAACTATATGATGTGTGCAAAATATGGGAAAAAGCATTTTGGAGTATGTAGAATGGAGACAAATGCCTGCTATCTTTGTGGCAAGGAAGGCCACTATGCCAGGAATTGTACTTCAAATAATCAGAGTCAGAACCTGCAATACCCGAACAGGAATTCAAGAAATCAGCTTCATGCGGTAAAAGCAAAGATCAAATGCCCATCGATTGCTCAGGAAAGATTAGAAGCTCCTGAACCACAAGTCAGGATCTATGCTTATACAAAAAGAGATGTTGAAGTTGGGACTTCTCACGTGGTAACATGTCAGATTTCTATCGCCACATATGATGCAATCGCCTAGTTTGATTCTGGTGCCATTCATTCATTTGTATCGATAGAGTTTGCCCAGAAATTAGGAAGAGAAGCTATTAGATTAGATCAACCCTTCAGAACCACCCTTCTATCAGGAGAAATTCTTTTGTTTGACTATTGGGTACGAAATGTTCCAGTAGTCATTTGTGGCAGAGAGCTGTAAGTGGATCTTATCGCGATTAAGCTTTAGGGTTATGATGTTATCCTAGGAATGGACTTCTTAGGAAAGTACAACGCTAAGATTGATTGTCAAAAGCATTGTGTTATGTTTAGTCCCATTGGTGGGAGGAATTCAACTTTTATGGTCAGTCATGAAATTCATCATTAGGGATGGTATCGGCAATGAAGGTATGGAATATGTTGGCTAATGGATGCGAAGGATATTTAGCCAGCATGGTGGATAAAGCGCAAGAGATTGAGTTAAAGTCAGAAGATTTTTCAATTATAAAGGAATATGTGGATGTATTTCCTAAAGAGTTGCCAGGACTTCCTCCAGAGCAAGAAATTTCCTTCGAGACCGAGCTACTGCCGGTATCAGCACCATTATCCAAGGCACCTTACTGCATGGCACCGGCTAAACTCAGATAACTGCAAGTGCAATTGCAAGAGTTATTGGATAAATGATTCATTCGACAGAGCCATTCACCGTGGGGAACACCCGTTCTATTTGTCAAAAAAAATGATGGATCGTTGCGGATGTGCATCGATTATCGGGAGCTGAACAAGATCACCATTAAGAATAAGTATCCTCTCTCTAGAATTGATGATCTTTTTGATCAACTTAGGGAGCAGCGGTATTCTCGAAGGTTGATTTACGATCGGGATACCACCAACTTATAATCAAGGAAACGAATATTCCTAAAACGGCTTTTCGAACGCACTATGGGCACTATGAGTTTCTTGTCATGCCGTTTGGTTTAACCAACACACCAGCTGCTTTTATGGACCTTATGAATCGGGTATTCAAGGAGTACTTAGATAAGTTTGTTATCGTCTTTATTGACGATATTGTAATCTACTCAAAGTCCATGAAGGAGCACGAGTAGCATCTCACGATTGTTTTGGAGACGCTAAGACGAAATCAACTCTATGCCAAGTTTACGAAGTGTGAATTTTGGCTGGAAAGAGTTCATTTCTTAGGCCATGTGGTTTCAAAGGAAGGAATTTCCATTGATCCTGCTAAGGTTGAAGCGATCAGCAAGTGGCCGGTACCGAAAAGTGTACGGAGATATGAAGCTTTCTTGGCTTAGTTGGATATTATCGACGTTTCGTTGAAGGATTCTCCAAGATAGTTGCACCTCTTACGGCTCTTACTCGAAAAGGGAAGAAGTTTGAATGGATGCAGAAGTGTGAAGAAAACTTTCAAGAGCTTAAGAAAAGGCTCACTTGCACACCGGTGTTGATAATTCCTAATGTGGATGCAGGAAATTTCATGATTTACAGTGACGCTTCTAAAACTGGACAAGGAGCTGTCCTAATGCAAGAAGGAAAGGTAGTTGCCTATGCCTCACGACAGTTGAAGGACCATGAACGGAACTATCCGATGCATGATCTAGAACTTGCGGCAGTAGTGTTCGCATTGAAAATCTGGAGACATTACCTGTACGGGAATATATGTGAGATCTATACGGATCACCAGAGTCTCAAATACATCTTCACCCAGAAGGAGCTCAATATGAGGCATCATAGATGGCTAGAACTCGTAAAAGATTACGACTGCAAAATTCTTTATCAACCCAGAAAAGCAAACAGAGTAGTAGATGCTCTGAGCCGAAAATCATCCGATACATTGATGTCTATTGGTATATTGTCAAAGCCGCTTCGAAAGGAGATTAATGATTTCGGTATGGAGATGATAACTGGGAAGTTATCTGTTCTAACTCTCCAATCCAATCTCCTAGAATCCATTAAGCTCCATCAAAAGAAGGACTCCTTGTTGCTCAAGGCACAACTTTTCCTTGGAGAAAAGGATAAAGAATTCAAGGTCTCTATGGATGAGATACTCTATTTCAAAGGAAGGATCTGTGTTCCTAACTTTGAGTTTCTTAAGAAGCAAATTTTGTCCGAAGCACATGAAACGCCATATTCGGTACACCCCGGAGCTTCCAAGATGTATAAGGACCTCAAAGAAAACTATTGGTGGCCAAACATGGAGAATGAGATTGCCGAATTTGTGTCAAAATGTCTAACATGCCAGAAAGTTAAGGCTGAGCATCGACAACTGGGAGGAGACCTTCAGAAAATCGAGCTCCAGAATGGAAATGGGAACAAACTACTATGGATTTTGTAGTTGGATTACCCAGGACCGCAAGTGAGATTGATGTGATTTGGGTTATTGTTGATAGATTAACCAAATCAGTCCACTTTATTGCTATCAAAGCTACCTTTTCGGTAGGAAAGCTCGCTGAGATTTACGTATCCTAGATTATTAGTCTGCATGGGGCTTCAAAATCTATCATTTTTGACTGTGATGTATGTTTTACCTCTCAATTTTGGTTGAGTGTTCATAACAATATGGGGTCGAAACTGAAGTTTGGTATAGTGTTTCACCCACAAACCGATAGACAATTGGAAAGAACCATCCAAACATTGGAAGATACGCTGAGGTCATGTGTTTTGGATTTTAAAGTAAGCTGGTGTTGGAAAAATCAGATCCAATATCAGAGTTACGATGCAACAGAAGTTTTAAAATATTTATGCCAATTTAGAAAAGAAGCTTATGATATATATAACAATAAATTAAAAACATGATCAAACGTACCTTATTTCTCGGATTCCGGAATTGCTAGAGCGTCGACCAACGTGTCTTCACTACTATTCTCGAGTCCCCACGTCTCAGAGTGTGTGTGGGCACACGTGCTATGAATCCAAGCGACCGGTAATTCTTCCGAAGTCTAGATCCCACATTGTCAATTCCGATGTATCTCGTTGAGAATTCGATCTGGGTTCGTTCTTCAAAACTACAAAAAAGAAACCGTTTAACCTTCTATGAAAAATATCACTTGGCTTAACCTTCCTCAAAGTTTTGATTCAATGAAAATTTCTCTCTTTTTCTCACACCCAAGAAGGACGAATTTCTCAAGCCTGAAAAACCTAGTTTTTGTTTTTCTCTCTCCCAAAAAAAGGTCCACCTATTGTGTATGATGATAGTTGGTTTTTTCAAGAACCTCTAGCCTTTATATAATACTCCAATCCTTTAGCAAAAATATCTCTTACTTGAAAAATAATTAATAATTATTTTTCTGGATAATCTTTTGAACCAAAGGATCATTCGAATTTTGGGCTAGGTTCTTTAAACCTTATGGACGATTTTTTGCTTGGAGAAACTTCAAAAATTCGTGCTCCCCCTTATGTGTAGGATGATTAGTGGTTCAAATTTAAATCAAGAATCTAGACTAGTCAAAAAGTCATAATCTTATCTAGATTCAAACTCTTTTTAAACCTTTGAATTTAAATAAGATTTTCTTATTTGAATTTAAATAAATATTTTCCACAAAAATTATCCATATTTAATTAATTTAAATAAATGAAATATTTTAGATTTCCTTTCCACAAAAAAAAAAAAAAAGCGTGCACCATTTTTTAAGAAAAGAAAATCTATCAAATAAGCTCCATTATTTAAATCAATTAATAATTTAATGTTTGTAATATATTTAAATAATTTTGAAACAAAATTTTCTTCCCTCCAACCACTAAAATTCGTGCACCATAGATTAGGAGAGAAAAATTTTGTTTTTCAAGACCTAAATAATTCAAACACAATCTTATTTCCAAAATTCAATTAACCAAAATAATTAACAAATAATTATTTTGTTTGCAACCAATCATATGTTAACAAATCACATTATTTGTCTACATTAATTTCACATGTTCAATCCTTTCGAGATTGCATGTTAGAGAGTACCATGTCTTAATAGACATTATTAAATTCTCATTTAATTTACCGATCTCATTAGGAACAAATCCCGAGACGCTTCGTGGAACTATATGAGCTAGTAGAGGGACCCGATAGAAATATGTAAAGAGGCTCCTCTAATTGTAAAAAATTAATCCCAGATTAATTATTCATCAATTATCAACTTCAGGACTATTCCACTAAAAGTCTGAAGATGAACTCCCGTTTACATACCGTATTACGAAAGCTCTCTCACGTAGTGCTTCTTCCATGATTTATTCATTGCTTGCTTAATCCCTATATGTTATCCATGATTGAATTAAGGACTTTTTTCATTTTACCTATTCAATCATTTTAACTTAAAGTTCCATTATTCTCCATTGAAAGAACCACCAATTGTAAAATCATACAATTGGTAAACCATCAGAGAACACAAAGTAAACTGATAGTCAAGATCTTGTTATAATATCTTTCAATCCCCGAATAATGCCTTTAAGTAGATAACATGTACTATCGTTAAGATAGCTATGGATTCCATATCTATGAATTTTGATTTCTCCATCCATAAGTCATGCACCGAAAACACAAGTATATTGACCATAAATTAACAGTGTCTCACCTGTAGTACATTAAAGTACATAAATCATGTATACGAACTCAAGTAATCATTTCAGAATTAAGATTAATGTAGGATGATAATCAAAGCGTCATTGATTCTTGTAAACGGAATTATTAAACCGAATCAATTAACACTTTAGGTCTAGTCTAATGTCATACCTCAATACTGGTATACATTAAAATTTCTATTCGGAACCTATCCGATGGTCAAGACAAACCATCCCTCCAAGTAAGTAGACAATATTTACAATCTTATCATGAATAAGATCCCCAAATCTTATTCCATCAATTGCGGACTATTTATTTAGACTGTTATCAAATTATCATGTCTTCTATGTATACATATGGTAATCCAATATATTACCAACAACCAATGAGTATTTTATGTTTGCTCAAAATAACCATACAATCAACAAATGAAAGTAAATAAGACACAACTTATTAAATATGAATAACCTCCTCTTATTAATATCAAAATGTCATATTTACAGAAAATTCCTAATAATGATTTTCTATCCTTATGGCACATATAGATCCCAACAACTGGGATCAGAAGCTACTTTTGAACAAATTTTCTTACAACAACACTTATCACGTCTCAATTGGTATGCTCCATTTGAAGCGTTATACGGAAGGAAATGTCGATCTCCCATTCATTGGCAAGAAGTTGGGCAAAAGCAGCTTCAAACCATGGATTTCATTAAAAAAACTATGCCGATAAACGTCGGAGACCATTGGAATTTCAAGTTGGAGACTCTGTTTTCCTAAAAGCTGCTCCTATGAAGTGAGTACTGAGGTTTGGTAAGAAAGGAAGGCTTGCTCCAAGATACATAGTGTAATAGCCACCCTTTTTACTGATTCATGATTTCCTCTCTAAGGAATATGAATGTTTATGTGAAATACCTGATTTGATTTTATCAGGATATATTCTGAGTTCTTATAATATTATAAGACTCACTAATAGTTTTCTTAATCGAGCATGAGGCCTTTTGATGAAAAATCTACACGCAATCCAGTTAAGTGCAAATAAATTTGTTTGAAAAATCGGATCCGATATCAGAGTTACGGCACAGCGGAAGTTTTAAAATTTTTATGCCGATTCGAAAAAGAAGCTCATGATGCATATAACAATAAATTAAATTCATGATCAAGCGTACCTTAATTCTTGGATTCCGAAATTGCTAGAGCGTTTGACCAACGTGTCTTCTCTATTATTCTCGAGTTCCACGTCTCAGAGTGTGTGTGGGCACACGTTCTATGAATCCAAGCGACCGGTAATGCTTTCCGAAGTCTAGATCCTTCATTCTCAATTCTGATATTCCTCGTTGAGAATATGATCCAGGTTCTTTCTTCAAAACTTCAAATCAAGAACCGGTTAACCTCCTATGAAAATTATCACTCGGTTTAACCTTCCTCACATTTTTGATTCAATGTAATTTTCTCTCTTTTTCTCTCTCACAAGTGTGGCCGAATTTAATGAAGTAGAAGAAACCCTTATTGGTTTTTCTCTCACTCCCAAAAACATTTTTTGCCTTAGTGTCAATCACTAAAAAAAATTAGTTTTTCTAAAATTTCTAGCCTTTATATAGTATTTCAATTCTTTTTCAAAATTTATCTCCTACTTGAAAAATAATTATTTTTTCGGATAATATTTTGAACCAAAGGATCATACAAATTAGGGCTAGATTCTTTGAACCTAAAAATGTTTTTCCAAGGGGAGTTCTCTCCTCCAAATTTTCGACCACCTTTGAAATTCAAAGGTTGATTGGTGGTTCAAATCTTAAAACATGAATCTGGACTAGTCAAAAGATCCTAGTCTTATCTAGATTCAAATTTCTTTTAAACCTTTTTGAATTTAAATAAGATTCACTTATTTGAATAAATATTTTCCACAAACATCAACCATATTAATTAATTTAAATCAATGGAATATTTTAAATTTTCTTTCCTCACAAAAACCGTGCACCTCTTTTAAGGAAAGAAAAATCCATTGAATAATCTTCATTATTTAAATCAATTAATAATTTAATGTTATGAATATATTTGAACAATTTTGAAACAAAATTTTCTTCCTTCCACTCAATTAAAAGCCGTGCACCTCTTTTAATTAGGAGAGAAAAATTTTGTTTTCCAAAATTAAATAATTCAAATACAATCTTATTTCCAAAATTCAATTAACCAATCACATGTTGACAAATCATATTATTTGTCTATACAAATTTCACATGTCCAATCTTTTTCGGATTGCATGTTAGAGAGTATCATGTCTTAATAAACATTACTAAATTCAATTTAAATTTACCGATCTTATTAGAATCAAATCCCGAGACGCTATATGGAACTATATGAGCTAATAGAGATACCCGATGGAAATATGTAAAGAGACTCCTATAATTGTGAAAAATTAATCCCGGATTAATTATTCATCAATTATCAACTTCAGGACTATTCCATTAAAAGTTTGAAGCTGAACTCCTGTTTACATACCGTATTACGAAAGCTCTGTCACGTAGTGATTCTTCCATGATTTATTCATCGCTTGCTTAATCCCCATATGTTATCCATGATTGAATTAAAGACTTTTTCTGCTTTACCTTTTCAATCATTTTAACTTAAAGTTTCATTATTCTCCATTGAAAGAACCACCAATTGTAAAACCATACAATTGGTAAACCATGAGAGAACACAAAGTAAACCGATGGCCAAGATTTTGTTATAATATCTTTCAATCCCCGAATAATACCTTTAAGTAGATAACATGTAATATCGTTAAGATAGCTATGGATTCCATATCTATGAATCTTGATTTCTCCATCCATAAGTCATGCACCCAAAACACAAGTATATTAACCATGAATTAACAGTGTCTCACCTATAGTGCATTAAAGTACATAAGTCATGTATACGAACTCAAGTAATCATTTCAGGATTAAGATTAATGTAGGATGATGATCAAAGCGTCATTGATTCTTTTAAACAGAATTATTAAACCGAATCAATTAACACTTTAGGTCTAGTCCAATGTCATACCTCAATACTGGTATACATTAAAGTTTCTACTCGGAACCTATCCGATGGTCAAGACAAACTATCCCTCCAAGGAAGTAGACAACCTTTACAATCTTATCATGAATAAGATCCCCAAATCTTATTCCATCAATTGCGGACTATTTATTTAGACTGTTATCAAATTATCATGTCTTCTATGTATACATATGGTAATCCGATATATTACCAACAACCAATGAGTATTTTATATTTGCTCAAAATAATCATACAATCAACAAATGAAAGTAAATAGGACACAACTTATTAAACATGAATAACCTCTTTTTATTAATATCAAAATGTCATATTTATAGAAAATCCCTAATATTGATTTTCTATCCTTATGGCACATATAGATCCCAACAAAATTCTGGACTATAGTTCAGAACAACTGTACTGTTATTAGTTAAAAACAGTATTAACACTATCTGAGTTATTAAGAAAATGGACTGCATATTAAGAAAAGTACCAAACATGGTCTTATTTGGTGACACCTAATCATGGATATATATGTGAAGTTTGGATTTTTGGAAATTATTAATAAAATGGATAATTATGCATTAATTTGGAGCAAAATGGCTCCACCATGGCCTGCCACCTCAAGGGGGCATTTAGCAAATATTTTATTTTTAGGGTTAGATGTGCAATTTTAGGAATAAAAATAATTCTAGAAAATTAATTAATTTTCACCTATAAATAGGTGATGTTGGGGTTGTGGTGAACCATTTAGTTGAACCCAAAAATTTTAGTTCATCCTCAACTCTCCCTCACACCCTTAGGAACTGAAGGAAAAAAAAAAAAAAAAAAAAGCGGGAGTGGCCGGTTGTGTATAAGTGAAGAGAGGAAGAAACTTTTCTCAATCTAATGTGTAGATCCACCCTTCAAGATCTAGAGGTAATCCTTTTAATCCCCTAAGTATTCTATTACGTTGTGATCAAGGATTTAAATGTATTTTAAGCTTGGGTTTGTAAGAGCATAAGCTCACCCTCTTTATTTTTCTTGCAATAGTTTTATGTGCTTAATATGTGCTTGATTTAGGTTTAGATGGTCCTGATTGATAAGTTTAAGCATGCATTTGAATTTATGCTTTAGAAGAATGTGCAATTTGTGTATGCTTATCTTGTGTTTGTGATATGTCCCCACATGCATAAGAAGAAGCATTGTATGAATGATGAAAAACTAACATAAAACCCTAATTTGGTAAGACAAGTAAGGATTACCTATTTGGGTTTTAAGTTAGATGATTAAGTGTATGGATGATAAGAATTTACGTAAAGCGCTGCATGAATTGATATAGGCTCACAGTTGCGACCATTTAAGGTAGGGTGTGCGAATTTTTACGTAAAAACCAATCAAAAACAAAACTGTCAATTTTCGGATCAAATGAGACTGTGATCTGGAAACGTAATTTTGAGGTCATTAGAGACCGAATTTGGAAAACGTTAAAACTATAAAGTTGTAGGATATTGAAAACCCTAGGGGGTCAAGTGAACAGATTTTGAAAAAATAAACCCCAAAGACTTCCATTTTTACAAATTCTTGAACCTGGTCGGCCTAGACACCATGCACGGCCAGAAGGTTTCAAAAAGGAAAACAGATAGGTTAAAGGCAGAACAAAATTTTGAGTAAAGCACAAAAGTTGTAGGATTCTTTGAGGTCTACAACTTTCATGAAGAAAATTTTTTCAAATTCAAAATAAATTTTAAGAAAAAAACTGGATTTTGAAAACTGTGCAAGATACATGCAATTCCTGCACATGCACTGATAACCAAATTTACAGGACTGTTTTCAAAGATGGTTTTTAGAAAATTACAGTTTTATAAAAACAATTTAAAAAGGTTAAAACTTTATAAATAATTTTTAAAGAAAAAGGTAAGACAATATCAAATAAGGTTTTGTGATGACAAGAAATAAATTAATAAATTAGGTCAAGTTAAATGGTAACAATAGTAATACATATAGAAATCGGAAAGGATACCAAAATTTATTGGGCCTTGTACCCATGGTTACTTACAGTAACCAAATAGGATACCACTATAATATGTAGGGCTTATATCTAGGGTTACTTATGAATGTTGGATTGGATACCAACATTGAATGATATGGTTTATAGTAAGATAGGACGATTCTTATCTTACGTCCTTTTTGGAAACAAGAAGGTAACCTGTTGTTGTGACTTGTCGGAACAGCAAACCCAGAATCTAGCATAACCTGTAAGTACAACTCCGCCTACAGCATAGGCAAAATGTTTTTACTGCTTTGCATGATTTCAAAGCTCATGCATTCATGTATGTGTTGCATATGATGTATGCTTTATTGTTGTAGCATCATGAAACATGTTCACTAATGATAAATCACATGGTAAGAATAAGATTCAAGTTTTTAAGTATGAAATGATTTTCAAGTATGAAAAGGTTTTTCAAGTATGAAATGATGTGTCAAGTATGTTCAAGGCAAGAAGAAGTTTTAAGATTTTTAAAGCTAGATTTCAAGTATGATGGCAAGCAAGTTACCTTGTGTCGTACCGACTTGCACTAGGTCAGGTTTGGTCCATGGTTTGGGTTGGATTGGACTGGCCGCCCCAACCACTCCATGGCTGCGCGCCATAGTACATACACTTATGTTATGTAAGGGGCCCAAAAATATACTAACTTAAGAAAGCATAATTGAATTCATAAGAAAGCATAATCGGTTAATGCATTGTTTTATTACAAAATGTTTTTGCAGAATGAAAGTTGTACTTGCTGAGTGAAAGCTCATAATTTACGTTTATGCTGTAGGTAAACTACCTATTGACAATGCTTGATACAAGACGGTGGGGCAGGGCATGACTATCTGTTACTTCGGGATGGAGACGGCTACGCGTTTTGTAATACTCAATGAAGAAAGTATATATATATATATATATATAAGTACATGGTCAAGTTCGATTTCAAATTGTTTTAAAAAAAATAAAAAATTTATTCCGTATTTCCATTTTATTAAATAAGCTAAGTAAGTGTAACACCCCATAACCAGTTTAGCCTTCAACTAAACTTAACTAGAACATGTCACTAACCCATACATTTATAAAATTTGCTATAATACAAAAACATGGTAAAACTAAGATAGTTGTATAATAAGATATTAATATAAAATATTTATAGACTCTTCATCAAAGTTAAGTCAAAATATGAAGAGTTGGTATTACAACTATCCCATATTATTAGCACTACCTCAAAACAAAACCTTTTAGTGTAGCCCACAGAGTTCTTTAATAATCATTTTTCATGAAACAACTTTAGCTTGGTATGTACATAGGTTCCATGATATCATGTTCCCAAAAGAGGCTCAGTCCGTCACTATGTTGCTTCCTCATTCTTTTCTTCCTCACTTGTGCCATGAAACTTTAAAATGAGCTAAAAACCCAGTAAGCGGAACATAGTTAAATACAAAACCTTTAAACTACAATCTGTATCAAAAATATAGTTTTTAATGAATTTCGAATCTTCTTACAGCAAATAGAAATCCAAATCAACATTTAAAACATATCATGAAAACCCTTGAGATATGGCACAAATTGGGCTTAAGCTACAAAATCATTTACCATTCATTTCCTTTAGGTTTGGGCAAACACTTTCATTACTGTCATTGGGATCCCAAACGTTGGTATCAGTCATGTCTCTTTCGGGACCCATCCGTGGGTATCAGTCAGTCCCAATAACACCATTATAATGGGGTTACACATTCTGTAGATATTCACATCATTTCATAGGCCACATCTAGAATTTTGTAAATCTTTAAAACATTATAAACATGTCATAAAAGCTTTCAATAAACCATATTTTCTTTTAGCTTTCCTACTTGCAAATCATACCCTTTCCAATAAAAGGAAACATTATATCCATAGTCTCATTTGAAATGTTAAACATTTTTCAAAAACATTCAAATGCTATATCATATACATTTTAAGTTTCTATTACACAGTAAGTAGAATTCCTACTTACCTCTTTACAGTTGAACTATCGCAGAGAAATTGACTCCACCGTATCGAGCAAGTTGATCGGGCTCGTCCTAAGATCCATGATCAAATCATTTTACATTTAAAAGTATCTTTAATCCATTACCAGTCATATAAAATAGAAATATATCCATTATAGTTTCACTTTTCAATGTTTTAGACCATTTAAGGTCTTTTAGGACAAATTCTAAGCACAAACAAAATCTTTACCTAGTTGCTGTCCACAAATTTCCAGCTACAGGACCCAACTTTTGAAAATTCACCAAAAATCCGATTTACAACATTTTCATGTGAAATTTTGTGGGGAGCAAGATTCATATGTATACTTCACAAAATTTCAGATTCAAATATAGGGTATAAACAGAGAAATGAAACTCGAAATCCTAGTGTCCTGTTTTAGAAATCTCAGTCAAACATTTTCACAAACACCTTCTATACAACTTCATAAAATACTTTAAAAACAATCAAATCTCTTTTCCAATTAGACCTCACAATGTTTTACATCTCAAATAACATAGAACTATCAAGCATCTTAAATAAAATCAGAAGTTACACATTTGGAATAAAATCAAAACACACTTTTAACATATGACATCTCAAGTAATTCAAATCACACACAACTTAAAACCTCATATCTCTAGTTTTGAATAGCTTCAAAATCCATTAAAAACCCTAATTAAAACTGACTTTAGATAGCTTACACAATTCGGACTCCAAAAATGATGCCAAACTCCACTTTGAGCTCAACTAGCTTGGAAGAAAAATGGGTGTTTGGTGGAATCTAAGAATGAGCTTTTGAATGAAGCTTTGTCTTGATTTGTTTTGTAAATTAGGAGGGGAAGAAGGTCTTATGATGAAGAAGATCAGTTCTTGAAGTTCTGTGTTGTTTTTATTTTTTTATTTTTTTGCACTTAGAACCGTCTAGAAACGAAAGGTGTGAGGAAGAAGAGGATTTGACTAAATCAGCTTAATAACACCTAAAGACAGCTGTAAAACATGTATAAAGAAAGCAGCAAAACATGTATAAAGAAAGCAGCAAAACAAACTTTTAAAAACTTCATAAAATGCCCAAAAGAATTTAAAATTATGCTAGATCCTTAAAATTATATTTTCTTTGCAAATAAGTCCATAGAAAATTTTGATAAACTTCATTTAAAGTATATCCTATAACTTTAGATTACCATTCTTATACAAACAATCTCATGGACTAAGCACATCAATCAGCTTCACTTCTGGTGGTTGTCAACTCTCCTCTGCACAGTTACTTAAAAAAAATGTAGTTAAACAATTTCTGTAGCACATAAATTCTTAAAAAAAAACATTTCATATAAAATGATTAACATAACTACTAATGAGCACTAAATAATAATACTAATAAGATACTAAACATATTTGTTAAACTTAATTATTTTAAATTAATTAAGCTCGGCGTTACAGTAAGTATGTAAGATAAGTATGGCCTACGTTAGGCGGGTCGTTATAGAGTTGGTATCAGTGCGGGTTTCCTGCCTTCCGGTTTCACAGTCGGCCTGCTAGCGCCACAGTCATTGTAAGTTAAAATATTTTTGTGCATGTATACTTATTATGTAACTATAATATGGTAGATTATATGATAGGGATCCGAGGCGAATGGATGAGGACCGTGATGTTTGCCTTGGTGTTTTCCGGGATGCAACCCCTGATCTTCTATGGGACTCGCAAAACGGTGTCGTTAGTAGGATGGCTCTATGATATAGAGTCGATATTTCGAATATGTCATATAGAAGCACGTCTCCAAGTTTTGTTAGCCAGTCAGTGTCTAGTGGGGGACACTCGGTTATGGTGGTTGACTCTAGGGGAACCGGCTATACCAGGAGGATCATGGGCAGAGTTCCGTGCCCTAATTATCGCACATTACGGGCCTTTACCTGATGAGGAGGCCAACATGCCCTATCGCGACCCAGAGATATATAATGACATGTAACTAGGGCGGTATTTTAGTTATGTTGCAGATTGACATACATATCCAAATGAGTCCATGGGCCATTACTGCCGAAGATTTCAAGACGCAATGTTGCCCTACATTCCTCGAGACCTAGGTAGCCCGGAGATGCAGGCATTGCATCTCCTCAGGGAAGGGTTACCTCCCGAAGTCAAGCAATTTATTCCGGCCCCGATAATGGAGATACCATTGGACAATATGATAGATGTCATTATGGAGGCTGAGATAATAGCATACATGTTACAGGCAAATGCCCCAAAGGATGACTATCTACTTGTGCCAGTCGACGATGCCGGCATCGGAGAGCCATTGTTTCAGGGAGGTTCGATTCTGCCAGAGGACCCTATCTCAGCCGTACCACTTCAGGAGATTCCTCCACAGAAAGCAGAGGCCGATGCAGATGATGATGATATGGACCCTGTCGATTTCCTGGCTGCTCCAGAGGACAACCCTGAAGATCCTCCAGTAAACATCATCGCCAGTGATGATGATGATGATGAAGACATCGAGAAAGAGTTAGTAGATCTCGAGGAGCAGGAAGAAGACCCAGAGGAGATCTTATTTGATGACAATGATTGGGACGTGGACTCCGACTTCACTCCGATGTCACGATAGAGTAGATAGTCTAGATTTAAGTTTGACCTTTTTACCCTTTTTGACTTTAGGATTGTATATATATATATATATGATGGTAAAGTAGTAGACACTTTCATCTCATTTTTAATCATGTATGTATAGTAAGTACAATATAACAGACATGTATATAATACGATCGAATAACGATATATTTTTGTAATGTACGAAAGGACAAAGTTCAGATATGAAATGTACATAATGATGATATGATGTAATGATTAAGTATCATTTATGAAATGTTAATGATGAATTCATGAGGAAGTTATGATATGATATGATGAGATCACGATGGATTTCTAATATGATGTCTCTATGACATGATATGATGACGTTATGATATGACATGATGTTTCTAAGATATGATATAATAAGATATGAATGAAATAAGAGATATTAGAAATATAATGATATCTTTTCTTGTGATGAAGTAGGAGTTAGAAGATTGTACATCCACGTACACGAGTAAACCAAAACCCACAAAAGCCCGATCTTCCGAATGTTGTAGCCACTTTACAACGACAACGACTGGAACAACAGCAAGAAACCAATCAGCTTCGAGAGCAGATAGCTCGTTTAAACTAGATACCTTACGCTAACGCAGTTCCACCCTAAGATAACCCTGTACCCCCAGTAGCTCCCCAGGTACCGGAGGGTTCTTCGAAATGTTGAAGTTCCGTTAGCATCCGTAGGGGTACAAGCGAACCCACCATTGGTTAGGGAGAACCTGTTGTACGAGCGGTTTAGGCAAATGAAGGCGCCTGAATTTGAAGGACCCACAGACTCGATAGAAGCTGATAACTAGTTAATTGATATCCAAGTGATTTTAGATTTCATGGGACTTATAGAGCAGGAGGTCTTTTGTGCCTCCTTTGCACTCAAGAAGGATGCACGACATTGGTGGATGATCGTTCAAATGCGCAGGAATGTGGTAAATATGAGTTGGCAGGATTTTGTAGTTGAGTTTAGAACAATGTATTACAACAGGGAAATCCTTGCCGTTCAACAAGATGAATTCAATAATTTGAAGCAAGGGTCAATGACAGAACTGGAAACTGTCAAGAAATTTGAACAGTTAGCCCGCCTGTATCCGGAACTTGTATCGAACAAGATCAAGAAAGTAAGAAGAATGATAAAGATGTTTCGAACAGACATTGTCAAGTAAGTTAGTGCTGGCAGTAGCCCTCCAACCCTTATATCTGACTGTATCAGTCGGGCAATAAGAGCCGAGTACTGGATTAACCAGGATAAGAAGGCAAGGGCTCAGATCTTCAAAGCCAAGAAAGAGGAAAAAGCCGTGGTGAAGCAATCACAGCCCAGGCAGAACCAGGAGTTTTATTCGAAAGGGCATGCCAGTAATTCTGCCCAAAATTCCAAACAATTCGGGAAGAATAAAAGAAAGGGGGGAATGTCATGAGTCAGGACCAGCAGAGGAATTTCCCTCATCAGAAGAGCAACCGAGGCAATGAGGGTAATAATAGTGATAGCAACAATTATCCCGTGTGCGGCTAGTGTGAAAAGAAACATTTGGGGGTATGTAGATCGGGGACAAATGCCTGCTACCTTTATGGCAAGAAAGGCCACTATACGAGTAATTGTACCATGAACAACCAAAACCAAAACCTTCAGTACCCGAACAGGAATCCTAGCAGTCAGTTACATGCGGTGCAAGCAAAGATTGAAGGCCCGTCAATTGTCCAAGGAAGACTAGAGGCTCCGGAACCACAAGCCATGATACATGCTTACACAAAAGAGGACGTTGAAGCAGGAACTTCTCATGTGGTAACATGTCAGATTTTTGTTGCTACACATGATGTAATTGCCTTATTTGATTCTGAGGCTACTCATTCGTTTGTATCAATGGAGTTTGCCCAGAAATTAGGAAGAAAAATTGTTGATCTTAAGCAACCCTTTAGAACCTCCCTTCCGTCAGGAGAAATCCTATTATCTGACTATTGGATACAAAATGTACCAGTGGTTATTTGTGGTAGAGAGCTTTATGTAGATCTTGTTGCGATTAAGCTCCAAGATTACAATGTTATCCTATGAATGGTTTTCTTAGGTAAGTACAATGCTAAGATTGATTGTCGAAAGCGTTGTGTTATGTTTAGTCCTTTTGATGAAAAGGAATTCAACTTCTACGGCCAGTCCCGAAGCTCATCAACTAGGTTAGTTTCGGCAATGAAGGCCTGAAAAATGTTAGCTAATGGATGCCAAGGATGCTTAGCTAACATGGTGGACAAAGAGCAAGAAGTGGAGTTAAAGCCAGAAGATGTCCCTATTATCAAGGAATATGTGGATGTCTTTCTAAAGGACTTACTCCCGAGAAGGAAATTTCTTTTGAAATAGAATTATTGCCTTGGTTCCAACTGTTACAGCTCTTCCCAACATAAGGAAGACTCGGTCAACGACTTATGTTGGGACTTGACAACGGCTATCAAACGCCTATAACCCTGTTGCGCGACTAAAGCCAAAAGAACTAAGAACAAAAATAATAGTCTAGAAGGTTTCCCTATCACCACTCCCTATCACCCCCCGAAAACTTGGCTCTGATACCATTTCGACCAGGACATATAAAAGCAGAGAAATAATAGTAATGTAGAAAGTATGGAAAAGCATAAGCAATAATAATTGAAATTAAACAGAGAAATATAAAAACTTTAATTAATTAAAACTTACATAAACTAAAGAAGTGGGAATCCTTTGTTTTGAGGTTCAAACTGTTACAGCAAGCACTCTTTCACTCAAAGCACACTTTATGCACTAAAAACACTCTTAAAACACACTCAGAAAATGCACACTCAAATATTTACAAGTTTAGAAAAGCACTCTTAAAGAAAAGCACACTCAAAATATTTTACAAGTTTTTCTTCTCCAAGTTTTTGCTCTCTATTTTTGCTCTATTTTTCCGGTCTGCCCCTTAAGCTTCTCAGCAGCTCCTTTTATAAGGACTTGAGAAAGATCTGTTGATTCACGTGAAGAAGAAACATTTCAAAAGATTATTTAATCATATGAAACTTCGAAATTTGCCTTACGTATTCAAGACAGAGTCAGAATGAAGACGAAAGTTTTCTGAAAAGAGGAGGATAAAAGAATATGGGTCAATTACTCAGAGAGTCATATGAAGGTATGTACAAGCAAGAATACAAAAGAACTATAGTTCTATGAACTATTAGTTCACATGTGAAAAACAAAAGGACTATAGGTCCAAAAAAGATAACTATTGGTTTTCAGAAAGTTACGTAAAGGTAGATAAAAGAGCTAGAGTACTGTGAACTATTAGTTCACATACGAAGCTCAAGGCAAAGCAAGTGGACAAAAGAGCAATAGTACTATGAACTATTAGTTCACATGTAAAGCTCAAGACAATGGTGAATTTTCAAGCGAGGTACATGATTAAATAGTGAGAAAGGTAACTTTTGATTGTACAGCACATGGACGGCTGCCTTTGGGAGAGGTTTTTTCTCACAATCAGAGTAGTTACAGAGAGAGAGAGACTTTTTTTTTTTTTTTTTAAAACAGATTTTTGTAATCCTCATAAGGATATTGAGCAAATGGTCCTCCGTAAACCGCTTTGTAGCTGTCTTCACTCATTAAAGGGGATCTATCTTATTGGTTACCTTCGTCTTCAGATGAATCTTTTAGAAGTTGTTTGAGTTTTTTCTTTTCTTCTGGAAGGAGTTTTCTTTTCTCCTAGGTTAAGGAGGAAGCTGAGATACAGATTCTTTCTTAGAAGGGGTTGTTTCTATCTTTTCTTCGTCTTCATCCTGTATAAGGATAATGTTAATATTTTTCTTGGTGAGGTAATTATAAAGCTAATTATAGCCAACATGAAATTAAGCCTTATTATCCTAGGCCTTCACCAGTAGACCTTCAATATGAAAATGAAATTTGACATGGAACTTTTTATGATGGAAAGTCAATTGTCGAATGGAATATTGATGGTCTTTCAGAACATCAAATCTTGAGAGTCTTTAAAAATATGATGATATATGCTTCGGCATGTAAGCTCAATGGTAATAGTGATGTTGATACAACGTTTGCTATTATTATGAGTTTTACTGGGCAGTTACAAGGATGGTGCGATCATTATATCACACCTCAACAAAAGACTGCTATCCTTCATGCCACTAGGATAAAACCAGAAAAATCCAAATGTTACTGAGCTAGATATCGTAAACACTCTAGTTTATACCATCCTATTACACTTTATAGGATCCACTAGAATACAGTTTGACAGAAGTCAAGAACAACTCCTGAACCTCAAATGTCCAACTTTATCCCATTATAAATGGTATAAAGATGTATTCTTGTCAAAGGTATTAACTAGAGAAGATTGTAATCAAGATTTTTGGAAAGAAAATTTTTTATTAGGATTTCCACCATTATTTGCTGAAAGGGTTAGAACCAGGCTTAGATTAAAACATGATGGTAATATTCTATATTCTCATTATACTTATATTGAATTAGCCACTGAAGTCGTTGCAGAAGGGTTAACTTTATGCAATGACATCAAGCTTAAAAGACAGCTTGAGAAAGAACGTTTAATGGGCAAACAAACTCTTGGAGATTTTTGTGAACAATTTGGCTATAGCCAAAATATTACTAGTCTTCAGAAGAAAAAGAAAAGGGCTTATGAAAAAGTCCTTGATCAAAAACAAAAGACATACAAAAATAAAAGAAAAGTTTTTAAAAAATACGATAAGCCTAAGAAAGAGATAAAAGGATCTAAACAAAAAGCTCCTGTATGTCATAAATGTGAAAAAATAGGTCATTATGCCAACAGATGTTGGACTCAGGTAAAAATAAATGACCTAGAAATAGATGAAAATATAAAGAAACAACTAGAAAAATAATTCTTAAATTATCAAAGTAATCTTTCTGAGAGTGAAGATGAAGAGAGGTTGTTAGTCAATCAAATCCAATTTGAAGATTCATCTTTTGAAGAAGAAGAAGAATAATCAGAACCTAAAGGTAAATGTGATCATTATGAAGCCATTCTTAATATGAATGGTTTAAATTTAAATATTCTCTCAAAAGAAGAAGGTCTTATCTTAAAAATAATAGATAAGATAGAAGATCCAAAAGAAAAACAAAATGCTTTAGAAGAATATATCATTATAGCTAAGGAAGGTCCTAAATATCAGGACACTAAAATACAAAAAACTTTGCAAGAAAAATCTCAAGGTTATTCTTTTAAAGAAATTCTTAAAACAATAAAACAGAGAATTCTAAAAAAGAACCTATTATTCTAGATCTTAAACAAGAGATTAGTGAAATAAAAGAAGAATTTAAGGAACTTAAAATTAGAGTTCAAGCCTTAGAATCATTAGATAGCCCAAATGAGAAAAAGGTTGAGTCAGACTTTGTAGAAATATTTGAAAATATGTCATCTTCTTAAAAAATACCCGAGTCTATAAATACCATAGAAAAGATGATTATTCAAAAATGGTATACTCAAGTTACCATAATCATAGCTCAAGAGTATGTCATAAATATTGAAGCCCTTATTGATTAAGGAGCAGACCTTAATTGTATTAGTGAAGGTATTATCCCCACAAAATACTTCACTAAAACTACCCAGGTCTTAAATACTGCTAATGGTGGAAAACTACCCATTCGATATAAACTTCCTGATGCCATAATCCTTATAAATGGAGTAAGCCTAAGGACTAGTTTTCTTCTTAGCAAAGAAATTACTAGACTTGCCATATTAGGAACTCATTTTCTATGATTACTCTATCCCTTTATAGTACCAGAACAAGGGATAGTTTCTAAAACTAAGAACATTACTCTACAATTTTCTACTAAATCTGAGTGGAATAAAGGAAAAACTAATTCTCTATTTTTCCTCAATAAAAAACAAAATAAAACTTCTAATCTATTTTCATCTAATG
The DNA here is from genome assembly GCA_008635985.1 of Ficus erecta. Taxonomy (NCBI): domain Eukaryota; kingdom Viridiplantae; phylum Streptophyta; class Magnoliopsida; order Rosales; family Moraceae; genus Ficus; species Ficus erecta. The sequence continues at coordinate 241,093 of BKCH01001305.1, read as the reverse complement.
CAGAGATGGATTCGGAGAGCCCAAATTACATGACTATAAAAAGATCTCTTAAAGAGAGATACGATATGGGAGATCCTAAAGTAGGACCTCTTGGAGAAGATGGAGGAAAATATCAGTTTCTGGTTACATATGGAGAAAGTGATCCTAAATTCTTATATAAAAGAATTAAGGTCACTAAAACAGATAAATCCCCCAGCAACGGACATAAAGTTGAAGCTCAAATTGAAAGAGATATTCTAAAACATACAAAAGAGATTCCAAGTAAACTAACATCTCTTAATGTTTGCAGGACTCCAAACAAGATGATAAAAGGAGAGTCTTCTATCAAGGAGCGTATCAGCTTACCCCCTTATAAAAAGGAAGAATATAAAAAGATTGGTCAGAAGGAAATCATCATTATATAAGACAATGAAATTCATAAACCTCTTGATCAAGTAACCAACCACTATTTACCATTCCATCTTCATCCTAATGCCATCCCTAAATCTAGGGAATGGTATGAGGTCATCCTAACAGATACAGAATCCATATCCTATTCTCATAAATATAGAAATTCAACCCAAATAGCCTATTCCTCCTTCAGAGTCCATAAAATTCTCTCTTTTGAAGATTGGGCTAAAAGCCCACATCAAAGAAACGTGCTCAAAGATGTGTCTGTCCAATCACGATCCTACAGCTACTTTGATTACATCGAAACTTGGGAACAAGCCCTCTACTACCAAAACACTCAAAACTCTCATTTATGGTTCATCACCCTTAAAACAGGGAAGAAATATGTCGAAGACAGCTTTCCAAACTGGTTCAAAGACTGGTTTGACTATTTCGGACCATCTACAGCTATCTTGCCTGATGAAGTAAAAAATGCATTCGAACTCTTCTCAAAAAAGAATAAAAAGAATGTCCCAAATACAGATGACAGCCTCCTCCTGTTTGTAGCCTTATATGAGGTCACTTGGATTTTCAAATGGGAATACATTATTCTTGAAGACTCAGATGATGGACTTACAAGATTAGGAAGAATATTTTATGGAAGATGGTGGGAAAAGTTCAACTATAACCATCTCACTAAGAAAAATATTAACATCATCCTTATACAAGATGAAGATGAAGAAAAATCAGAAGCAACCCCTCCTAAAAAGGAATATGTATCACAGCTTATCTTTTCCTTAACACAGGAGAAAAGAAAGCTCCCTCCAGAAGAAAAGGAAAAACTCAAAACAACTTCTAAAAGATTCATCTGAAGAAGAAGTTGACCAAGAAGATAGATCCCCAATAATGAGTGAAAACAGTTATAAAACCGTTTATGGAGGACCATTTGCTCAAGATCCTTATGAGGATTACAAAAATTTGTTAAAAAAAAAAAAAAAAAAACCACTTCCAAAGGCAACCGTCTATGTGCTGTACAATCAAAAGTTACATTTCTCACTATTTAACCATGTACCTCGCTTGAAAATTCACCCTTGCCTTGAGCTTCGCATGTGAACTAATAGTTCATAGTACTATAGCTCTTTTGTCCACTTGCTTTGCCTTGAGCTTCGCATGTGAACTAATAGTTTATAGTATTCTAGCTCTTTTACCTACCTTTACGTAACTTTCTGAAAACAAATAGTTCTCTTTATTGGACCTATAGTCCTTTTGTTCTTCACATGTGAACTAATAGTTTATAGAACTATAGTTCTTTTGTCTTCTTGCTTGTACATACCTTCACATGACTCTTTGAGTTATGGACTCATATTCCTTTATTCTCCTCTTTTCAGAAAACTTTCGTCTTCATTCTGACTCTGTCTTGAATACGTAAGGCAAATATCGAAGTTTCACGTGATTAAAGAATCTTTTGAAATGTTTTTTCTTCTTGTGAATCAACAGATCTTTCTCAAGTCCTTATAAAAGGAGCTGCTGAGAAGCTTAGGGGGCAGACTGAAAAATAGAGAAAAATATAGAGCAAAAACTTGGAGTAGAAAAACTTGTAAAATATTTTAAGTGTGTTTTTCTTTAAGAGTGCTTTTCTAAACTTGTAAAATATTTGAGTGTGCATTTTCTAAGTGTGTTTTAAGAGTTTTTTTAGTGTATAAAGTGTGCTTTGAGTGTAAAAGTGCTTGCTGTAACAGTTAGAACCTCAAAACCAAGGATTCCCTCTGCTTCAGTATATGTAAGTTTTAATTAATTAAAGTTTTTATATTTCTCTGTTTTGTTTTTGCTCAAGGACTAGCAAAATTCTAAGTTTGAGGATATTTTAATAAAGTAATTTTATCGATCTTTATTCTAAGTTTGAGCACTTTTAATAGTGTTTTTTATTATGTTCATGTTGTTTTGAAGGTATATTGTAAGAATGAGCAAAAAGTCACCAAAAGAAGAATCCAAGAAGCACGAAGTGTGCTGCAGCGCACTAGACATACACTGCAGCGCGCTAAAGCTCCCAGGTCAGAGAGTTGGACTTTGTAGGCTACAGTGCACATAAAGTCCGCTGCAGCCCGCCCCTTTGCCATTTCAGGAGCACTGCAGCGCACAAAAAGCCCGCTACAGTGCGCCTCCCAAAAATCGTAACCGCCAGATGCACGCTGCAGCCCCTGTTTCATCCACTGCAATGCCCTTACACGTTGATGACTGAATTTAAGGAGAAAATGAGTTAATTTTTAGGCATATAAAAGGGAATGGTGCGAAAAAGAAAGGGAGTTTTTTGGAGACCCTAACCTGAGACGAAAAAAGAGAGAAAATTTCAAGGTTTTGAAGGGCTTTTAGATTGAAGATTTGGGATCTTGTTCTTCAACTAGTTCTTATTCCTTCTACTTTCCTCTCTCTTTGTAGCTCTTGAACTTGCATTTACTCTTTGATTTCGTGTTTGAATATGGATTTGATGTTTGTTTTAAATTTGGTTATGGATTTGAGAACTTTAATGTCTAACTAAACTTTCTAAGCTAGGGGTATGATGTAGCTTGATGATAACTATGTTTAGATGAATTTAATGTTTGTTGATTGAATCCCATTCGAAATCGTTTGGGTTTCTCTATGTTTTTTCCTAATTTTATTTACCATTAAATTAGAGTTATTATATGTATGAAATTGGGCTTGGGAAAGTTAATTTCATATTATTGGGATTTGGGAAACACAATCCATAGTAATATTAAATTCGGGAGGCTAATATGACTTGGGTAATCACTAGAATAGGGTTGCGTAATGAGTACTTAATTGGTTGAGTTAATAGGGATATTAAATTTGATTAATTTTGCATATTATTTTACTCGGCACTCAGGATAGGGAGTGAAATTAAAATTTGTCGCCTACGATTAATGATTTGAATGAATTTGATTAACAACCCTTAAATTGGATAAGCATAGTTAAGTCAAGTGAAATCAAAACCCCCTAGCCTTACACACCACCGAGTTCCTTTCAATCCATATTTTCGATTGCTTTTATTTTGCTTAACCTTAGTTTAATTTAATTGCTTAATTTAGTTGCTTATTTCATTTCCCTTTAATTTTGATAGCTTAGATAAAATTGAGTCATTTTAATTGCGATACTTAGCTAGTTTCTTAATTTCAATCTATGTGGGAAGATACTCGACATTTTGTCACTTTATTACTTGTGACGATTCGTTCACTTGCGAGCACACACGAAAATAGACAAGCAACAATATTCAATCACAAACATAGAATTCACAACATATGCACATCAACAAATAAGATTCATGCTGTAAGTGAGGTTTGTACTTACATCGACTTCAAGTTATTCACTAACCATACTTTGATGATCCCATCTTCAAGGCTCCTTGCGTGCGTGTCTCGTTCTCTATTAATTTTCACATATTTAACATGTTATTAACTTAACTTCTTAAAGGTTTCTCATACTAATCGAGTAAACACAAGACATACGCCTAACTTGCCTTTTTGTTCATAATAGACATTGGCCTACTTGTTGCTATATTAAATTTCAAAGAAGTGATACACTACACTAATTGTTTTGACTCAAAAGTCACGAATCAAGAAAACTTCACATGCAGCTCTCACTCCAAGCGGGAATGTAAGCCCAAGACCAAGCCCAAGCCAAGTTTTTAACATGGTCGTGAAATTCGTGGCTTGGCTTTCGTGAGGATAATCATTACCCTAAATTTCATCAATCTCGTAAACATATCATGGGAGTTTTAGAAATTCTATAGATTTTCCTATATATAAGTTTAATTTGTTAAATTTATAGAAATTGCATTATATAACAAAGAACCTTGAATAAAAACGATGTTCATAGCTAAAAAGAACATACAAAGTCACTATATCCATACTGAGTTTTGGTACTCAAGACAAAATCTTAACCTCTTAGGATAGCTTGTTTACAATGACTCTAATCTTCCGATCGATGAAAAGTCACCATTGCCAAACTCTAAATAAAGCTTTGCAAGGAAGTCGTTTTTTTTTTTAATTATTATTTTTTATATAGTTATATAAAAGGACAGACTTTTGTAACCTATGAATCTCCAAAAATTATAAAACTTGCTTTATCATAAACTAGACACATAGAGTTTTCAAACGAGCTATTACATGCCCTGTTTCAAGTCTTGTAAACCTTTCAAAAACAGTATGAAGGAAATAAAAAATCTGACTTGTCAAGAATTTACAGCTTTTTGGAAGTTTCTATATGAAACTTCAAATGCGCACAACTCGGGCTACGGGCGTCCGATTAAGGCAATTCAAACACCCACGTGAAGCTTATGACATATACTAACTTGTGGTAATAATGATTTATATGCAGTTACTCAAAATTAGAAAACAAGACTTGAGGTTCATCTATTGACACTTTATTCAAAAATGCAGACTTGTCGACACTGACGGGAATATTCATAAAATATTTTAGACAACTCCAAAAATTATGAAAAATAGTTATATGTTAAAGTAGACTCGTAGAGTTTTCTTTTAAGCTATCATAAGCCATATTTGGAGTCCACTGAGGCTTTAAAAAAACAGGTCAGAATCTGCTGGTTTTCTGCAGAATTTTTCAACAGATTTTACGAACTTCGAATTCCTATAACTTAAGCTTTGAGGCTCCGTTTTGTATGGCTCATATACCGAATCGAAGCTTAGAATGCGTACTTTCATGTTCTAATAATTTCAAGGTCAAAAACCTTTATAAAAATTAAGGTTTTCAGTTTGAACAGAAGGCAGCCTCTAAATCTTTTCACTTGTGCTTTTTATCAAACATCTAATGTACGATCTTCACAACTCAAAAACTATTAGTTGTCCATATTTAAACCTTGCTCCAACTCATGAATAAAGTCTACTAGAACCAGTTTAAATCATCAATACAAACATATAACCCTAAACCCAACAATCACCATTTAAAGATCTGATAGTTTTAAGAACATCACAAACTAGGGAAAACAAAGTTTCCATATATGAAAGTTTAAATCTTAAGACCTTACAATTCTGAACTTTTACAAGTTAAATAAGAGGGATTTAAGATTTGAAATACATGGAAGAGAAAATCATCAAAGAAAACTAAATTTTAGAAACCCTAACCCTTACAGAATTGGGGCTTCATCACTATTGGCAAAATTAAAGCTTTAAAAAGGCTTATAGATCAATTACTTAATAAAAACATGACATAGATCATCAAGAACAAAGAAAATTCGGATTCTTAAAAAAAAGAAAAGACACAACACTACCTTAGGCTGATTCTCGTAAGCAAAATCTTGATCTTCCATGAAATCTCCTTCTCAAATTCGTACAACCCAACATCAATATTGAGAAAGACATATGATTTCTGACTTTCTTGGAGGGTGGGGGCCTGATTTTGTGGAGAGAGAAGGAAAGAGAGACGTTAATGAGATGGAGAAGATGAGTTTTCTTAAGATTTTAGGTGAGTTCTTGGTTTATAATGAACCACCAAGGCCATGTTGATCGTATTTCTTAGTGGCGAAAACATGTAAAACTGATGGAAAAATCTGTAGGGGGTCTTTTTGCAATTATTCTCAAATTTGGGGTCAAAACGAATTTCTTAAAAATGATGGGGCTAAAATGAAAATTCTGAAAATATCCCTTCTTTTTTTCTTTTTCTTTTTCTTTTTATTTATTTATTATTATTATTTTTTTTTTTTTTGGCATATAGAATGTGGTCATTTTAAGCTGGTTTCCAAGCCCATTTTATGGACTTCAATTAACTCATTTTACCTTTAAATTATTATGTGTGAACCCGTAGAATTTAAGGTCATACTTGAAAGTTTTTAGTTCTTTTCACTTGAAAATTCCTGTCATACATTGTCTAAATTCCAAATATTTGAATTTAACTCTTTCAAAACAAAATTAATTAAACTCAAAACCACTAAGACATACATATTCATCTTAAAACTTTGAATTATACTTAATCGTTCATGTCATGAAATCCTTCTTACACTAGATCTTAAAATAAGATCCTTGAAAGAGGAAATTTATTAACATAGCACATAATCATAAAATAGACTCTGCATCGTTTGGCACATTAGATAAACATTATAATTATAATAGTTTTTATTTTTCTTATAAGAACTCCAAAACAAGTTCTAGTGAGAAAATTTATAATCTAAAATCTTGCTTAGACAAGATTATACTTATCAATTTTCTCGGGCCTTACATGATCAATCCTCTACTTTTGGATTTACTCCTAGTAATGGTAACCATTTATCTCCTATCTATGTGACACATTAATTTTTTTTCAATCATACTTTCAATGCTTAAATATTGATATGATCAAAATAAATACTAAGGTCATCAATTCGACTTACTAATAGTAATTGGGATTCCTTCCCAAGAATTGACATTTATGCCTATAATATAACATAACAAATTTTTTGTATAAATTTATATGTCATTCGACTTATTTTTTATGTATCTATAATTTCTCATTTAAAAAGAGAAATTTAACATTGCTAGAGCATCAATATCATCATATGGATGATACATATAAAATCATTCATGATATTGAAATTCATATTCATCAAAATAATTCATTAGAAGTCTATTAATGAGTGAAATCCATGACATTAATTCACGAAATCAAGTTTAGAAAATTTTAGGCTGTCATAGAACCCGAGCATTGCGGTTCGGCCCAATGATTCAGCCTCAACCTGCCCAATTATTAGGCCTCAACCCGCCCAACCCGACCCGTGTGCAACACTACACATAAGTGTGTGTTCTATCATTCATTATAATCGTCAACGACGTATCAAAGCGTTCCAATATTTGTGAATGTCATTAGCTTAATATACGCGGATCATACATAGAAGATATTGATCAATGACTTAATATAAATTTTTATTCAATAAATGAAGTTTGGCACTTAATTTTAATAATATTATGGTGTTGGCAATTTCCTCAAAGGCTAGCAATACCAATTCTAATCTCGATTTTGCAGTACCAACTCATATGCTGATGATTTGTCATGTCATTAGTAGTAGATACTTTTAATGGACGTAACAATCATAAATGAAAAACGATAACTCATATGTCATGTAAGGTGGCACTAATATGTTGGAATTGAGTTAATGTCTCAAATGTTTTTCTTATTATAGAGGTGATCTCTTCACATAAGTGCTAATATCGGATCTTAAAGTTTAAGAGGGCGAAAATGAAAATTTTCCTTTACTAAATTCTGGGCAATTTAAATACTATATGTACAGGGAGGGTTGGGGAAGTGCTAAGATCAGTTTTTAAAGTTGGGGATGAAAACAAAATTATTCCTTTTTTAAATTTAGGAGTAAGGTGATTTTAGACACTACACCTAATTCGAACATTACCTGTAGATTTATCCTTAAATCATGCCTATAATTCTATTATCCATAACAATCATTATAATGGTTGAAAGTCGAAAGACATGAATTTAGTGTTTACATAAAGGCAATTGACAATATTTGTAATCTAAAGGTATATTTCGCCTCTACTAATATTTAAAGAGACAGCTTTTTAACTTAAAAGTAGCTCTTTTAGTTCTTTAAAGAGCCTCAATTTGTTAATAGATTTTTTTTTTCCTTTGTATTACTGTGCAATCGGATTTTTGTAAAATAATATTTTGTTTTTACTTTTAAAATCATATTTTCTATGACAACTACACGACATATTATTTGGCCAAATAGGAGGCTTAACGACAATAGAAATTTATTCACGTGTCAAGAGTTGAAAAATATGTTTTTAATGTTGTATTAGTTGTCCCATCTAATGATCATAGGGGCATAAGTTATGAATAATAATTGAACTTAATTCAATCGAGCATCCTATAAATCCATGAAATTTTCAGTCAGAATTCATACACACAAAAGATGACTATACGTTATAAGCTCCTTTGTTTCTTAACGTTTATGTTATGTCATATTTCGACATTCAGGTACGTTTATGCTAACATAAACATAGTTATTTTACACATCTCTAAAAATTGTGAATACAATTATAAATGTTCCGTGATTATCTGCAGCTATTTTGTTGTTAGTGGTTATGTCTAGAATCAATGATGTGTGGTTCCTTTTTCTTTTATTTTTCTTTCATTATGGTATTTTGTAGTATAGTACTAAAGACATCAACTCAAATCCCTAAATTTTAATTACTATTTTAAATAACAATAAATTGTTATCTTTTCATTAGAAAATATAATCAATTGATATGTCAATCCTTTAAAAAGCTCGAAAAAAAAAAAATGACAACTCACATCCGACATAGATTGGTACTCAAAATATAATGCCCCAGTTACTTAACATTACTTTGACATTATGTAACATGATTACATTGACTGTTACTTAACATGATTTGATAAACCTAGCAAAAAACGTCACAATAAAATATTTACAAAATGTGAAAAGTTGGAAATTATTTTTTTTTAACTACATAAATCGATATTCTTATGTAAAACTATGACAACGGAAACATGCATAACAAAAGTAAATCTTCCAAATCAAAATTAATTAAATTTCAAAACAAACTAACGTAAATTTTAGAAAATCACTCAACTTTCGAACTTGTACCAACTTAGAATAAACTAGTCCTATAACCTGCTTTGCTATTACGCATTACATCCATGTCAAGTCTCCTCCATCCTTAAGATTTATTCTTACCCTTATCTGCAACGTGTAAAATAAATAAATAAAACAAGGAAGCAAAATGCTTTTTGAGTACTTCTGTAAAATTTACAAAGAATTATTATTTTTTAATTTAAGTGTAACAACATAACACGTAAACTAAACATAGGAACAACCGTATAATGACATAAAATAACACATCATACTAGAAATGATCATCATTCGATATCGTCTTATCTTTATCTTCTCTACATAGTTACACCTTAGGCGATGTACCCACGTGCGCAACTACGGTGGGACTAAAGTAGCGAGCCCATCATCCAACCGAGGTAACTTAGTAACGGACCTTGGCCAACAAATTCCTTTGAGCACCTAGCGGATCGATGAAAAGTAGGACTCATCCTGACACAAGCCTCCTATACATCTTTTGTTTTAAATAGTTCTTAATTATTTCTTCATAAAACAATGAGATACACATCGTAACATAAAACGGTAACTTACTTCATATGAGCACATTGAAAGTTTCGGGGAAAAAAAAAATAAAAAAATTTTGCTATATTATATTTTAAACAAAGAAATATTAATGAAAGGGTTATTGGAGTTAATATTGTTAGTCATATCTTAGATCAATAATACTTGTACATAATATTTAGTTTTTGAAAAATAATCTACAAGAAGAGTGGGATTTTAATTTTTGGCCTTATTGTCAAAAAATAATCCAACTAGGATTAGGTAAACCTAGAAGTAAGAGAAATTATCCAATTTAGGGCATGTGACACATAACTCAGTGACAGATCCAGGATTTAAATTCAGTGAAGCATAAACAAACTAAAAATTTTAAAATAAAAAGACTTATAACATTATCTAGTAATAGTATATCATTTAAAAGGTACAATACATATACATATTTTAATTTATTTTGAAACTAATCGCTTAAAACAACGTAACTTAATGGATTCATATTTTAGAAAGAGAAGAAACGTTACTTTTTTTTTGGGCGGGGGGGGGGGGGGGGGGGGGGGGGGGGGGAGTCATAAAATTTGATCAAGAAAAATAAAATAAAGAAAACTCAACAGACTAAAAAAGAAAAGAGGGAATTCAAAAAGTGTATAAATATAAACTAAAATCACAAACCATTTCAAAAAATTATATAAAATAAAAACACAAAGATATAAAGTCAACACTAGTATGAATTAAAGCACAAATCTAAATAAAACTCAACAAACTAAGAAAGAAAAAAGAGGGAATTCAAAAGGTGTATATATATATAAATTGAAACCATAAACCATTTCAAAATAGGATAAAAATAAAACTAAAAACAAGGTGAAAAGTTATATTTTGAATACCTATTTATCGACTTTAATGTTACGAGAGACATAAATATAAGAAAGTGTCAAATTGACGGCATTCTTACATATAACTCAAAACACAAAAGATAAAGCCCAACTAGTACGAAATAAAGCCTAAAACTTTAACAAAGCCATTATTCACATCATCAGAAGGGGCACAGGCAAAAAACTGAACAACATATTCAACAACAAAGCACAATGTTGTTCCCCACTTCCACCAACGTGGGTCCATCATTATAGACGGTCTTAAGAAGATTGTGTACATTACAGTTTAAGTTGGTTTATCTTTGATTAACTATAGGCCATGGTTGGATCTTGTTGTGATTGGCGCTCGTTAGCACGTCTAGAGTTTTGAGAATAAAATATTATGTTTTAATAAGGAAGTTTCTAATATTAAGAAGAGTAATTTTCCAAAATGGTCCTTGAACTATTTAAAAAGTGACAATTTAATCTCTGTTTTTTTTTTTTTATTAAGAAGACCCTAACTCTCTAAATATTTGCAATTTTAGTCTTTTCCGTCCAAGTCCATTAAATTTTTAATGGAATGAGATCACGTGTGAGACATGTGATATAATATTAAAGGGTATTTTTAATAATTTAATCTTAAATTATAATTAAAAAAACCATCTGATTATTATTGCAAAGAAACCTAGATCTTATGATAAAATACAGACTTAAGTTGCCGCCGCCCCAGTTTGACGACGCCGGAGAAGGAAAAGCCCCTCCACATTGCGCCTCCACATTGGCAAGGCCCCGAGGCAGAGGTCCATCTCCCCAAAAAAGGTGGCGGTTCATCTGCACAAAACACAGAGCCATTCGGCGCCTCCGACGACGCAAGCAGTAGCGGAATTTGGGTTCAAATTCCCCAGCCGAATCTCCGTTGTGGGCTTAGAACTGGTGGCAGGGGCGGATCTAGGCGAAGAAGTGGCAGATCTGGGCGGATAGGCACCATATCTGTGCAGATGGCTGCATATTCACTCATTTCGATGGCATTCCAGTCCTCTCCCAATTTCTCTTAATTTTCTCTCTCCTCAAAAGCTCTTTGCTTCCAAACACTTACTAAGAAAGTACAGCTTTTGCTTCTTTTCTTCTACTGGCTAAAAGCAAAAGCAAAAACTCTGCCAAACATGCTAGTCAGTTTTTCATTTAATTTGAAATTTTCTCTTGCTGAAAAGACTTCTAATATTTTAATGATCTAAGAGCCCCTATCCCATACCAAAATATGTTTCAATTACATAACATATATATAAGCATAATCGCATGTAAAGATAAACAAAAAAAACAAAAAAAGAAGAAACGAAACTAAAGTAAACTAAATTAAACAAAAATATAAAACAATTTTTAGTTTACATTTGTCCTATTATTAGTTTACTATAACTACAGGGAGAAAAATGAAACTAAAACATTTACTTAAAATAAAAGAAGTAAATAACATCTTTACAGAACTGTTGAACTAAATAATATATTTACGAATTACGCAAAAGCACGAGTTTTAGAAGTAATTAAATTATTCATATTTTTTAAAAAAATTATAAAATAAATTTTTATTTACTTTTAAAAACGCACTTGCTCGTAATTTGTAAATATGTTACTAGGTTCAACAGTTTGTAAACATGCTTAGATCAATAATTTATTTCTTAATAAATATTATATTTACTTCAGCAGTCTTACAAATATACTATTAACTTATTTTAACTTTGATAAATACAGTATTTACTATACATTCCCTTAACTACATACTATAAATTTTGTTACTAAAATTTAGGAATGGTATTTTTATTCAAGGGTGCAAGTCCCTGCAAGTACCCGCCCCTAATGGGGCGAGTATGGAGGATAGTTTATGGGTGCAGAGGCGGGTAACCATCTGTGTAGGTATGGGGCGGGGGAGGGGGAAGCTCCTCATACCCACATCTACCCTGCATATATTCCCTTATAATATAAGAAGAATAATAAAGCTGGTGTTTTTGTAATAACCGAAATTTTTACAGACTCATGATTTACCTGTATATAAAGAAATTTAAGTCTATGCTATGTGTTTATGTGATGTTTCATGAAAATTATGGACATTAATGTGAAATTCATAATTTTATCAGTATATGTTTGAGTTCTCGATTAATTAGCTACGAGACTTAATAGTAGTTTGCTTAGTCATGCATGAGACCTTTTGAGTAAAAAGGTATAATGAAAATTTATGATTTTATGATGGTCAAAGTTTGACCAAGAACAGTCAAAAGTTTGACTATGACGGTACTGCAAGTATAGCAAGCAGTATGGAAATTATACTGCGAAAAACTATCATTATGGACAAGATAGTAAGAATAATATTCAAAACCACTATAGAAAAATCAAGCACATTATTTAGGACAATAAGGGCTAAATGACTTAAAGCTATAAGAAAATTTTTTACGCAGTCCCATTATACACAGATGAATTCTCGATTGCAGTCCAGTATAACAGTACTGTTATTAGTTGAGAGCAATATTGAAAATATATATATTAGCATGAAAATGGACTGCATTTTAAGAGAAAAGCCAAACAAGGCCTAAGAGGGAGGACACCTCATCCAAGAGATAATTACATGAATTATAGAATTATTGGAAATTAGGGAAAGAAATCTTTGCTTGTTCTCCAAGGCTATGGTCGGCCACCTAAGAGGGATGATGAGCAAATATTTTTGTCTCAAGGGCTAATAAGTAATTTTTGGATTAAAAATAAATCTAAAGAGAAAATTAATTATCACCTATAAATAGGTAATTGGGGGGGGGGGACTCTTTTTGCTTCACAAAATAAGAAAACACCCCAAAACCATGCCAAAATATTTTCTCACTCTCTCCCCTTAAAATCCGAAACTCAAAGAAGGAAAAAAAAAAAAAAGAGTGAAGAAAGAAAGAGGTAGGTGGTGGTCGGATTTGGTGAAGAACCAAGCAAGTGTGGCCGAAAATTTTGGAAGCCAACCAAGCTAAGGGAGGCCGGTTGTGGTAGAAGTCAAGGGGGAAAAAGTTTGCATCCAAATCTAGCCCAACCTTTGTGTTGATTAAGGTAATTCCCCTTTGGTCCTTAAGCTTTTCAATTTAAGCTTTAAATGGAAATTTAAGTGTATTTCCAAAGTGGGATTGTAAGAGCATAAGCTCATTTTAATTTCTATTGCCCTAGTTTATATTTTTAGATTTGTGCTTGATTAGGTGATTGGGTGGTTTTGATTTATGTGCTATGCATGATTATGTGATTATGGTTGCATGATTTTAGGGTTTGCATGTATGCTTTATGATGTTAGTTGTATGTCCCCAATATGCCTAAGAAAGTTGTAGGTTATGCCTGAGTTGAATGAGCTAGATTAGAAGCTTGAATGATGTATGGATATGCAAACCCAATTTTCAAACCCTAGCTTGGTGTAAGTACACCCAAGGGTTTGCATGTGAATGTATGGATGTTTGATAATGAGATTTTATGTTAGAAAGCACTGCATGATTGTTATAGGCTCACGGTTGCGACCGTTTGAGGTAGTGTGCACGTAATTTGAACGTAAAAATGGATTTAAGAAAGAAACTGCCAGTTCGGGTAAAACAGGACTGTTTTCTGGAAAGACGGTTTTGAGGCCCTTAGAGGCTGAATTTGGAAAAACTTAAAACATGAAAGTTGTATAGAAGGGAAATTCCTAGGGGGCAACATGAACAGTTTTCAAAATAAGGCTCCAATGGCCTTTGTTTGTACAAAAATCCGAACCTGGTCATGCCGAGACTTCATGCACGGTCAAGCAGGTTTAACAAGGGAAATGAGTAGGTTAGAGACCGAACTGAGTTTTGAGTAAAACATGAAAGTTGTAGGGTTTTTCAAGTTCTAAAACTTTTATGAAGAAAAATTTTCAAATTCAACACAGATTTTTAAATAAAATTGGATTCCAAAAACTGTGCAGGAAACAGGAAATTCCTGCATAGGATTTTCAAAACAAAGTGCAGGAAAAAGGAAATTTCTGCACAAACACTGATAATTGGCAGTATGAAACTGTTCCAAAGACAGTTTCCAACACTTAACAATTTTTACTATCCCTACTCAAAGAGTTACAATTTTGGTAAAAAAAGATTTAGTATTGAACAAGGATTTTTGTACACAATGAAAAATGGACAAGGAATACTAGAGTTTTTCCAAGATAAAGAAAAATAAGTATACAGGCCACAAGTTGTTTTAATAACTTGGTAACAGAATGAAGACCAACGGTAACCAGGTAGGACACCCAAGTTACTGGATTGGGCCTAGAGCCCAAGGTTACCTATAGTAACCTGATAGGATATAACTTAGGAATTTGGGATTTAGCAACCCAAAAAGGATTGACCCAAGTTTGACTTAGGCTCACACCAAGGGTTACTCAATGTAACCTAACAAGATATTAAGTATGTCAGTTGGGCCTAAAACCCTAGGGTTACATTTAGTAACCCAGTAAGTTGTCATAGGCATGTGTGGGGGACATATAACTAAGATTTCTCAGGGATGTTGGTTAGGTTACCAACATTTTATGATTATGATTTATAGGATCCTTACCCTATATCCTTTTATATAGCAGGAAGTAACCTGCTGTTGCAACCTGATTTGGAGCAACAAAACCTAAGACATAGCATATCAGGTAAGTACAAACCTCACCTACAGTATGAAAAATAGTAAACTATTTTGAAGTATATGACATGTTTTCATGTATGCCATGTTATGTCAAGTCATATTATGTCATGTTATGATATGTCAAGTCATGTTATGTCATGTTATGCCATGTTATGCTATGTTAAGTCATGTTAAGCCATGATATGTCAAGTTATGCCATGTTGTAATAAATAAACATGCCACAAGTTATTTTATGCTATTCATCTTTAAGTCATGCCATGTCTATGTATCACATGCATCATGACTAATAAGATCACATGTAAAGAATCTTAGTCTTGGTAAAGTAACAAGACTAAGATTAAACTAAGACAAGTAAAGTATCGTACCAACCTCCCACCAGATCGTGGAGGATTATACAAGTTTCAAGATACTAAGACCTTCCGCCAGATCGTGAAGGTTTACATGATTCCCAGAATTGTTAAGGACCTTGCAAACCCTAACTTTATGTGGATTGCGCGCATTTAGTACGTATACAAGGGGCCCACATGTTAAGCAAGATAATAAGTTCAAGTCAATAATTGATCATAAAAGATTCATAATTGAACATAATTGGTTCATGCATAAGTTGCACGATACTTGTTACGTTTTGTGAGATTATGTTTGTACTTGCTGGGCGAAAGCTCATCAATATATTTCATACTGTAGGTAAAAAGCCTGCAGCTTAATTGGTGGGCCATGTAGACGATGCGGCGAGTGAAGGGCGGTGTGGGATACCACTACGCAAGTTTTCCGCAAGCTCTTTTGAGTTAATATGTATATATATATATATATATATATCTCAAAATAAATTATGTTATACAAAAAAAAAAAAAAATATATGAGGGTTTAAAGACTTGAGTGAATTGTAAGGAATATGTATGTCCGGGAAGTTTACTTATATGGACTAGTGTATTTGTATATGTTTCAAAAAAAAAAAAATTACCTTGAAATTTTCAAGTTTATATTATTGAAAACAAGATGTAATTTAAGTATGTATGGTAACGGCCCTACGTAGGTCGGGGCATTACAGTTTTAATGTTTTAGTTTACTTTATGAATTTAGTTTTTAGATTTCTAAAGTTTGGATTTGTTTTTCATATATCAATTTCATTTTCAATTATGACTATATTGTTAAAATTTATGAAAACTTTAATAGAAGTTATTTTTATTTTTTCTAATAATTCTTGATGGGTAAATGAATAGGGTATGGGGATAACACCCCCAGTGGGTATTACCCATCCCCGCACCCGCATTAAATTAGGCGGGTATGAGAGTGGGTATAGAGGGTAAAAAGGGAGGCGGGTATGGAGGTGGGGGAGGCATACCCACACCCATCCCGCCTCATTGCCATCCTTAATTTTTAGTTTTTTAGACGAGGAACCAAAGAAAAGAATATTAGTAAGAGATGG
This sequence comes from Ficus erecta, assembly GCA_008635985.1. Lineage (NCBI taxonomy): Eukaryota > Viridiplantae > Streptophyta > Magnoliopsida > Rosales > Moraceae > Ficus > Ficus erecta. Next base: position 224,682 of record BKCH01001305.1, on the reverse strand, counting down.
AGCACGATGTAAGAATGACAAATTTTGTGAACTGCTATACAAGTTTGCTTACGGATCATCGTCTACAGGATTCTGTAAGAAACCTCCTATTTTAGTGTGGAGTGAATGAGATTACGAAATAGATCATGTTTAATCTAATAATATATATATATATATATCAAGTGTGGAAATAATTGTAAGTATTATCTTGTCAATTAATTTTTTTTAAAACATATATTTGATCACACTACTACAAAAATTGACTTAGATGACGGAGATTACATGACGGTTTTACAAAAACTGTCATCTAAAACCTAATTACACGACGGTTTATTAAAACCGTTGTGTAAATCCGAGATTACACGGCGGTTTATGGAAACCGTCATGTAATCTCCGAGATTTAAGTTAATGGTTTATGCGCAAATTTCAAAACACAAAATTTCAAATTTTTAGAGTGATTTTCGGAAGATTACACAACAACTAATCTTCCATCGTGTAATCTTCCGAAAATCACTCTAAAAATTTAAAATTTTGTGCTTTGAAATTCGCATGTAAACCATTAACTTAAATCTCCGAGATTACACGATGGTTTTCTTAAACCGTTGTGTAATCTTCCGAAAATCACTCTAAAAATTTGAAATTTTGTGCTTTGAAATTCGCGCGTAAACTCTTAACTTAAATCCACTTTCCTCATCCTTTCTCATCATTTTCAACTTTTTCCCTCTTAACCACTCAAAGATTTCTCCTATCCACTATCTCCTTCACCCGCCTACCGACAACGCCGCTGCCCTCCCCACCACCGCCTTACCCTCTCTCTTATTCTCCTGGTGACGCTGCCGCCGCCCTCCCCTTTTCCTCATTCGACCGTCGCCCACAATGCTGCCATCCCCTCCCCCTCATTCTCTCCCGTCGCCCTCAACGCCGCCCTCCCCTCTCTCTCTCTTTTTCGCCGCCGCCGTCGCCACCTCCACTGCCACCCTGTCTTCCCATCAAGGCTGTGACTATTTTGCATCAAAGAAAGGCAAGGTGACTTCCATATTGCTTAATTTCTTGTTTTCAAACAAAGATACGAACACACAATTCTTTTATAACTTGCTTGGAGTGTAATTTGTGTATTTATTGTTGTTCAAATTTTTTTATTGTTGCTCTTTGCAGACGAATCTTTTGTGTAATTTTTTGGCATTTTAAGATCTACGAACACACAATATTCTAAGCATTTTTTTTCCGCCCACTACATGCTCGATGAAATGTCAAAATGGAATTTTTTTTTTTGATTTAATCTTAATGGTATGCATCTTAATTATTTTGAATTTTACAAACTTACTAGGGCCCTAATGGATTGGAAGCTTATAGTCGGAGAAGGAATTAAAAGGAGACAAGACTATAAAACAAAAATCTCGGATCGTCCTTGTCCTCACCAAGAGGGAAGTGTTGAATGTGGTTACTTTGTTTTAGGTTTTATGAGGGACATAGTGTTGAATGGAATTGATGTATTTGAAAGAAAATAATTTTATACTTGGGATGATATGGATTTGATTAGGGGAGAATAGACTAAATTTGTAATGCAATTCATTATTTATGATATATAAACCGGTAATGTAATGGATGATTTTTTTTACTTTGATACAATGTAGCTAATATTTGTCAATCATATCTTGGGCCGTGTATTGAATAACACACGGGTTAGGGCACCCATGGGAAATCACCAAAAAATGCCAAAATATTTTTTAATTCATGTTGAACTTTACACGACGGTTTCATATTTTACCTATGTTGTAGGCGGAGTTGTACTTACAAGTTGTCTTACACTCTCGGTCTATCGTCCCAACAAGGTATGACAACAGGTTATACTCTTGTTTTCAAACCAAGCGTAAGAATCATTCTACCGCATAACTTAACAAATCATAACATGCAATGTTGGTATCCAATCTGATTATCATTGGTAATCATGGATACAAGCCTTACCATAACAAATCGGTATCCTATCCGACTACCATGGGTAACTACAAAGACAAAGCCCAACATAGTAAATTGGTATACTATCCGGTTACTATTTATCATAGAATTGTTACCATATTTTTAAAGTAACTTGGGCCTATTAATTTTATTTTCCTTTTCTCAAAAATACCTTGTTGTCTTAGAAAACATTTTATTTACTTGAAAAATACATTGACTTCATAAATCAAGTATTACCTTGATTTAATACTTGAAGTTGCCTTTTAAAAATTATTTGTAAAATTTCCAATGGATTCAAAACATTTTAAAACTGTTTTTTTATAAAACTGTAATTCCTTTTTAGCAGGGGTCGTAAAACTGTAAAATCCTGAAAACTGCTTTTAAAGACAGCCTTTTGATTTGGTTAAAAGTACGTGTACAGGAATTTCATGTACCACGCACAGTTTAAAAATCCAGTTTTATCTTTAAATCGGTTTAGATTTTAAAAAAAATTTCTTCACAAAAGTTGTAGATCTCATCGAAACCTATAACTTTCAATTTGTTGACCAAAACTTAAATCTATCTTTAAATTGTCCGTTTCTCTCCTTGAAGAATTATGGTTGTGTACAGTACCCGAGACCAGCCAGTTTTGAAATCTCTTAAAAACAGAGGATTTTGGAGCCCCTTTTTTTTTTCAAACACTGTCCATGTTATCCCCTATGGTTTTCTATTTTCTTCAACTTTACAGTTATAACTTTTTCCATATTCGGCCTCTAAGGGGCTCAAAACTGGGTTTCCAGAAAACTGTCCAGATTATTTTTTAAAAAACCGGTAGTTTGTATTTTGTTCGTTTTTGTTTAAAAATTCGAACACACTACCTCAAACTGTCAAAGCCGTGAGCCTACATCAACATGCAACACGTCGGATTCGTTCTTACCATTCAACCATACACTTATCTTTTTACTTGAAAAACACAATATTAATAACCTTACTAGCTTATCAAATTGTGTTTTTAGGTTAATTTCTTAACCAACATGCACATAATATTCACATCATTATCATTCATAAAATTTTCCTACTCAAACATGTGAAAGCATATTTACAAACACATGGTGAGTACACAAAATATTAAAACTCATCCTAGAGCATAAAAATCAAATCCATGCTTAAAACTTAGCAAACAAGATAATCTAAATTTAGATCAAGCATAGACTAAGCATATAAAACCATAACATGGAAAAATAGGAACCATGAGCTTATGCTCTTACAACCCATAACTTGAAATACACATAAACTTTCTCAATCAAAGCTTAGTGAAATGCTTAGTTAGAGGATCAAGAGTAATACCTCTAAGCTTGGAAGGTTGATCTAGACCTTGGTTGAAAGAAATTTGGATCAAACTTCTTCACCACACAACCGGTCACCTTGCTCTTACTCTCTCTCTCTCTCTCTCTCTCTTTTTCTAAGGGCTAGAGAGGAAAAAAGTTCGAAGAGAACTAAAAAGTTTGTGGTCTAACTAAATGGTTCACATTCTACCTCACCACCCCTATTTATAGGTGAAAATTCAAATTTTCACAATTATTTTTTTTTCTAAAATTCTCCTTGAATTACACATTTGGCCATAAAATGCAAAATTTTTGCCTTCCAAGTCCCATAATGGCCGGCCATGTGTAGCAATTTTGGGCTAAAAATCCTTTCATAATTATCGACTTTTCCATAATTTCAAAAATCCCCAAAAATTATGTATTTATCCATGACGAGGTGTCCTCCAAGTAGGCCCTATTTGGCACTTCCTCCTAAAATGTAGTCTAGTTTCTTAATGATCCAAATAGTATCAATATTGTTTTAACTATAAACAGTATAGTAATACTGAACTGCAGTCCATAATTTATCTGCACTTAACTGGACCGCATATAGGTTTTTCTTAGGACTTGAAACTACTTAGTCCTCCTAGCTCCAAATATTACTCCTAATTATTCTAGAGTGATCACATTCCTTATTCTATGATGATTGGTCACAGTATAATTTCAACACTGCTTATTATACTATAGTACCGTCTTATACAAGTCATGAGTTATCCCGGTCGTACGTTGGCCAGGACGAAACCATAAATCAGGATTCTGCCTTATTCATCAAAAGGCCTTACACTTAGTTTAATATACTATCATTGAGTCTTATAACTTATAAGGAATCAAACATATTCTGATAAATCAGACATGCATTTCACACAGACATACAAATTACAGACTTAGATTTCCTCTGTAACAAATGAAATCACGAGTCTGTAAAGAAGTTGGTTATTTCATTGACTACATATATTTCTTTGCTTATAGGGTTAGTGCAAATGAGACGCGCAAGCTAAATTAACTCTGTTGCATTAACACTTCCATTTTATTGAGTTGCCGGAAATTGCAATAGTAATTCATCTGCAAGACGGAGGAGCGTGTCGAAGAAATCTGACTTCTAAATGGAGATGCCAAATTAAATTTCCATCATCGATTAATGGAACGTATGTGAAAGATCCTGGACAATAATTTGGAACTTGTGAGTTTTACATTTTTTGAATATAAATTATATAATTAGTATTCGATGTTACTATCCAACTACTTGTCATGTATTTTAGTATTTGTGCCTGTTAGACTTATTTTTGAAGTACCAAGTATTGTACAAACCACGTTTATCAAATTGCATCATTCATTATTCCTATGACTTTTGTATTAAATCTCTAGCGAACAAGGGTGAAGTCATCTTCTTTTTTGTTTCCTGGTTGTATTTGGGTGATTTGAACCTTTTTCTTTTAAATTGTAAAATTTGAATTGAGGTATTAAAATTGCAACATGAATTATGGATAAGAAAATTTGTAAAATTAAATTTGAAATAAAAATTTTAATATGTGTTTGGATGTTTGAAGTTTGAAAAAACTAAAAAACAATTAAAAGAAAGAAAGAATAAAATAATTTTTAATAATAAAGGAAAAATTTTAAAATAATTAAAATTTTAAAAAATCGAAAGCGCACACAACAATAGCACAGAGGTTTTAGGATATCCTACTTGGGCAAATTTGAGAGAGGAATCAAATTCTAAAATCATCAAGAGTTTGAAGCATATTTAAAATTTGAATTGAACCTTTTTCGTTACTAAAAGCTCGTTTAACTTCCATCTCATAACTCACAAGCCATAACATAGTAATTCACCCAAAAAAAAAAAACACACACACACACACCAAAAATGGTAAGTTTAACTTCAAGTTGATATACCTACAGAATTATATAAACACTAACTAAACTGTACTTTCGTCTCAATTTTTTTCTTTTTTTAAAAAGTCAACAAAACTTATAACAAGTTTTTTAAAAGTCATTCAATTTCAACTTAAAAATTTCATCCTCAACCGTGAAACCAAAAGCAAACTAAATAATGGAATGAAGTATACAAGGCTCAAGTGTGGGTGGTTTGGTAAATGAAAATGTTTTTTTTGGTTGATTAGATGGGTGAATTTAACCATATCCCTAAATTTATGATTTTCATATGTCGGAACAATTGAGTAACATGGATCTCTGTTAATTCACCTGCAGAATCAACCACTCAACTGTCATTCATTATCCTCTACCAACGTGAGCTTTATGCGCTTCTCTCTGTCAACCTTTTTTCTAACCTTTTCTATCACATAAAGACCAATAATGAAACGTTTGATAAACTTGCAAACCAAGAAAAGACAATCTAACGATAGTTTCATACATGACTCTACCGAAAAATAGAGTTGGAATCCAATGCCCAATTTCAAAAAAAAAAAAGAAAAAAAGAAAAGGGTAAACTGCTAGTTTGGTTCTTGTAACTTTTAAATTTGTGTTGCTTCAGTCCCTATTTTTCTTTTTCTTTTTTTTTTCTCACTGGGATGACACTAAATTGGCCTAAATAGTCATTGAACTCTTTAAAAGATGATAGTTTGGTCCTTGTTCTTTTTTTTTTCTTGGTTAAGATAACCCTAAACTCCTATTTCTTAGCCATTTCAGTCCTTTCCATCCAAAAACTAACGAATTAGTCATGTGAGAAGCACGTTTCGTGTTTTTTGAAGGTCAAATAGGTAATTTCTCCCAGAGGCAGTTCGTTCTTCGTTGGGGTAGGAGGGGCCTGTACTCACCGGCGCCAAGAGGGAATGAATTTTATTGAAAGAAGATGGCAATCGAGATTTTTCACAACCATTGGGTCCCATAGTTACTTTCTACTATGTTATGGTTTTTGTTTTGTTTAAAACTTGCTTTATATACGTATCTAACTGTGTGTATTTTCTTTAAGTATTTTAAGGACCAAGTAAACTTGAAAGACGTACTAATTTTCAAATAGAAGGGCTAATATTATTATCTTCTACAATGCTTCATTTTTCGTACTAAAAAAAATGCTTTATTGTTCGTTTTTAAACTTTATTACGCTTGGAATGGTCTTCCCAGTTGGTAAAACTAGTGGCGACAACAAGTCTTGTGGATTGTCCAAACGGTATTGACCGACAAATACAAAATCAAAGTTTTTTCTTCTCTTTTTATTTTAATTTTATATTTTTCTCTTTATTTTAATAGTCAATTTTGTTGACATTAATAAATTATTAAATGTTTAATTTTCCGTGGTAAAATAAAAAAAAATGCTTCATTTTCTTTTTTTGAACTTTCTTCCAACCGTATGACGGTTGGAACGGTCTTCTCGATCAGTAAAAATAGTGATGACAACAAGTCTTGCAGACCATCCAAACTGTACTGATCGACAAATACAAAATCAAAGTTTTTTCTTCTCTTTTATTTTAATTTTATATTTTTTTGTCTATATTATAATAGTCAATTTTGTTGACATTAATACATCATATAATTATTAATTTTCCATTCTAAAATTTAAAAAAAAATGCTTCATTTTTTTTTTTTTTGGACTTTCTTCCAACTGTCATACGGTAAGAACGGTCTTCTCGGTCAGTAGAACTAGCGATGACAACAAGTCTCGTAGACCGTCCAAATGTACTGACCGACAAATACAAAATCAAAGTTTTTTCTTTTCTTTTATTTTAATTTTAGATTTTTCTCTTTATTTGAATAGTCAAGTTTGTTGAAATTAATATATTATATAATGTTTAATTTTCCATGATACAATTAAAAAATGCTTTTTTTTTTTGGACTTTCTTCCAACCGTCATATGGTTGGAACGATCTTCTTGGTTAGTAAAACTAGCGATGATAACAAGTCTTGTAGACCGTTCAAACTGTATTGATCGACAAATACAATATCAAAGTTTTTTCTTCTTTTTTATTTTAAATTTTAGATTTTTCTCTTTATTTTAAAAGTCAATTTTGTTGACATTAATATGTTATATAATGTTTAATTTTCCATGCTAAAATTAAAAAAATGCTTTTTTTTTTTTTTTGGGACTTTCTTCCAGCCATCATATGGTTGGAACGGTATTCTCAGTCGGTAAAACTAGTGATGGCAACAAGTCTTGTAAACCGTCCAAACTGTACTGACCGACAAATACAAAATCAAAGATTTTTCTTCTCTTTTATTTTAATTTAGAAATTTCTCTTTATTTTAATAGTCAGTTTTGTTGACGTTAATATATTATATAATGTTTAATTTTCCATGTTAAAATTAAAAAAAATGTTATATTTTTCTTTTTTTGGACATTCTTCCAACCGTCATATGGTTGGAATAGTCATCTCGGTCGGTAGAACTAGTGATGACAACACAAGAAAATCATGCAAACCATGAGCATCGTGCCCCTAAGCACACAAGCAAACCATTTCGACCGTCTCACGGCTGGTTCATACATATCGAGCTAACCCTGCAGACCATCCCATTATACGGTTTACCTAATATACATTTTGAAAAATCAAGTATAAATTATGTTTTTCTTGATCAAAATATAAAATTAATCGGATTCATGTTAATTACAAATGTGATTAGTTACACATCAGAAATAGTAAACTGATCACGTTATTTTCAATGACTAATGATTACAAAGTCTTGATCAGGTTGAATCATGATTGATGAATAATGAATTTTTTGCGTACTTCAAATCAAGATTGGAAACAATTGTTACACACTCATGCTACTTTATTTATTAACCCTCCCTCGAGACTCTGATATTTAAAGTAGTGCCCAAATAAGTGATAGTTAATATATATTTAATGGGGTTATGCTCCATGGATGAATATGTATTAATCGGAAGGGATCCGTATTCTTGGTTAGTTCTTCCATGACTACCCCTCGGTAGCTTGGAAAGTAGAAGCTAGGAATTATCGTTGTAAGATATGTGTTTTTTAAGGGCTTTACACATAAACATTCAGATTGTAAATAGATCTTTTTGTTTCATTGCAAAAACCAAATTATTTTTTAAAATAAAAGGATGTTCGCACGTACTTATTACATTTTTTTTATTATAGATCAAGATGTCAAGCCCATTATCTGTGATACTTACGCAAAAAAATTTAACGGCGAGAATTTTAATGACTAGAAAAGGAACTTGCTTATCGTCTTAAACTTTGAGAAACACAGTTTCGTCCTTACCCAACTTCGACCGCCCACGCCTGTGATTGATGCTCCTGATAAGGAATTTGTAGCGCTTGAGTGCTGGGACAATTCGAACCTAAGTGCTATGTGCTATATTCGGACGAGCATGTCTTACGTGTTCTGGAAACAACATGAAGAGCATGAAACTGCTAGGCAGATCATGGACAACCTGGAGGAGATGTTTGGTGAACAAACTATCCAGGCTAAGACCGATGCTATCAAAGGTCTCATGAACTGCAAGCAAATGGTTGGAACTCCAATAAAGGAGCACATGATGAAAATCATGACTTATTTGTCTGAGGCTCAGGCAAATGGGGTTGAGATCGATACTGCAACTCATTTGGTCATGGTTTTCCAAACATTGTCCAAGGATTTCGATTTGTTTCAGGCATCCAACAACTTAACCGGAAGGAGATGTCTCTAACAGAATCGATAAAAGAGTTGCAAACCTTTGAGAACATTTACAAGAGTTCTGGATTTAAGGTTGTGGCAAATGTGGCTGAGCCTGGTTCACCTGCACTTAATCCCAAAGGAAGAAGGAAAAGGGGAAGAACAAGGGGAACAAGCTTGCGGTAAAGGCACCTGCTCCTAAGAAGTCTACCAAGACTAAGAAGCAGAAGGTGGATCCTAAGAAGGTTAAGTGCTTTTTCTGTGGGAAGAAAGGACACTTCAAGAAAGATTGCAGAGACTACCTGACTATGCATAAGCAAAGAGGTAATTTCGATATCCTGTATCTTGAGGTTTGTTTAGTGGAAGAATCGAAGGATACTTGGTTGTAGATTCTGGAGCCACTATCCATGTTAGTATTTCTCTACGGGGGTTCAAGGTAACGAGAAGTCTACGTGAGGAGGACTTCACATTAAGAACTGGTGATGGGACGTTGGTGCTAGCTGAAGCAGTGGGAGATATGCATCTTTATTTTGATGAATTTAGATTTATTATTTTGAGATATTGTTTTTATGTTCCTAGTTTTAAGAGGAACCTAATTTCAGTAGCTTGTTTGATTAAAGACTCTTATTTGGTTTATTTTAATAATAAAGTTGTTATTAAGAAAAACAGTTCTCTTATCTGTAATGGATGGATGCATGGAAATCTTTATTTTATCAAACCTAAGATGCACTCACTACTTGATACATAATTAGAAAGGAACTCTAAAAGATATAAGTCTTCTCACTTTAACAAATCATATCTTTGACATTTACAACTAAGTCACATGGGTCTTAACAGAAATCAAAGGATGGTAAATGAGGAATGCCTTGACTTGTATGAGGTTGAACATTGGCCACAATATGAATCTTGTTTGGAAGGCAAGATGACCAAATGGCACTTTACTACCAAGGAATGTCGTGTCGAGGAACTTTTAGAACTTGTGCATACGGATGTTTGTGGTCCCATAAACATAGAAGCACATGGTGGGTATGAGTATTATGTCACCTTTATTGATGACTACTCGAAGTATGGCTATGTCTATTTGATGACCCACAAAAGTGAAACTTTTGACAAGTTCAAAGAATTTCAAGCTGAAGCAGAGAAACAATTAGGCAAGTCCATTAAGTCACTTCGATCGGATCGAGGTGGGGAATACCTATCGAATGAGTTCTTAGGAAATTTGATAGAGAACGGAATACAATCCCAGTTGACTGCACCTGGTACTCCTCAACAAAATGGTGTAGCTAAGAGAAGAAATAGGACCTTATTGGATATGGTCCGATCTATGTTGAGTTACTCCACATTACCTTTATCGTTTTGGGAGCACGCCATACAAACGGCATGCTATCTTCTGAATAACGTTCCCTCCAAATCGGTTCCTAAAACTCCTTTCGAGTTATGGATGAGTAGGAAACCTAATTTGAATCATATTCGAATTTAGGGTTGTCCGACACACGTCCTGGATAAGGAAGTGAAGAAGTTGGAGTCACGATCTGAAGTGTGCTTGTTTGTTGGCTATCCAAAAGGGACAAAAGGTGGCCTGTTTTATAATCTAAAGCAAAATAAAGTCTTCATCTCCATACATACAACATTCACCGAGGAAAGTTACATGGAAGACTTTAAACCTCGTAGAAAAGTGATGCTTGAGGATATGACTGCGGGTTTGGATGTTCCAAAGTCATTGAAAACCTTGTGGAAAAACCGCTAAAGAATCAACAACCACGGGAGCTTCGTCATAGTGGGAGGATTGTCAGGTAACCTGAAAGGTATATATTCAATGGTAAAGTCTTTGAGGCAGAATCCGTATAACATGTTGACGATCCGGCTACGTACAAGGAAGCTATGGAGGATGTTGATTCTAGTTTTTGGCAAAATGTTATGAACACCGAGTTGGAATCTATGGATTCCAACGGGGTTTGGAAACTTGTAGACATATCCCAAGGCATAAAACCGATTGGGTGTAAGTAGGCATACAAGAGGAAGAGAGGTGTGGATGAGTAAGTGGAAACTTTCAAGGTAAGACTTGTAGTAAAGGGCTATACGAAGAAAGAAGGAATCGACTATGAAGAAACCTTCTTACCTGTAGCAATGCTTAAGTCAATCCGCATTCTTTTATCCATTGCGGCTGCTCTCGATTAGGAGACATGGCAAATAGATATCAAGATAGCTTTCTAGAATGACTCTCTTGAGGAAGAATATCTATATGATACAACCAGACGGGTTCAAGGCAAAGGATCAAGAAGACAAGGTATGCAAGTTGCTCAAATCCATCTATGGATTAAAGCAAGCATCTCATTCTTAGAATATTAGGTTTGATCAAGTGATCAAAACTTACAGATTCGAACAAAACATCAATGAACCATGTGTTTATAAACGTATCAAGAACGAGAAGGTGGTTTTCGTTGTACTTTATAAGGATGATATATTGCTTATTGGAAACGATGTGGTAACACTATCATCAGTCAAAGTTTAGTTGGCCAAACAGTTTGACGTGAAGGACTTAGAAGAAACTAGTTATGTTCTTGGAATTCACTCTTTAGAGATAGAAAGAACAAAACGATAGCACTCTTCCAAACTTTATACATTGATAAAGTACTTGAGAGGTTTTTTATGAAAGATTCCAAGAAAGGTGCCCAACCTTTCAGAGTGGGAATCAAGCTTTCTAGAGATGACTGTCCCAAGTCATCGAAGGAAAGGGAACGTATGAAAGATGTACCTTATGCATCTGCGGTAGGTAGTCTTATGTACACTATTTTATGCACTAGGCCTGACATTTGTTTTGCGGTTGGTATGGTAAGTTGATATCAGTCGAATCCGGGACCGAACCATTAGGGTACGGTCAAGCATATACTCAAGTATCTACAGAGAACGAGGGATTATATGCTAGTATATTCCGGTCAAGACCTTGTTCCTATAGGGTACACAGATTCTGATTTTCAATCAGATCAGGATTCAAGGAAATCGACTTCAGTCAGATTTGGTGCCGTTGTGTGAAGGAGTGTTAAGCAATCTTGCATTACTGACTCGACCATGGAAGCCAGGTATGTGGTTGCCAGTGAGGCATCTAAGGAAGCGATATGGCTCCGTAGGTTCCTTGGTGACTTTAAGGTCATTCCTGGTATGGATAAAGCTATGGTACTCTACTGTGACAACAGTGCAGCAGTAACTAATACCAAGGATCCTAGGCATCATAAGATGAGCAAGCACATTGACAGAAAATATCACATTATCAGAGGCTTTGTAGAGAGTGAAAATGTGACGGTTTGCAAAATCGCATCAGAGGACAATCTTGACGACCCGTTCACGAAGACTTTGACGGCCAGAAGATTCGAGGAACACATCGAAGGCATAGGGATGCGCAATATGTCACATTTACTCGCTTAGGACAAGTGAGAAATTGTTGGGATCTATATGTGTCCTAAGGATAGAAAATCAATTCTATGGATTTTCTGTAAATATGACATTTTGATATTAATAAAAAGAGGTTATTCATGTTTAATAATTTGTGTCATATTTACTTTCATTTGTTGATTCTATGATTATTTTGATCAAACATAAAATACTCCTAGATTATTGGTAATATATCGGATTACCATATGTATACGGGGTATACATAGAAGACGTGGTAATTTGATAACAGTTTAAATAAATGGCTCGCAGTTGATGAAATAAGATTAGGGGATCTTATTCATGATAAGATTGTAAAGGTTGTCTACTTCCTTGGAGGGATGGTTTGTCTGTCTTGACCATTGGATAGGTTCCGAGTAAAAACTTTAATGTATATCAATATTGAGGTATGACATTGGACTGGACCTAAGGTGTTAATTGATTCAGTTTAATAATTCTGTTTATAAGAATCAATGACGCTTTGATTATCATCCTGCATTAATCTTAAGATTGTGTTTGAATTATTTAATTTTGGAAAATAAAATTTTTCTCCCCTAATTGATAGTGCACGAATTTTTAATGGATGGAGGGAAGAAGATTTTGTTTCAAAATTGTTTAAATATATTCCTAACATTAAATTATTAATTGTTTAAATAATGGAGCTTATTTGATAGATTTTCTTTTCTTAAAGAATGGTGCATGGTTTTTTGATGGAAAGGAAATCTAAAATATTCCATTTATTTAAATTAATTAAATATGGATAATGTTTATGAAAAATATTTATTTAAATTCAAATAAGAGAATCTAGATAGGATTAGGACTTTTGACTAGTCCAGATTCTTGATTTAAATTTGAACCACCAATCAACCTCCACATTATGTGGAGGATGAATTTGAATATACTCAAAAGAGGGGACAAATTTTAGGAGTCCTTCACCTAACAAAAAAAGTCTATAAGGTTCAAAGAACCTAGTCCGAAATTTGAATGATCCTTTGGTTCAAAAGATTATCTAGAAAAATAATTATTAATTATTTTTTCAAGTGGGAGATATTTTGAAAAAGGATTGGAATATTATATAAAGGCTAGAGGTTCTTGAAAAAGCCAACCATTATCATACATTCAAAAAAGGGGGGGGGGGGGGGGGGGGGGGACGGTTTTTGGGAGAGAGAAAAAACTCCAAAAACTAGGTTTTTGTGCTTGAGAAAATTCGTCCTTCTTGGGTGTAAGGAATAGAGAGAAACTTCCATTAAATCAAAACTGTGAGGAATGTTAAGTCGAGTGATATTTTTCATAAAAGGTTAATCAGTTCCTGTTTTGTAGTTTTGAAGAACGAACCTGGATCGAATTCTCAACGAGGTACATCGGGATTGAGAAGGTAGGATCTAGACTTTGAAAGAATTATCGGTCGCTTGGATTCATAGCACGTGTGCCCACACACACTCTGAGACGTGGGAACTCGAGAATAGTAGAGAAGCCACGTTGGTCGACACTCTAGCAATTTCGGAATCCGAGAAACAAGGTACATTTGATCATGTATTTAATTTATTGCTATATAAATCATGAGCTTCTAATCTGAATCAGCATAAAATTTTAAAACTTCCGCAGCGCCGTAACTCTAATATCGGATCTGTTTTTTCCAACACTTGGCAGCTTTAGCACAAGATCCTCAAGTAACACGTGATTTGATATTTTGGGAGATGTGCCATGCACAAAACTCATGTTGGAACTTCTCGTATACATCGGCGATTACATTTCGGATGCTTTGGTGCCTATATGAAATGATGACTAAATCCTCGTCATCAGGTATGAGCTCTTGAAGTTTAAGCATGTAATAACCAAAATTTTTACGGACCTATGATTTTCTTGTATGTAAAGAAATTTAAGTCCGTGCTATGTGTTTATGTGATATTTCATGAAAATTATGAATATCAATATGAAATTCATAATTTTTATCAGTATATGTTTGAGTTCTCATTTAATTAAATATGAGACTCAATAATAAGTTTATTAGGTCAAGGACGAGGCCTTTTAAGGAAAAAAAAAAGGCAGAATAAGAATTTATGATTTTATTCCGATCAAAGTTTGACTAGAATGATTCAAGGCATGATATGACGGTATTACAGTATAACAAGCAGTATGAAAATTATACTGTGAAAAACTGTCATCACAGATGAAATAGTAAGAATAAGGACCGAAACCACTCTAGAAAAATCAAGCACATTATTTAGGACAATAAGGGCTAAGTAGCTTTAATTCATAAGAAAAATCATTACGCAGTCCAATAATATGCAGATGAATTCTGGATTGCATTCCTGTTATTAGTGAAAGCAGTATTTATAATATCTGCATTAGTATGAAAATAGACTGCATATTAAGAGGAAAGCCAAACAAGGCCCTAATGGGAGGACACCTCATCTAGGATATGTAACGACCCGACTTTTCAGACCGTTAACTAACTTACTTATTCTTATTTAATTTAGTCTTAACATTCATTTACGTTTGGTTCCGAAAATACATAAAAAAAATTTTAAATCATATTCGTACTACAAAAGTTAGAATCACTAAAATTTTTAATTGAGGAAATTATAACCCTCTAGCAACCAATTATCCAATTTAAAATCGTAACTAGATGATATTTTAAAAAAGTTATAACTTCATAAAAATAATCATGAAATAGTCTAAGGTCTTTTCTTGTAAAATACTCATACTAATTTAGTAGTGCCAAAACATTGGAACATAATTATAAATATAGTCAATATAAAATAGTTTTACGAAATCTAAATGCGGAAATTTAATTCGTGGTGGTATCCCACTCCCGTCCTTCATCGCCTCTGCACAGCTTCGCCAGTCTATAGAACATCTAAGCAATGGGCTGCTTACCCGCGTTACCTACAGCACGAACACACAATGATGAGCTTTCACTCAGCAAGTACAAACAATATCTCACAAATTATTTTCATAAAATCATATCATCACATGTAACATCACGAATGTTTAAAAATGCATGTGAACTATATGTGTTCAATTATGCTTTATTATTTACATATCTTGTCTACTTAAGGGCCCCTATGTCGTACCCATATGCGCGCAACCAATGGGGAGTTAGGGGAGCGACCCTCCAACAGCCTCCAAGATCATATTTTATAACTTTCGTTCTTATCATATCCTCTCACTAATTGGAGGTTGGTACGATACTTAATCCTATCTTTTATTTGCCTCGTTCTTATTAGTTGTGACAGTGTGTAGATTTACATGTCACTATGCATCTACCATTATGGCATAAATATATGTGAGGCATGCCGATTATGTCAGTGCAAGAGGAATTATGCACATCAAATACTTAATCAAAACAATACGTATAACTCATATACTCATCACATCATCAAGTCAAGTCATAACAAACGTAGAGCATCCACAAAGAAAGACATTTTGTTCAATGCTGTAGGTGAGGTTTGTACTTACTTGTCTTATATGCTTAAACTTCCGGAGTTGTATCTCTACTACGTAGATTTGAGAAATTATCATGATTAACAATATCTCATTATTAGATAGAATTATAGTAATATTATTTTTTTTATTTATTTAATAAACTGTAGAGAACTTAATTTACTTATATCATCATTAACCTTAACAATTAATTCTTATTAATTATTAAGTATTAAAATAAATTTCTATTAATTATTATTTAATAACTTTAATTTAATTAATTATTTTAATTAATTAATTAATCAGTTAATTAATTAATTAATTAATTAATTAAGTAATATTAATTATTACTTTATTTAATTAAGAACTTATAATTCAATTATATAATTTTAATTGACTTATAATAATTATCTTGTTAATAATTTAATTATGTTACTTAAATATTCATTCTCATATAGTAATTATTAATTATTAATTCTAATAGTAATAATCAATAATTTGATTAATCTAATAATTGATGTTTGATTAATCTCTAGTTAATTATCCATAATTATTTTGATGATTATATCGATGATTAATAATTAATGATTAATTAATCTCTAATTAATCATATATTATAATTATGTAGTTATTCAACATAATAATCTTGATTATCATCTACTAACTCTTATAATTAATTAATTAATTTTTAATCAATTAATTAATTAATTACTTTATTAATTACATTTGGTTATGTATTAATTAATTAATTAATTAATTAAGTAATTAATAAATCAATCAAGATGACAAGGAGTCACCTAAGGGTATACCTCTCTTTTATTATTGGGCTAGCCCAACCCCTAAGTTATGTTCATTTAGTTGGGCTAAGGTAATCTCTTAGTATATGCTTAGTAACCATCTAGTGTACTTTATCTTGGCCCATTTAAAACTTATGATTTAATTTCATAAAGTTAGGGTTTTCACATTATTTGATCATACACTTAAAATCAATTCATTTCATAACAAAATATGTTCATATGTCAAGACTTACCCTTGTGTCACATTTTACTGTTTAAATCGTTTTATCGGTGTAGGACTCTAACTTGTAAGATTTATTTAGATTTGAGTATAATTCCGTTTGGACACTAGATGGCTTGTTGGAAAGTTTGAAACATCTAGTTTCTGTCTTTATAACTTGTTCTCCAAGATTTCATGTATTTCAAACATTAATGTGGACGTTTTTCTAAGTGTCTTATGGCAAAATCTTAGATTACCAGATTACACTACAATCTTAAGGGATTTATTAAAATTTATGTACATATCCGTTTTAAACGCATGATATCTCATTTTGAAGCTTAAGATGTATACTTTACAGTGGTAAAGTCATTTCCTTTATTACTTGAGATATTCATACCATTAACTTAGGTTTTGTTACTGTTGGTTTCACATTTAAACCATAAATCCAGATTCATAGGTAAGATTAGAAAAATCATAACAATTTACTTACAAGTCCAAATAAGACAAAAGGTATGTCATTGGAAAGCTTATAATGTCTATTTTGTATGATAAGAACAATTTTATAAAACGTTAAGATTTACTAACTCAAAATACAAAACCCGTGGCTAGCTAAGGGTTCCAGCCAGGATTTTCGGTTCATGGTCCAAACTTGTAAAATTCGTCAAAAATTGCACATTTATCTGTTCAAGGCGTAAGATACCTTTTTGGAAACCTTAAAGAATATAGTTATTAGATCTATAACTTATAATCCAAAATTTTGAGTCTAAAGGGTTCGGAGTACAGTAAACCCGTGGCTATGTTGTGTCTCGGAGGTTCATTTTCTCTTCATTTTAGTGTCACAACTTCAAAGGCACATAACTTTTGACATATAAAAGCAAATCAAGTGATTCCAAAGTCTAAAATGAAGCTTATCCTCTGTAGAATCTTAATACATAATTGATTTTTTATACCAAAGCTTTTAATGCATGACATATTACCACAACATCTACAAACTTCAACAAAGTTCATAGATCTTACCGAAATGCTCCGGGAATCCTTTAAGATCTCGAACCTTTCAAGTTCTTCACAAAACTTTTCCTAGGTAAGAAGAAGTCTAATATTAAGATCATAACTAAATATCATGCTTTAGTTCTCCCAAAAAGACTACAACACGAAGAATACCGCTAGGTTACCTTTAGTGAAACGTCCTCTAACTCCGTCTCTCACTTCTTCAATCTTCGGAACCTGGTTTCTTAGAGCTTGAAAATGGATGGAGGAGGGTACTAGAGATGTGTTGGAGATGGAGAATAGTGTTGGTGGTTCTTGGTTTTGTTTAGAGCTTGGTGGTGGTTAGAGAGTTAGGGTTTGAGTGCTTAACTTGTGTGAGAAAGAAAATGGGGTGTTAGGGGTTTGTGCTTAGCCAACTTTGGCCTTAAGAAAGCTGTCTTTTGAGGGAGGAAATTTGAAAAATATTTGGCTGAATCAGCCCCTGAATGGCCAGCACTTTGGGAGGGTTTTTGGGTGAAATTTGGTTCAATAAAGTTAAGACAATGTGTCACTTTCACTTGTCCATTCTTTAGGTCAACTTGCCTAAATAAACTATGCCATGCCTTACACAAGGTTGCATGCATGCAACACTTTCTTCTTTTCTCCTTTGTTCACATTTCCCCTTGTTTCTTGAACCAAAAATCCGGATCCACCCATGGCTTCTCATTTTCATTTTTGTTTTTCTTTCTTCCAATTTCCACCCTTGATCCAAGTTGTCATCTTCATTCTCATCCATTGGATCTTCCATCACACCTATCCTCACCTTAAGCTCTCATTGGTCACTTATCATTCAAAGCTTGGCCATTGATTTGCCTAGGATCCCTTAACATAAAATCTACACCATTGATTTCAAATCAAGCACAATTTTTGATCAATTTTCCACCTTTGGATTTCCTAAGAGTAAATACTAATAATTCATCTTCTATCCATATGACACATTAATTCCCAATCATAGTCTCAAAGCTTGACTATTGATATAATCAAAATAAATACTAAGATCCTTAAATTGACCTACTCACAAAAAAAATCGGGTTCTTCCTAAAATTTACCGTTATCCCTCTAATACGACATAATTAATTTTTCGTATAAATTTTTTATGTCGTTCATCTCATATTTATGTATTTAAAATTTCTCATTTAAATAGAGAAATTTAACATTGTTAAATCATCGACATCATCACACCGATGATACATATATTATCAGTCGATCTTGAAATTTGATATTCATCAAGATAATTCATTAAGAGCATATTAATGAAGAAATCATAATAATAATTCATGAATTATGCTTATGAATTTCTAGGGCATCACATGATAAATATGTGAATTTTGGGATTTTTGAAAAATTGGAAGAAATGGGTGGTAGCTTTTGATTGGATAATTGAATGGATGAACATGAAAGGCTTACTTGGCCTCCAAGACATCCTAATGGCCGGCCACCTCATTGGATTTTTGAGCAAATATTTTTCTTTTGAGGAGGTGATGATGGGGGGGGGGGGGGGGGTTTGGATCATTTTATTTGATTGTACCCCAAAACTCTGGCTCATTTTCACCTCGTCCTCTTTTCCCCTTAGAAACCGAAACCAAATAGAGAAAAAAAAAAGTGTGAAGGTCAATTTTTGTAGAAGGAAGCAAGGAGGAAAATTTTTTGGATCCAAAGTCTAGATCCAACTTCAAGGTGTTAAGGTAATCCTCCTAGAATCCCTAAGCCTCTCAATTAAGTTTTGATTCAAGATTTATGTGTATTTCATGTGGGTATGTAAGTACATAAGCTCATTTTATTTTTCATGCAATTTGCTTAGATTTGTGCTTGATTAGGGTTAGTGGTTTTGATTTATGGTTTGGTGCATGTTTATGATGATATGTGTTAGAGATTATGTGGTATATATGAATGCCTAGTATATGTTTGTAGTATGTTCCCACACACTCAAGAATGATGTTGCATGGATGAAAATTGAATTGGTAATGTATGTTGCATGTAGGGTTCAAGAAAAACCCTAAAAAAAACCCTAGTTTGGTGAAGATTCACCATATGGGTTTGCATGAAGGATTGTATGAATGAAAATGAATGCATGGCAATAAAAACATTACATAACATGTTGCATGCTTGATGTAGGCTTACGGTTTTAACCGTTCGAGGTAGAGTGTGCGTAATTTTACGTAAGAACCAACCAAAATGAAAACTGCCAGTTTCGGATCAAAACTAGGCAGTAATCTGAAAACAAGATTTGAGGTCTTTAGAGGCCAAATTTGAGAAAAGTTAAAACTAAAAAGTTGTAGAAAATTGAAAACACAAGGGGACAGCGTGGACGGTTTTTAAAAATAAGGTTCCAAAGGCCTCTGTTTTACAAAAATCCGAACATGGTCATGCCTAGACCCACCCTGTGCACGGCCAGGCAGGTTCAACAAGGAAAATGAGTAGGTTAAAGGTAGAACTGGGTTTTGAGAAAGAACGAAAGTTGTAGAGTTTTTCAAGATCTAAAACTTTTGTAAGAAAAATTTTCCAAATTCAAAACAGATATTTAGATAAAACTGAAGTCTAAAAACTGTGCATGAAACAGGAAATTTCTGAACAGGATTTTCAAAAGCAGTGCAGGAAAAGAAAATTCCTGCACATACACTAAATAACTGGCAGCATGAAACTGTTTTCAAGAATAGCTTTCAAAACTTGACAAGTTTATTGCCTTTACTGAAGAAAAATTATTATTTTGTAAAAAGATTGAAAGTTCACACAAGGATTTTTATACGAGGAAATTTGGACAATAAATCCTAGGTTTTACCAAGGAAGAGAAAAATAAATAAATGGGCCAAAAGCTATCTTGAAAACATGGTAACAGTATGATGACCAATGATAACCGGGTAGGATACCCAAGTTACTGGGTTGGGCCTAAAGCCCATGGTTACCAATAGTAACCTAATAGGGCATAGCTTTAAAAATTGGGCCTTAGTAACCCAATAGGGTTTGATCCAAATATGATTTAGGCTTATACCAAGGGTTACCCACAGTAACCTAACAAGATACTGTTTATGTTTGGTTATAAGCCCTAGGGTTACATTTAGTAACCAAATGAGTTATCATGAGTACGTGTGGGGGACATATAACTAGGATTATTCGTGGATGTTGGTTAGGATACCAACATTTTATATAAGATAGGATGATCCTTACCTTACGTCCTTTTTGAAAAGCAGGAAGTAACCTGTTGTTGCAACCTGATTTGGAGCAACAAAACCTAGGACGTAACATAACAGGTAAGTACAAACCTCATATACAGTATGAAAAATAGTAAATATTATTTTCAAGTATGACATGTTTTCATGTATGCCATGTTATGCCAAGATGTGCCATGTTATGCCATGATATGACATGTGTATGTATATGTTATGGTTGATATTATGTTATGTTATATGTTTTGATATAGTGACATCATGAGACATGTTCACTAATATTAAACCACATGGTAAGAACATGTTTTTAAGTCATAAGATAAGACAAGCAAGGTGTCGTACCAACCTCCTGTCAGATCGTGGAGGATTATACATGTTTCAAGTTCAAGATACTAAGACCTTCCGCTAGATCGGGAAGGGTTATGAATATGATTCCCAAAATTGTTAGGAACCTTGCAAACCTTAACTTTCTGTGGAATGCGCACATTTGGTACGTACACAAGGGGCCCACATGTTAAGCAAGATAATAAGTTCATAATGGAGCATAATAGATTCATAATTGATCATAAATGGTTCACGCATAAGTTACATGATGCTTGACATATTTTGTGAGATTAAGTTTGTACTTGCTGAGCGTAAGCTCATCAGTATATTTTATACTGTAGGTAAAAAGCCTGCAGCTTAATTGGTGGGCTATGCGGACGATACGGCAAGTGAAGGGCGGTGTGGGATACCACTACGCAAACTGTTCCACAACCCTTTCTAAACTCCAAATATATATGTACATATATATATATATATATATATATAAATGAGTTGTGTTATACTATATATGAGGTTTGAAGACTCGAGGTTAAATGTAAAGATTATGTATGACTTCTTATTTTAATAAACAAGTAATGTGTATGCACAGAGAGTTTACTTATATGGACTAGTCTATTTATATATGTTTAAAAAAAATTATTCTCAAATTTTCAAGTAAGTTTAAATTATTAAATCCGAGATGTAGTTCAAGTAAGTATGGTAACGGCCCTACGTAGGTCGGGGCGTTACAAAGCATGAGCCATTTTCACGAGTTGTCATTCTTAGAGTCAACTAGTTCAAAAAGCAACTAAAAACTATGCTCTGGTGCGCCCTTAATATCACTCGCAGCTTTCTATTTGCCCCTCCAAGCTTTGTGGTATGATATTGACACCCATGATTTCTCATCATGTCCACTACTCTACTTGGGGCCAATGTGTCAAGCTGTCCTGGGAGCTTTTTTTCTCAACATATCTGCAACTAACTCCATCGTTGCTGGCCTATTCCTTACATACATCGAACTAGTAGAGCAAGTGTGCATATTGTAGTATGTTCAGAGGGAGAAATGATCCGAGTTCTTGATCTTTGCTGCTCGCAATGCCCACTTGCAATCTTGAACTACACATTTCACCACAAACAACTTCGTAGTAGACTTGACTATGTGAAAATCAAAACAAGCTTTCAATGAAGCATTGATTACCAAATTCTTCACCTCACACTTTCTCGAAAATTCTTGACCAATTGCAATACACATATTATCATAGAAGTTGAAAAACACACAATCATCATCTATTGCTAATGGTTCACAATGATCCACCATAATATCTTGTTCTCCACATGAAGGTTTTTGTTTTGGTATTGGAGCAGAAGCCATTGTTTCTTGGAGGAAAGTTTCCTCCAATGTAGTTTCTTCTAGGCAGTCACCCTTACAGCCTTTTGCAAAAGTAGCATCATACACTATGGGTTCCTCCATGTCTTTGTCAAAATAGTCTTCTTGAATGATTTCGTCATTTAAATTATTAAGTCCTTCATTTCCATCAACATCAAGTCTCTCTTTGTCATTTGCTTCACCACTTTCGTTCTTCTTGATAAGCTCAACATGTATTATGCTTCTACGTTGCGATATAACATAGCAGTCCAAAAGATTACACTTTGCATCAAAATCATCCAAATAAACTTAGGTTCTGGTTTTATTGAAACCAAAGGGATGTAGCTTAGTTTCAAATCTATACTCCTTCGACTTACGGGAAGCCTTTCAAATATGCAATCAACAATCTCATAATATTTTTACCTCATTCGGATCATCCAATAATACTATGCTATTCAATTCCTTATTCCTTGGACACCATTTGTAAGAACCATCTTCTTTTTCCTTCCATTCTCTACCAAATCGATAATATATGACAATCTTAGCCATTTTTTTAAATAATAATAATAATAGTAATAATTAATTTAAAAGAACATGAAAATAAATAAGAAGACTGTATTGATTGTCCAAATGGTCGGAAGGGCTAGTCAGGCTGATAGTTCACAGTCAGAAATTCCTAATAGTTGAAATTCCAACCAATACTGACTGAGATGATTGTACTGACCGTCCCAACCGTACCAATCGACAAAATAGGTCTAACGGTCTGTATGGTTTTCCCTGACTGTTCATCTCCATTTTTTTCTCAAAAGTTTAGATTTAAAAAAAAAAAAAAAAAAAAAGAGCAAAGGAGACGAATCTTGTTGTTTTTCGAACTTAAACTCCAAAATCTAAATGCCCATACTTTGCACAATAATTTCAAGCAACAAAAAAAAAAAAAAAAAGATGGTTTAAGATTAACATACTCAATTTGAAGCTTGATTCCTAAAAAATTTGGAACTCTTCAAAACTTTTCAACCTTTACTTCTCTCAAGAAATACTCATGATATGAATAGGTAGAGTATGTCGGCCGGAATATATGGGTGACGGTGATACAATGGTAGTGACAATGGTGGAAAAGGGGATGAGATGGTAGAGAGGGTGAGGTTTTTGTTTTGTTTTTGTTTTTGTTTTTTTTTAAGGAATGTGGGTTTTTTGAGGAAGAAGAAGATGGTTTTTTTTTTTTTTTTTTTTATGGGATGATTTGTCATCTTTTCTTTTATTATTATATTGAATTTTTTTTTTAACAAAAAGGGTAATCTAGAGAATACAAAATTTTCATTAAAAGTGGCAGTCATCAATGTAAAGCTTTTTCATTGAAGGTTAGTCATGTAATGAAAAGGCCATTTTAAGGTTAAATTTGCAAACCGCCCGGTGGAAAAGGGGATGAGATGGTAGAGAGGGTGAGAAATTTTGTTTTGTTTTTGTTTTTTTAAAGGGCATGTGGGTTTTTTGAGGAGGGAAAAGATGGTTTTTTTTTTCTTTCTTTTCTTTATTATTATATTGAATTTTTTTTTATTTTACAAAAGGGTTCTCTAGAGAATACAAAATTTTCATTAAAAATAGAGGTCATCAATGTAAAACTTTTTCATTGAAGATTAGTCATGTAACAATTTGCAAATTTAACCTTAAAAGGGCCCTTCATTACATGACTAACCTTCAATGAAAAAGCTTTACATTGATGACCCCAACTTTTAATGAAAATTTTGTATTATCTAGAATACCCTTTTTGTTAAAATATATTATATATAATAATAATAAAATAAAAAAATGACAAATCATCCCATAAAAAAATAAAAAAATAAAAAAAATAAAACCATCTTCTTCTTCCTAAAAAAACCCACGTTCCTAAAAGAAAGTACATTGGAGGAAAAAAAAAAAAAAAAAAAACTTACCCTCTCTACCATCTCATCCCCTTTTCCACCATTGTATCACCGTCATCCATATAATCCGGCTGACATACTCCACATGTTCATATCATGAGTATTTCTTGAGAGAAGTAAAGGTTGAAAAGTTTTGGGGAGTTCCAAATTTTTGAGGAATGAAGCTTAAAATTGAGTATGTTAATCTTAAACCATCTTTCTTTCTTTCTTTTTTTTTTTTTGCTTGAAATTATTGTGCAAAGTATGGACATTTAGATTTTTGAGTTTAAGTTGGAAAAACAACAACATTCGTCCCCTTTGCATCTTTTTTTTATTTTTCAAAAATCTAAATTTTTTATACAAAACAAAAACGGACATGAACAGTCAGGGAAAACCATGCAGACCGTCAGACCTATTTTGTCGATTGGTACGGTTGGGGCGGTCAGTACGATCATCTCGGTCAGTATTGGCTGGAATTTCAACTATCAGGAATTTCTGACTGTAAACGATCGGCCTGACTGGCCCTTCCCACCTATATGGTCTTCTCATTTATTTTTCATTTTTGTAAAGTAATTATTATTTTTTGTTTAGGAAAATGGCTGAAATTGTCATATATTATCGATTTGGTGGAGAATGGAAGGAAAAAGACGATGGTTCTTACAAATGGTGTCCAAGGAATAAGGAATTGAAGAGCATAGTATTATTGGTGATCCGAATAAGGTAAAATATTCTGAGATTGTTGATTGCATATTTGAAAGGCTTCCTGTAAGTCGAAAGAGTACAGATTTGAAAACTAAGTTACATCCCTTTGATTTCAATAAAACCAGAACCTAAGTTTATTTTGGATAATTTTGATGCAAAGTGTTATCTTTTGGACCGCTGTGCTATATCACAACGTAGAAGCATATTACATGTTGAGCTCATCAAGAAGAATGAAAGTTGAGAAGCAAATGACAAAGAGAGACTTGATATTGATGGAAATGAAGGACTTAATAATTTAAATGATGAAATCATTCAAGAAGATTATTTTGACAAAGACATAGAGGAACCCATGGTGTCTGATGCTGCTTCTACAAAAGGCTGTGAGGGTGACTGCCTAGAAGAAACTACATTGGAGGAAACTTTACTCCAAGAAATAACGGCTTCTGTTGCAACACCAAAACAAAAATCTTCACGCGGAGAACAAGATATTGTGGTGGATCATTGTAAACCTTTAGCGATAAATTATGGTTGTGTGTCTTTCAACTTCTATGAATGTATGCATATTGCAATTGGTCAAGAATTTGTGAGCTAGAGTGAGGTGAAGAATTTGGTAATCAAAGCTTCATTGAAAGCTTGTTTTGATTTTCACATAGTCAAGTTTATTACGAAGTTGTTTATGGTGAAATGTGTAGTTCAAGATTGTAAGTGGTCATTGTGAGCATCAAAGATCAAGAACTCGGATCGTTTCTCCCTCCGAACATACTACAATATGCACACTTGCTCTATTAGTTCGGTGGATGTGAGGAATAGGCAAGCAACGGCAGAGTTAGTTGCTGATATGTTGAGAAAGGAGTTCCCAGGATAGCTTGACACACCGGCTCCAAGTAGTAGTGGACATGATGAGAAATCGTGGGGTGTCAATATCATACCACAAAGCTTGGAGGGGCAAAACAGAAAGCTACAAGTGATGTTAGAGGCGCACCAGAGCTTAGTTTTCGAGTTGCTTCCTAGTTATTTGCACATGATGAAGATTGTGAATCCTGACACAATCACACATTTGTTGGTGGACAATGATCAAAGATTCAAATACTTTTTCATCGCATTAGGGGGCGTGTACTAAAGGGTTCAAGGCAATGAGGAAGGTTATTACGGTGGATGGGACTTTTCTAAAGCAAAATACAAAGGGACATTGATTATTGCTACTGCTCAAGATGGAAACTACTATCAATATCCACTAGCTTTTGGGGTAGTTAACTCTGAGAATGACAACTCGTGGAAATGGTTCATGCTTAAACTTCAAGAGCTCATACCTGATGATGAGGATTTGGTCATCATTTCAGATAGGCACCAAAGCATCTGAAATGCAGTCGCCAATGTATATGAGAAGTACCTGTAATGACCCGACTACGTAGGCCGTTGCAATACTTACTTAAATTAAATCTTCGTTTGAAATACTTAAAACTTACTGAAATTTTAAAACACAACGTAAATAAATTAATCCATATTCATTTGGGTAAACTTTACCATGCTTACACATTACTTGTTTAACAAATCATAAAGTCTCAAATAATCCTTACTTTTATCTAAAGTCTTGAAAAATCACATACATAGCATGGTACAAATTATTTAAACATACATGCATATGTTTATAGTTCAAAAGAGTTTGCAGAAAAGTCTACGTAGTGGTATCCTACACCGCCCTTCACTTGCAGTATCATCTCCATGGCGCACTAAATGAAGTTGCAGGCATCTTATCATTTACCTACAACATAAGCATAAGTTATGAGTTTTCGCCCAGCAAGTACAACTTTCTTCTGCAAAATCATTTTAGTAAGAGAATGCATGAACCAATTATACTTTTCTTATGTTAACTTACATGAATCACTTATACTTTCTTGTTTTAACTTAGCTTTGGGCCCTTTTCATAACATGAACATGAGTGTGCGTACTGTGGTGCACAACCATGGATTAAACCTGCCCTTGTGGCAAGTCGGTACGACACAAGGCAACTTGCTTGCCTTTATTCTTGAAAACTTGTTCTTAATTTGATCATACTTGAAAACTTAAATTTTTATTGTTCTTACTTGAAACTTGATCTTATTCTTGTCATGTGATTTATTATTAGTAAACATGCTTTCATAATGCCACAATAATAGAACATAAAACATGTATCACTATTACAGAATGTGGATACCACAATGGTTAAAAAACCGTTGTGGTAATATTTTCATGATGGTTTTCTAACCGTCGTGGAATCCAGAGTCGTGGAATCTTTTTCAGATTCCACGACGGTTTTTTAAACCATCGTGGAATAGGTAAAAATAGGGTCAAAAATTGATATTAGCAACATCTACCACGACGGTTTTTATTGGAAACCGTCGTGGTAAGGGAACCTACCACGACGGTTTCAATACATAACCGTCATGGTAGGAGACTTACCATGACGAGTTCTGTAGGCCACCGTCGTTATAGTTTACATTACCACAACGGTGGCTGAGAGAATACTAGAAACCGTCGTGGTATTTAGATCTACCACGACGGTTTCTATAATCCACTGTCGTGGTAGTTCAACCTTACCACAACGGTGGCTGACACCAAACGACAAACCGTCATGGTATTTTGGACCTACCACGACGGTTTCTATAATCCACCGTCGTGGTAGTTCACTTACCACGACGGTGGCTAATACCAAACGACAAACCGTCGTGGTATTTGACGTACGACGACGGTTCCCATGAAAACCGTCGTGGTATATTGATTTCCATGACGGTTTCTGTTAAAAACCATCGTGGTAGGTTGTAACGTAAACAAAAAAAAAATCTATTCATTCAATTGAATACCAGTTCATTCATTCCTGTTCATTCATTCATGACATGAAAAATTACGCAGCAAAGAATAAAATAATAACATAATTGATATGGCAAATACAATGTCACAATGTACAACAATATAGAAACTAAATACTGCTATACAAAATTTTTTCTTCACGCTTTGCCTCAATATGTATGAAGCTCATGACATATGTAGTCCACTCTTACCTAACCAAATTCAAATCAGCTTCAGTATAAGAAGTCTTGTTTTGCAGTAAGGCAAGTTCATCGACGTTTCAACGTTATTTCTCGCATGAACCCCAATACAAAATAGCCGCACTGCACATTTCCTTGTTGTATCGGGCATTGAGCAGTCTGAATCAACGTCTTGCTGTTGCGTAGCTTTGTTATTCCTCGTCCCACCAGCAATTTCCAATCGTTTAGTGCCCCTAACAATTTAACAAATATCAATACATCCGGAACAACAATTATGGAATGTCAAATCATGGAACTATAAACATCAAAGAATACTTACAACGTAATTAGCTGTTGAAAATCTTCACCCAGATCATTTCCAAGAGGATTAAAATAGAGGACGGAGTCATCCCACGGATTAATAACAGCCAATATCCAATGTTGGCCGCTGTTATATGGCATGAGAACAAGCCTTCCCCTTAGTACGTTTGTTATGATCCGGATGATATTATCGGCTCTCTCTCGAATGTAGGCTACGCGATCTACATTCTGTTGAACTGGCGAGACAAGGAATGGAAAAATAAACTCGAAACGTTGATCCAATCCTGCTCTTGCACAACAATCCAATAAGTAGCTGCAAAATATTAAGTCAAACTTGTTACGCGTGCAAAATCAACATATATATCTATCTTTCAAGCTAATTAGAACAATAATTAAGTATTGTTTAAGGAAAAAAACAATTACCTGATGTAAACCATTATACTGCGTGCACTGATTTCTTTAAAGTTTATGAAATGGTATGCATCTTCATACCCAATATATATGGGCATTTCATCGGATTGTTGTGGTGGGCACGATAATCTGGCTACCGTCACTCAAAGAATTTTGTGCGTAATAAGCCAGCGGTCTCAGTTCAACGGGAATTTCATTGAAGTCAAACGTAGGTACTTCTTTCTTCCGTTTGCTGTTGTACCTCCGGTTGTGACTGTAGTTTCTTCCTCTCGGCTCTCTTTTTATTCGTTTCCTTCCCTTTGCTTCTGGGTCGGGAGCTTGACTGGGACCTCGACTGGCCTGGCTTAAACTGCTCTGAAGCACGACTAATTTTTTGGGCCATGCAACAAACCCCCCGACAACCTCTTCAATATATGTGGCTTCATTCGTCGGAATCGGAAGGAGTGCACGTTTTAATTTTGGGACACTGATTGTCACTCGCACATTCCCCTCGCCCAAAGGAATCCCATGGACTGTGTCGGTTGGAACACAGTCCATGTATGCCCTGCCTATTGCAACAAAAACTTCTCCACCATTAATAAAATCAGTCAGGAAAAGCTGGCATTCCTTACTTGCATTAGGCATGGGCTGCGGATCCGACGCGTTGGCTTCTTTCTCATTGAGGGTGCAACTCGCCTTGAAACTGTTGTGCTGATCAACAGTAGGTGGGGGCTGCCTCCTCGGCCATCGTCTCACAGCTGATACCGTGCTTCGCACAAAGTTCCTGCACCGTTCTTTCCAATGCAGCCAGCTGTCGTTTCATAAAGGAGACTTCAGGATTCTCCCTTGGTACGTGCATGGAATTGAAGTATTGCGCCTGCTTGACAA
Source organism: Ficus erecta (assembly GCA_008635985.1). NCBI lineage: Eukaryota > Viridiplantae > Streptophyta > Magnoliopsida > Rosales > Moraceae > Ficus > Ficus erecta. The sequence goes on along the minus strand of BKCH01001305.1, from coordinate 194,925 downwards.
ATTTCGATTGCCCACGAAGACGACCAGAATGCTCGGGATTGCCTAAAGACTTGGTCAAAATGTCTTCTGTACCCACGGATTCGAAGCTTCCTTGGGTCTCTTGTTGTGTTAATTTCGTCCTATAACAATTACACAATATGTTATTGAGCCCGTAAACATAATGGAGACAATCTTACTCTTTATTTGAAATAGGATCCGTAGACTTACTATTGCTTCGTCGATAATTTTAATCGATGGATTCTTGTACTCTCCATCGGGCTTGAGCCGCGTGTCCTGCCAAATAACATGTCGGTCCGCATACTCCCCCGTCTGTTCGAACTGTAATTTAGTAATTAAAGTTAGTAAACATAAATAACACACATAAAAAAAAAATTTAAATAGACTTTAAGCTTTTTTCCTAATTAATTAACGTACGATTTCTTGATCACGTTTCCTATAGCCGTCTCGGCCTGTGGTAGAACCGTATTTGCTCTTTTTTCCTTATCTCGCTTCCTTGTTGGGATAGCCTCTTGAAATCTGCCGTCCGTCGATAGGTAATAAACCTTTACCAATCGTCCTGGCTAATGGTTGGGTAATTGTTAACCACTTTAGCCGGTCGTTGCCAAACAGTTTCTTCATCAATACGATCCCTAACAAAGGCTTGGTAAAGATCATATCTAAAACATTTAGCTGACTCCCCACAGGACTTCAAAACTTGCTTTTTGTGCGATTCATCAACTGTGAATGAAGTTACAACTTCCAACCACACTCGTTTCTTTCCTCGGTTCTAAATCAGCACTTCTAAAATCAGCAATCCAAATTGGAATGTGCTCCCGAGCTAGCACTCCAATCCAACTCTGTAATTTCATCACCTTCCTTGCCTATTGGTTGGCCTTTTGAGTCGAACGAAACTTAAATTCGTTCTCCCCTCGTCCTAACAATGTGCACTCTTTAAAGAAACCGTCGTGGTGGGGTTCAGTGTTTTCATCCACCGACAATCTACCACGACGGTCAACTATAAAGACCGTCGTGGTAGGCTTCAGTATTTTTTCATCTACCGTACTCTACCACGACGGTCTTCTACATAAACCGTCGTGATTGATTTCAGTGGTTTGTATCCCAACCGACATTTTACCACGACAGTCTTCGTATTAAACCGTCGTGGTAGGGTTCATGGGTTTTTAAATTTTCACAGAAATCTACCACGACGGTCCTAGAAGAAAACGTCGTGGTATATCCTATACCACGACGGTCTTCGAAAAAACCGTCGTGGTATATTATATACTATGACGGTTTTTTTCCAATAACCGTCGTCGTAGGTAAGAAAATTTACGAAAATAGTTTTCATAATTGTTAATATAATCCCTTTAAGTGGCCAAACCCTGTTTGTTGTGCAATCATTCATTCTGGATTCTTATTTGCTTCCAAACATATTTGCATGTATAAATAATTCACATATAATGTGCGTAATTAAAAAACCGTGTCTAAATGTTTACAACGTACTTAAGAAAATAAAATCTTTTGTTAAGTATTTTTTTCTGCTTTTTTTTTGGGCTTCTCAACACATGTCCACTCGACGTCCAATCGAAGTAAATGCGAAACATCATCGTCAAAATCATCAATCTCCTCCACCGGTGGCAAACCCGTTGTAAATGATGGAATGTCGGTGCAATCGTCAATATCTTCTTGGTCATCCCGGATTATTCTTGACTTCATTGGCACAACTAAAGATAACTCTAAATTTGCGGGATCCGTTGTATAAAATACTTGTACCACTTGTGACGCCATGATGAAAGTATCATTTTGTATCCCAATCGCCTAAAGTCCACCACTGTCACGCCGTCACTATCAATCTTAACATAATATTGTCAGCCCACTTGCATTTAAAAGAGTGCTATTCGCAAGCCGCAATAATCAAGTTCCCAAATATCTTCAATGAACCCAAAGTAATTCATGGAAATATATACCGGATTCTTGTCCTTTGCGGATGAAATATGCATAGACTCGGCCCGAAGGGTGACACCACTATTCTGTACGGGATGTTTCTCATCTCTGTCCCGAGTGTAGAAGGAGGTTGCCATTGACAAGGTACGATGTATATCTTGTGACTATCGATGACGGACCTCTAGATAGCTTCATTACGTCTGTGAAACGCCAAGCTTCGTATGCAAATATTTTCTTATCCATTCCCGAAATGTCCGATTCTGTTCATCTTGAATCTACTTCTCACTTCTTCCTTTTCTTGGATTCGCAGCTCTTATTTCCGCCATATGAACCTGAAGAAAGGCTCCATTTCCTTAGCATTGTGCAAAACATACAAGCAAGCTTTTTCCCATTCATCTTGATTTACTGATTGAATGAACGGCCACGGATAGTCCTTTCGACGTAAATAGCCCGCTTGTTGGCAACCCATATTGGGTCCGCGTTCGGCAAATACTCAGAGCAAAATTCAACTGATTTCTCAGCTATGTAGTTTTTCACTATACAACACTCCGGCCTATTTCGGTTCTTCACATATCCCTTCAAAACCTTCATGTACCTTTCAAAAGGATACATCACCTCAAATACACCGGGCCACATAACTTAACTTCCCAAACTAAGTGCACACATAGATGGATCATTAAATCAAAAAAGGCTGGTGGGAAATACTTCTCAAGCAGGCACAATGTTATAACCAATTTCGATTGTAGCGAATCTAGCATCATTGGATCAATACCTTGGAGCATATTGAATTGAAAAATGAGCATAACTTCGTAATTGAGTATCTCACATCTTTTTGTTAAAACTCCCCGCAAAGCAAGAGGTAATAATTGTTTGCATCAAGATATGACAATCATGTGTTTTCATTTCCAACGAGCCGCAAATCTTTCATTGACACAAACCTTTTGAAGTGGAAGAGTACCCACTTGGCACTTTCACGGAAGCAAGCCACTCACAAAGCTTTCTCTTTTCGTGTCTAGATAATGTGTGCTTTGCTGGCGGTAAGTAAGTGTCGTTCGATCTTTTCTCGGAGAGCAAATTCGTTCTAATCTTCATCTCTTGAAGGTCCAACTGTGCCTTTTCACCATCTTTAGTCTTATTCGGAATGTCAAGCAACGTGCCCACTATCGATTCACAGACGTTTTCTCAATATGCATAACATCTAAGCAATGACGAACGTAAAGTGACTTCCAATATAGAAGTTCATAGAAGATTGACTTCTTCTTCCAAGGTCCATCGACAACTTGATCCTTACATTTCCTCTTTCCCAAAACTACATTCACATCTTTAACCATCTCAAATACGTCATCGCCAGTCAAAATCCGAGGAGCGGTTCTTTCTTCGGTATTGCCATCAAAAGCCTTCTTCTGTTTGCGATATCGATGATTTTTCGGCAAGAACCTTCTGTGACCAAGGTAAATGTTTTCGTACCGTTTTCAACCAGATGGAAGATGTTTCCTTCATACAAACGGGGCATCCTATAGAACTCTTCACAGGATAACCAGATAGGTTGCCAAGTGCAGGAAAGTCGTTAATTGACCAAATCAACATTGCGCGAAGATTTGAACGTATCTTGACGGTAAGAATCTCTTACTTGTAAACCATCATCCCACAACCTTTTTAGGTCATCGATTAATGGTGCCAAGTAAACATCAATGTCATTCCCCGGTTGTTGAGGGCCTAAGATCAATAATGTCAACATCAAGAACTTTCCGCTTCATGCAAACGTCTGGAGGGAGATTGTAGTTGACAAGTATGACTGGCCAGGTACTATGCCGACTACTCATGTTACTATGCGGGTTCATCCATCCGTCGACAAAACTGAGACGTAAAAGCACTAAAATCTGGATGATTGTCATCAAAGGTCTTCCATTGCGGTGCGTCGGCCGGGAATGCCTAAGCTTGCCATCGTCAACACGTTTATCATGATGCCATGTCAAACTCTTAGCATGTGTGTTGTAGTACGGAATAAACGGCGGAAACGTAGAGCTGGTGGAATGTACCATAACACCTTCACCAGAATCCCTTTACTTACCATTCGATGGCACCTTGCCCTTCTTCCATCTTGACTCTTTACAAACCGGAACATTCATGTAACTCTTCATATTCTCTCCGGTAAAGCACGCAATCATTTGCAGAAGAAGCATGTATCTTCTCGTTATTCCATTTCCCAACGTGCTCAACGTCTTCTTCGCCTCGTACATACTAGGTGGCACTTTGTTACCCTCCGGTAAAAAACATCTTTTAGAAAAGCTAAAAGAGTCGTTGAAACTAGAATTCGTCCACCCTCCCAACGCTTTCATATTCCATAATTTAACCAATGCCCCTAATTTGTATATTTTGTACACCCGACATACAAGGGCGTTTCGGCATCATTAATCATTTCCTCAAATAACTCCGGACGGTGCACAAAGTTTTCTTTCAAATCATTAATCATATTGTACATGTTATCACCAACGTTTCCCTCAACAATAGGCTCTTTACCTTTAGTACTAGTCGATGTATACTTAACATGGACCAAATCTTCGCCATGTAAATACCAAGTTTGGTAAGAACAAATAATCCCATAAGCGCGCAAATGCCCTCTAACATCATCAATGGAATGGGATCTATGATTACCACAAACTTGACATGGACACCGAATCTTATCGTCTTGTGTATGAGATTTGGCAAAATAACAAAAATTCTTCAACATCATCTTCATATACTTTAGTCAATCTATCAAACCACATCCATTTCCTATCTATGATTTGTGCGCAAATCCTAAACTAATAAATCAAAGTTCTCGAAGTCAAGCTGTGCATATTTTTAAATTGCATGCATGAATATCATTTGCATTTAATTAGTTACGTTATATATAAATACTTCCCGGCACATGCATTAATTAAATCAACAATATATTACTAAAAAATCCAAAAAAACATAACAAAACTAAAATACAATTAAAAAACCGACCCGGTTTATTTAACTAAAAGATCCAAAATAAAAATACGTCGTAATTTTAAAAATACATTGATATAGGATTTAACTAAAAAGTCCAAAACTAAAAATCCAAACTACAAAAAAATCAATTTGAAAATACATTGATTGTGATCACTGAATTAAACACTTTGCAGTATTTAACGTATCAAAAAGCAATCCAAAAAAATACAAATTAAAATTAATATTCTGGGTTCGTAAATAAAAAATTAATACAGAGGAAAACATAAAAAAAGATGAGTTAATTTGTGTCATCATGACTACAAGAATGATGATCGACCAGTAGATGGTGGTGGGTGGCGTCTAATAGCGGCGTATGGAACTGTTGTCGGAAGCGATCTGATCTGATTTTTTGTTCACGGCAGCTGATGTATCGACGTGGGAAAAACAGGGCTACTCGATCTGATATGTCTGAACAAAAGGACGATGCTTCCACGACGGTTTCATGGAAACCATCGTGAAAGTCTTGACTTCCACGGACGATTTTAGTTAACCGTCGTGTAATCCTCGAGACTTCCACCACGGTTCTCGAAAATCGTCGTGGAAGTCAAGACTTACAAGACGGTTTCAGAGAACCGTCGTGGAAATAAATACTTCCACGACGGTTTTAAACACCCGTAGTGGAAGTCTCAACTTCCATGACGGTTTTCGGAGACCGCTTTTGTTCCATGTTTTTGCCTCAGTTTCCACGACGGTTTTTAAATAACGGTCGTGGGAAGCTCCGTCATGGTATCCACATTCTGTAGTCGTGTATACATCATCAAAATCAATGCATGATTTTTGACAACGTGTAAAGTAATAAAACATTTTGCCCATGCTGTTGGTGGAGTTGTACTTACAAATTGTCATATGCTCTTGGTCTATCGTTTCCAACAAGGCATGACAATAGGTTTATATTATATTATTGTTTTCAAATAGGGCGTATGAATCATTCTACCTTATTACCCAACAAACCATAAACATATTCATGAACAATAAGTCGATCTCTGAACCAACTACCATCCGTCATATAATCGTTACTTATACTTAAGTAACTTGGGCCTATTCTTCATTATTTCCTTTTTCTCAATAATACCTTGTTTCTTAGAAAAAAACCTTATTAACTTGGAAATATCTTAGCTTCATAATTCAAGTATTATCTTGATTTAATGCTTGAAATGACCTGAAGAAAGCACTTGTGAAATTTCAAATGGATTCCAACCTTTTGAAATTATTCTTGTAAAGCCGTAATTCCTTTTTAAAAGGGATCGTAAAACGTTGAAACTGCTTTTGAAAATAGCCTTTTAATTATGATTGAAAGTATGTGTGCAGGAATTTCCTGTACCATGTATAGTTTTAAAAATTCTGTTTTATCTTTAAATCGGTTTAGAATTTGGAAAAGTTTTCTTCATGAAATTTATAGATCTCATCGAATCTACAAATTTCATTTTCGTCCGAAACTTAAATATATCTTTAACTTACCCGTTTTTCCTTTTGAAAGATACTGGCCGTATATAGTGCCTGGATCGGCTAGTTTTGAAAACTCATAAAAACATAGGCCTTTAGAGCCCTTTTTCAAAATCTTTTTATGTTGACCCCCAGGATTTTCTGTTTTCTACAACTTTACAGTTATAACTTTTTTCAAATTCGGTCTCTAAGGGGCTCAAAATTTAATTTCCAGAAAACTGTCCAAATTGTTTTCAAAAATCGGCAGTTTATATTTTGTTGATTCTTGCTTAAAATCCATGCACACTACTTCAAACGGTCGAAACCATGAGCCTACATCAATATGTAGCGCTTAGGATTCGTTCTTAAGATTCAAACATACACTTACCTCATGTTCTTGATAAACACAATATTGATAACTTACTTGTTTACCAAATTGTGTTTTTTAGGTTGATTTCTTAACGAACATACACAAAGCATTCACATGTTCATCATACATAAAATATTCATATTTAATCATGTGAGAGCATAATCACAAGCACATGGTGAGCACACATAACTTTAAAACTCATCCTAGAGCGTATAAAATCAAACCTATGCTTAGAGCTAGCAAACAAGATAACCTAAGCATAGATCTAGCATAAACCAACCATATAAAAACCATAATATAGCAAAATAAGAAGCATGAGCTTATGCTCTTACATCTCATAACTGAAATACACATAAATTCCTCAATCAAAGCTTAATGAAAATCTTAGTTAGAGGATCAAGAATAATACCTCTAAAGCTTTGAAAGATTGCTTCTAGACCTTGGGATGATAAATTCCTCAATCAAAGCTTAATGAAAATCTTAGTTAGAGGATCAAGAATAATACCTCTAAAGCTTTGAAAGATTGCTTCTAGACCTTGGGATGAGAGAAATTTTTGCTCTCTATTTCTCGACACCACAACCGGCCATCACTTGTCTTTCTCTCTCTCTCTCCTTTTTTTTTTTTTTTTCCCTAAGGGCTAGAGAGGAAAAGTTTGAAGGGAACTAAAAGTTGAAAGACTAACTAAAATGGTTCAATTCTCACAACCCACCTCTATTTATAGGTGGAAATTCTAAAATTTTCCACAAGTATCTTATTTTCTTCAACTTTCTTTAAATTGCATATTGGTCCTTAAAGATAAAATTTTTGCCTTTCAAGTCCCCCCCTAATTGCCGGCCATGTGGAGTATTGGAGCCAAAATATCCTTTCATACTATCTTCTTAATTCTTCCTTGTCAACCGACCATGTGTTGAAAAAAAAAACAATAAATCAAAAATTGTATATTTATCTACAATTACTTGGCCTCCAAGTAGGGTCATGTTTGGAACTCCCTCCTAATATGCAGTCCATTTCCTTAATAATCCAGATAGTACAAATATTGTTTTAACTATCAAAGCACAGTAATACTGAACTGCAGTCCATAATTTATCTGCACTTAACTAGACCGCATATAGGTTTTTCTTAGGACTTGAATCTAGTTAGTCCTCATTACTCCAAATATTATTCCTGATCATTCTGGAGCATTCTTAATCTTTATTCTTAATTCTGCATCCGTAATGACAGTCGGTCACAGTATAATTTCAATACTACTATTATATTGCAGTACAATCTTAATCATGTCATAAATTTTTTTTTTTCTGGTCATACATTGGCCAAGATAAAACCATAATCATGATCTACCTTTTTTATCATAAGGCCTCATACTTAAACTTAAACTGTCATTGAGTCTTATAACACTATAAGAACTTGAACATACTCTGGTAATCAGATCATGAGTTTCCTATTGATATCCATAATTTTCATGAAATATCACATAATACGTAGTACGGGCTTAAATTTCTTTATATATATATATATAAATCACAAGTCCAAAAAATCCGGTTATTACAGTCCCAACATAGGTTTTGTGCATGGCACATCTCCCAAATATCAAATCACACATTAATCGAGGATCTCGTGCTAAAGCTGCCAAGGGCATGGGCAAGGTGAAGGTGAAGGATACCGTTGTCACGAAGTTCATGCAAGTTGCCACAGCAATAACAGTGTAGGAATTCAACAAACAATATGGCGAACTAAAGAATAGGTATCCAATTGCAGCCGAGTATCTTGAAGACAATGTTGATGTTAGCAAATGGGCTAGATGCTACTTCACAGGTTCGCGATACAACATCTTGACTACTAGTGGTGCCAAGAGCATCACTAACGTGTTAAAAAAGGCCAGAACATACTATTCTACCTTTGATTGATGTGATAGTTAATAAAATTTCTGAATGGTTCAACAAACACCGAAAGGACTCGAGTCTCAGATCTTTATCGCAGCTCTTAACTCCGGTTGTAGAGAAAGTATTGCACATGAGATACAAAGAGTCAACAATCCTAAAAGTTCAAGAATGAATAGGACTGCGCTCGAGTACTTTGTCACAAGGTCGAATGGTAGTTGGTTGGTTGATCTTAGGAAGGGAACATGCACTTGTAAAGTGTTTGACATTGACAGTTTCCATGTATACATGCATTGGCAGCATACTAAGAACGCCCAGATAAAGGCATAACTTATGCTCAAAATACTATATGAAGGAGTTACGGGTATTAGCTTATGTCCGAACCATTTACCCAGTACCAGACCAATCAGAGTGGGTCATCCCCGAGGATGTACAAATATGAAGTGTTACCCCCTGATATTACTACAAAGCATGGAAGGATTCAACAGACTAAATTTCCTTTAGTTGGAGAGAATAGGAAAGGCAAAAACAAGCACTCCCGGAAAGCTACGACAGGTCATGCAAGCTTGAATTAGATTACATGTGTCAAATTTTGATTTTGATGTATTTGGGTATTTTGTACTTGTGACTTTTTCAAGATTTTAGGAAAGTTGTTCTATAAGTAGTTGGGACGGTCTGCAAGACTTGTTATTGTCACTGGTTTTACCAACCGAGAAGATCATTCCAACTGTTTGGCGGTTGGAAGAAAGTCCAAAAATGAAAAATAAAGCTCTTTCTTTTAATATGGAAAATGAACCATTGTGGAATATATTAATGTCAATGAAATTAACTATTCAAATAAAGAGATACGCAAAAATTAAAAATAAGAAAACAAGAAATTTTTTTCATTTTGTACATGTCGATCACTTCGATCAATACAGTTGAGACGGTCCGCAAGACTTGTTGTCATCACTAGTTTTACCAACCGATAAGACCGTTCCAACCGTTTGGCGGTTGGAAGAAAGTCTAAAAATGAAAAATAAAGCCTTTTTTTTTTTTTACATGGAAAAAATGAAACATTGTGGAATATCATAATGTCAATGAAATTAACTATTCAAATAAATAGATACGCAAAAATTAAATAAGAAAACAAGAAAAAAACTTTCATTTTGTACATGTCAATCACTTCGATCAGTACAGTTGGGATGATCCGCAAGACTTGTTATCATCATTGGTTTTACCAACCGAGAAGACCGTTCCAACTATTTGGCGGTTGGAAAAAAGTCCAAAAATGAAAAATAAAGCTTTTTTTTTTAACATGAAAAAATGAAACATTGTGGAATGCCAATAAATTAACTATTCAAATAAGATATATGCAAAAATCAAAAATAAGGTGGCAAGAAAAAACTTTCATTTTGTACATGTCGATCACTTTGATCAGTACAGTTGGGACGGTCTGCATGACTTGTTGTTGTCACTGGTTTTTACCACCGAGAAGACTGTTCCAACCGTTTGGCGGTTGGAAGAAGTCCAAAATGAAAAATAAAGCTTTTTTTTTTTTTTTAACATGGAGAAATGAAACATTGTGGAATATCTTAATGTCAATGAAATTAACTATTTAAACATAGAGATATGCAAAAATTAAAAATAATTTGGCAAGAAAAAACTTTCATTTTGTACATGTCGATCACTTCAATCATTACAGTTGGGACGGTCCGCAAGACTTATTGTCGTTACTGGTTTTACCAATCGGGAATACCGTTCCAACCGTTTTGCAGTTGGTAGAACGTCCAAAAAATAAAAAATAAAGCATTTTTAGTTTTACCATAGAAATGAAACATTGTAGAATATATTAATGTCAACAAATTAACTATTCAAATAAAGAGATAAATAAAATAAAATAAAATAAATAAAAACTTTTACCATTTCTCACACTATAAATGTTAAGCCACCATTTGTAGAAGCCTCGTAACTTGCATGCTCCGCCTTCAGTCTAACTAACTTACTTCAAGCCCCAATGCTCACCTTCGGTCCAAATTTAACAAAACTACTCGAGTAACCACAATCTACCTTCAGTTCTTCCACGAACTTAGTCCAATTCTTACCATAAGTTTTGTCTAATTTTAAATGCCTCTTGGGGATTCGTTCTCCTTATTTTGAACATTAACAACGAGGTAGGTTGAGAAACTTCCTCGAAAGAAATGTTTGGAAAAAAAAAAAAACAAAAAAACAAAAATTCCAGGTCAGCACTTTGCAGCAATATAGCACCTTCTCGATTAACACACACATATATATATATATATATATATATATATAAAAGCTGGGTCTCGTTTCCGGTGGTGCATGAGAAACGGCACAAATGTGGCAACGGAGATTTGTGAACATGTGAACAGGCGTTAAATTATTGGTGTTGGTTTCTGAAAAGTTCAGATCGATAGGACGATTGAAAAGACAACATGTCAGACTAACAAAATATATTATAAAGATAACATGTTACGAAAAGTTCAGAATGATAGGACGATTAGAAAGACAACATGTTAGCCTATATCATCGGTTGATTTACAAATCATAATGGATATAATTGTTTATGGTCAATAATAGTAGGCCAACCAAAATGGTACATTCTTTCTATTTTTTTTTAGAACTTTATTTTCAGTTGTTTATATTGTTCTTTTGATAAATTGTACACAGCCTACTTGTCAGGCTGGATTTAAAGCGAGTAACCTGCCCTTCATTCTACAAGAGCCGATGATCTTTGAATCTGGCACTTTTTGAGGTGCGGAGATAAGACATATCCTATATATACACACACACATATATATATATATATAATGTCAGAGCATTAGTAAGGCATGAAAAGGAGTTTTATTTGCACTTTGAAACTTCATAAACATGAAAAGAAAGCAAATAGCAATGGTTTTGATTTAACCAAACAAGGCCCTCTAATCACTCGTTTAATGCTTAAGAAGAGGTGGGATGCTTTGTTCATGTGTAAAGAAATTAGTTGGATCAACTATTGTCTTTACACTAATCAACCTCTTCAAATTATTCTTAAAATACTTTGAACCCCAATTGCTTGCTTGTGCGTAGTTACTTTTAGTGTCTTCTTCATTGTTATTCACTCCAAGATCAAGGTCCCTGTAGTTGAGATATGTAGCCCTCGGATTATTTGATACATAAGGAGTCATGTAATTGTAAAGCTTTCTTACCCAAGTTATATGCTTTTTGGACGCTGTGATGTTCTCTTCTTCATCCCACTCCACGTAGTAAATAATTTTGTAAAGATTTCCGGCTCGGTGTGGGAATGGGATTGAGGATTCGGAGATCTCATTCATTTTCCCTCCGTAAGGAAATAACTCGACCCAAACCTCTGCCCACGTCTTCTTTGCGCAACCTCTTTTAGCATTCCTTGCAGCGCTTCATGTGGAATAGGCTCTTTCACGTAATCGGATTTCGCTTTGAAAGACAACAGCTTCGAATCAGGTGTCCTATTGAGTAGAACTTTCAAGGGCTCTCCGTTTCTGAATCCATTGAAAAAGAGGAAAGATTGAACCCAGCTCATCTCGATGCAGTCTTGTCTTAGAAGACCCAATTCAGGAAACTTCTCTTGCATCAATTGAAGGAGCCTATCCACGCCGCCATGGAACGTGGCCTGAAAGGAAGCTTCTACACCAATTCTTTTATTCCCTTTTTCATCGGTAGAGAGCTAATTACTGTTCGTAACACGACGAAGATTGTTAGATCCTCATCGACTTTGTCGGCATTGCGTTGCCATCGATGAAGAAGCTTCTTTGTTGCGTCGTGTTCGATGTTCCTATTGACATCAAACACGGACACTATCGATGGAACATCAACAAGTTGAAGTTTCCATGCGACGACGATTCCAAAGCTTGCGGCTCCACCGCCACGGATGGCCCAAAACAAATCTTCTCCCATAGATTTCCTGTTGAGAATCCTTCCTTCGGCGTCGATTAAACGCGCATCAACAATATTATCTGCTGCAAGACCGTATTTTCGTGATAGAAAGCCATGACCTCCTCCACTAAAGTGTCCACCAACACCAACAGTGTGGCAAACACCGGCAGGGAAGCCAAGATTTCCACTTTTCTCCGCCATTCTATAATAAAGTTCACCTAGCGTAGCTCCAGCTTGAACCCACGCAGATTTTCTGGCCACATCTACGCTAATCGAACTTAGATTTCTCAAGTCAATAACAACAAAAGGGGAAATTTTTGACACATAAGAAAGTCCCTCAAAATCATGACCGCCACTTCGAGTTCGGATTTGCATTCCATGTTTCTTAGAGCAGTAAACCGTGGCTTGGACATGGGAGACATGAAATGGCCTGACGATAGCGAATGGTTTCAGGGTTGAAGGAGAAGAAAAACGAGGATTCTTTCGAGATGAACTTAGTAAATTTGAGTAGTTTGACAAATCATTTCGAGTGTAGATTATGGTTCAGGAGGAGTTGAGGTAGAGTTAATGGATAAATGAGAAGTAAGACACTGAAGAAATTCATCATGACTGTGATTAGCAAAGGCTGCCAATAAAAATGATGACAAAAGAAAGATGAAAATATTGTAAGATGACGAAGAAAAAGCAGAGTGCTTCATTTTTCTTTATGTGTGAATGACAAAGGATACTACGTCCATCTTTTATATAGCTAAGAAATTACTGCACATCTTTTGTCATTTTATTAAATGAATTTAACGAGATCAGCATTCGTCGTTCGAATTTGATCACATGTAAAAATGACAACAAGTTTAATTATCAAACATCGTTGTGCTTTGATTAGGAGCTTGCTCTAAATAACTAGATTAAAATGCTAAAAGAGCAAACGTGGATAAGATAATCTGCAAATATATGGGAACAAGAACAATGATAATAATAATAATAATAAATAATAAATAAATAAATAAAGGTATGCCTAGAGAAAGAGTACGGCTCATTTAAAATTATAAACAAACAAAAATTTATGAAAGTGGGCTATAATAATAGACATCAGAACTCCCCAGGGGAAAAAAAAAAAAGAAAAAGAAAAAGCAAAAGTGTCGGCATACATAGGAAGTTTGTCATTTCATAATTACTTTGAGGCTGGTTTTTAATTTTATTTTTTATTTTTAATATTGAATTGTCTATTTTCCTTTTTAATATGAAAAATATGAAATTGAAAACTTTAAAATAAAAAAAAAGACAAAGCTTGGTGGGTAGAGGAGGTTATATTATATTTTTAGACTGAAAGGGAAAAAGGATATCTTTTTGTTCAAAAAGAGACTTGGAATATGCAGATGGCATGTTTTCAAATTGCTAGGTATTATTTTGATATTGTCAAAAATATAGATATTATTCCCACCATGTGGTTTGAATGCCCAATTTTTGTTATGTTATTGACCCTAGCATATCATTAAACCAAAAAAGAAAAAAGGAAAAAAAATCCCGATCACTAATTAGGTTTCCCTAACGAAATAATTATTGACGGTGAACGCTCCTCCTTGTTCGATGTATAAGTGCTTCGTTAGGTACTTGACATTGTTTGGGAGGAAAATTCTTGGTTTTGTCTCCCTGTGAAGGCCATGCCACACATTAAGAACACGTTACTAAACTTGTCATATTTTTCACAACGATTTTCGCAAAAACTATCGTTAATTGTTGGATATAAGAAAATGTTGAGAATTAGTTCACCACCTAATTCAAAATAATTTGGAGAGCTAATAAATAGAAGAAAATAAAAGGCATAAAACTTGTCAAGAATTGTTATACAGGTTTGTCCATTTCATGACTAGTTCATGTTCATGTCACTGCAGATTTACTATGATGAAGTTTTACAAGAGATTCACAATAACATTTCACAAACGTGTTTATCTCTCATGTCGATCTGCGTGCTGACTCTGTGTAAGTTAATTTTTTATAGGATATTATTTACGCTTCAAAACTTAACAGAAAACTCTAGTCATATATTGATGATGTGGAAAAGAATAGTAAAACAATACTTGTTGTGTAACAAGAGTAGTTTACGTGCTAAGTTTAGATTATTAAAATTTGGGTGGTTGAATAATTATCACATCTTAACAATGAACAAAACGTGAAATGTTTTTTTATAAGTTTTCCATTGGTGTGCTTGTGAATAAGATAAAATCTAAAGAAAGACATTGTAAAGCAGGAGATTCGATTTGCTGAAGAAGATCCGGAAAAAAGATATGAAATGGGAGCAGGTAGAGTGATACGCATAGAAATGAAAAGCAAGAAAGCATTAGAAAGAAGAAATTGGTTACTTAAAAAAACAAAAAAAACCAAAAAAAAAAAAAAAAAACAAAAAAGTAATGTCTAAAGCTTGAAACCTGTCCCAGGACTGTCTCTCATAGATTAATAATTTGCATTTGCAAGCTATATCACGTGTCAGGGAAAATATTATCTGCTAAAGAAATGAGAACGTTTGTATATTGATTCGAGAGAAAAAAAAAAAAAAAAAAAAAAAAAAAAAAAAAACCTAATTATATTACCTTTTTATTTTTATAAACGCCTAATAACACCTCTTGCAAGCAAAGCTACACGTTAAGTAATTATTAAAAAAAGCTACACATTAAGCAGTGTCCCACAAGTAGGGGTGGCAATACGGGTCGCGACACGACGACACGACTCGAAAATGACACGAATTTCGCGGGTTCGGGTTAGAAAAAATAGGTGGCGGGTCGTGTTCGGGTTGGGAAAATTTGACACGAAAATTTCACGGGTTGTGTTCGGGTTGGAATAGTTTTTTTTCGTGTCAGTTTTCGTGTCAGTTTCGGGTCAAATTCGGGTCAAATTCGTGTCAAGTTCGTGTCACTATTTCGTGTCAGTTTCGTGTCAATTTCGGGTCATTATTTCGTGTCAATTTCGGGTCAATTTTCGTGTCGCGTGTCAATTTCGTGTCGCGTGTCCATTTCGGGTCAATTTCATGTCGCGGGTCCAATTCGTGTCGCGGGTCAATTTCGTGTCGCGGGTCAAGTTCGTGTCGCGGGTCCAGTTCGTGTCGTGTCGTGTCAAGCCATTACGGATTCGTGTCGTGTTCGTGTCGCGGTTTCGTATCGTTTTCGTGTCGCGGGTCGTGTTCGGGTTGGGGAAGAAAAAATTCGACACGGCTCAACACGACACGAATCCGACACGTGACACGAATTGCCAGCCCTACCCACAAGCATGCAATTGAATAAAGATTCTATTTCGCGTGGTGTTTTAGGTAGTAATAAATGCTTTGTTTGTCGTTTCAATTTAACTTCAATTAAATTATACTTTTTCATCTTAATTTTTTTTCTTTTTTTTTTATAACTCAATAAAATTTATAACTAGTTTTTTAAAAATCAACCAACTTCAACTTAAAAATTTCATCTCCAACCGACAAACTAAACGCTCACAAAATCTCTTTTAATTTGATCCAAATATAATATATGTTTAATTAGTGGTAATAAAGTCTCTTAATTGAAAAAAAAAAAAAAAAAAAAAAAAAAAAAAACCTTAGTTAAGATGTATTAATCTTTCTTGACGGTAGTATATGTCCACCCTTTTGGTTGGAGAAAAGATATGGTATACAATGTTTTTTCTTTTTTTCTTTTTTTTTTCCTTTTTTTTAACCATCCAATGTGTGTGTTTTATTTATATATATTGAAAAGTTAATTAGCTTCGATTCATCTGTTCAATACATGTTAATTTGGGGTGTCAAGTATTGTTGGCTAAAGCTAAATTTCCACAAATGTGAAAAACATTACGTGTTAATTTTGCTAAATTTCTTCATGTAATAATTCCAAATTAGGCAAACTTGTTATTGGAACCACCAATGTGGGCTGCACATTGATGTCTGTGTTCTACCTAGTTCATTGTACTTTTTTCTTCACGTGGAGTCATGGTCTTTCTTATCAATAATGTTAAAATTAATAAAGTGATTTGATAAAGAAGCAATGGTGTTTTAAAATGGAATCTCCCATTGTGTACAATTGTCTTTTGCTGCCACTAAAAACAGAAAACAATTGTCCTTTTGCTTTCAGAATATTGTGTGTCATATAAATTAATCCAACCACTTGTATTGCTTTATCGTACCACATAGACTAAAGTTGACACAAGGATCCATTTGGATAGATATCTGAGAACGTATTTTAAAAGTTGAGTTAGAAATGTGTGTTTAGAAGAAAAATTTTAAAAAAGTTATGTAATATGAAAAATAATATAAAAAGTTATAATGTGTTTAGAAAAAATATGCAAAATGGATTTTGTCTTATTCGTCTCGTCGATTCGTATATTTAGACATAAAAATTATCTTATTTCAATTTGAAATGATAAAGTTATAGATTTTTAAAGTTTAAATTTTTTGAAAATAGAAAATATAAAAAATTTGATAAAGAGTTGAGATTTTAAAATTCAAATAGTAAAATATCATATGACACTAGCGCCCCAAACATGCCCTAAGTATCTATAAATGATACCGTAAGTCTTACATGCCTATTCTTGGTACTATTCGAACGGACGTGTGGGTGACTTTATTAACTTGGTGTGATCATTACTTACCTTTTTATTTTTTTGCTTTTAATTCTCTACATATGAGAGAAGCGAAGAGTGGAAAAGAGGAACTTTCTCATTGAGATTTTCTCTTTGAGAAAAAGAGGTAAAAGTTCTTTCTCTTTGATATAAATCATCTACTTATAATAAGTATTAAATAATTAGCCTCCGTTTGGTTCGTTAGTTGAAGATGAAATTTTTTAAGTTGTAATTGGTTGACTTTTTAAAAACTAGCTATAATTTTTTTTGACTTTTCAAAAAAAAGATAAAAAATGAGATGAAAAATTTGAGTTTCAATGGGAAGACCAAACAAAT
This sequence comes from Ficus erecta, assembly GCA_008635985.1. Taxonomy (NCBI): domain Eukaryota; kingdom Viridiplantae; phylum Streptophyta; class Magnoliopsida; order Rosales; family Moraceae; genus Ficus; species Ficus erecta. Next base: position 177,497 of record BKCH01001305.1, on the reverse strand, counting down.
GCTTAATTGAGTAATCTTTAATTTTATTTTATTTAAAATAATTTAAATAAAACAAAATGGCCAATTGTGCAGCAAGCCCAGCTTGCTACCTACGGGTAGGGCCGGCAATTTCGGGCACGACACGGTGACACGACACGAGAACAACACGTAATAAATGGGTTTAGACCGCACGTTTAATAATTGGGTCGAAATTGGGTCGACACGTTTAACACGAAAATAAACGGGCCGAAAACGGGCTGGCCCGAACACGGCCCGCAAACACGAATTGCCAGGCCTACCTACGGGCTAGCCAAAACTAGCTTTGGCCTGGCCAATGCCTAGCCATGGCTATAAGAGTAAGGGGTAATTTATGCAGCATATTTTTAAAAAAAATTTCTTTACGATCGTACTAACTCATGTTGTCATATACAATAAATTTTTCTACAATTTACGTACCTTGAGAGAAGACAACATGAATGCTGAAGGATGTGATCAAAGAGAGCTTCAACCAACTAGCCTTCTTTACTATTCTCCAATTAACGAACGGTAGAGTGTGTGGACACTCGGTCTCTCGATTGGTATTCGTGCGCGACTTTCTCCTACCAACCACCTAGAACTCTTTCAACTTATTATTACTATGATGCGAGAATAATAATATAAGCTCGCTCACCTTAGAGTCTGTGGTCTAAATAAAATAGGAGCCCCTAGGGTCTTATTTATTGTGAATGGACTGGGTGTAATTTGAATTCGAATAGGATATTTGAAAAAGATTTTGCTCTCTCCTCCTTCCCTAATTTACGTTTTTTTTCTTGCACGGGAGACAGAAAAAATGCTTCTAACAGGTCTAGGAGATTCAAAATTTGATTTAAATTTTTATCTCCAATTATCTAATGATTTTATCTCCATGGATAATGTTCCATAACTGTAATTTAAATTCAAAATTAAATCATGGTAACTTTAATTGAATTAAAGAATTATTTAATAATAATCCAAATAAAATCAATAAGGAGAAAATCTTTTACATCCCTTATTCTCATAAAAAACGCCTACACAAGTTAGACTAGGATAAGATTTTGTTTCAATTTCAAATCCAAATAAGATAATTACCATATTTAATTTAAAATATTTATTTAAATAAGATTATCTATATATTTAAATTAAATATCCAAATAATTAATTTATCCATATCTCTTAATTCAAATTAATCTCATATTTATCACAAAAGATAAATATAATTAATTTAAATTTCAAATCTTATTTTCAAATAAATATTTATCCAAACTAAATATTTATCCAATTAATTAAATGAAACAAAATTATCATTTTACCCTTTGTAGAAAAAAAGAGCCTACACCTTGTGGGAGGTGTTCCGGATATTTCTCTTCACTAAGTCTAAGAATTAAAGCCATAATGAATATCCCAATTGATTACCATCTGTTAAGGAATTATATTAAGCTAGTAAAGGGACCAATTGGATATATACAATATGGGATTTAATAATCTATGTAATTAATAATTCTATACCAAATAAATTGATTACATAATTATTAGTTTTAGAGTCATACCACTATAAATCTGAAACTGCATTCTCAATTATATAATGTATTACATAAGCCAGTATGTGGCCGCAGTCTAATTATCTTGTCATATATATAACACCCTCATAAGATATCCATGATCAGCTAAAGTCAAAGTCCATTCAACTTTTTGATCACGTTATCTTAAAGATCCATTATACATCCAATATGAAAATGATTATTCATCCAAAGTGAATAATTAGTCATTTGCCCAATAAACGACCTAAGGCCTCGTCCATTTTCTGTGGCGACCCACCTTATGTGGCCGCTACTACATGCTTAGCATATTTAAACTTACTCTTATCTTTCTTGAAAATATAGAAATATATTTTTTTTAAAGTTACTTCAAAACTTAACTTTATCCCTTACATATATATATGCACATACTTAATCAAGTATTAAGTTTTCAAACCCTCATCACACTTCTTACAAATCATACTAAATACTAAATATCTTAACCGTCAAATTATCATAACATAATGCAAACATATTTTACAAAACACGTGGCAGTGTCCAACCCAAAGTTTTCATAGTTTGCCGTGCCATCCTCCACAGTCTTGTATCATGCATTGTCGATAGGTTGCTTACCTACAGCATAAACATAAGTTATGAGCTTTCACCCAGTAAGTACAACTTTCTTCCACAAAACAATCTTAGTAAAAGAATGCATGAACCGATTATCATGTCTTATAAATTGTTTATGCTTTCTTATATTAGCTTAGTTTTTTAGGTCCATTACATAACATAAGTGTATGTACCGTGGCGCGCAGCCATGTAGTGGATGGGGCAGCCAGTCCAATCCAACTCAAACCATGGACCAAACCCGCACTCGTGGCAGGTCGGTAAGACACAAGGCAAGTTGGTTGCCATCATACTTGAAAACTTGTTTTAATACTTAAAAACTGGTTCTTGTTTTGAACATTCTTGAAAACTCAAATCATATCTGTTTCATACTTGAAAACTTGAATCTTTATTATTTCTTACTTGAAAACTTGGTCTTGTTCTTGTCGTGTGATTTATTATTAGTAAGCATGCTTCTATGATGCCACAATAATTAAACATAAAACATATGCATCACATACATTAATGCATGAGTTTTGAAAAACATGCAAAGCAGTAAAAACATTTTTGCCTATGCTGTAGGCGGAGTTGTACTTACAAGTTGTCCTATGCTCTTTGTTTATCGTTCCAACAAGGCACGACAACATGTTATATTCATGTTTTCAAATAAGGCGTAAGAATCATTCAACCTTAACAATCCATAACATATTCATTGAATAATAAGTCGGTCTCCAAACCGACTACCATCCGTCATCGAATTGTTACTTATATTCATAAGTAACTTTGACTTAATTATTTTAATCCTTTTTTTCCAAAAACACCTTGTTTTCTTAGAAATTACTTTACTTACTTGGAAAATATCTTATCTCCATAAATCAAGTATTATCTTGATTTAATACTTGAAATTGCCTTTTAAAAATCACTTGTGAAATTTCAAATGGATTCAAACATTTTGAAACTATTTTCGTAAAATCATAGCTTCTTTTTTAAAAAAGATCGTCAAACCTTAAAAAACTACTTTTGAATACAACCTTTTAATTTGGTTAAAAGTATGTGTACAGGAATTTCTTGTGCCATGCATAGTTTTGAAGATTCTATTTTATTTTTAAATCAGTTTAGAATTTGGAAAATTTTTCTTCGCAGAAGTTGTAGATCTCATTCAAACCTACAACTTTCATTTTTTGTTCAAAAGTTAAATTTGTCTTTAACTTATCCATTTTCCCTTTTAAAAGATAATGGCTGCATATGATACCTGAACCGGCCAGTTTTTGAAAATTGATAAAAATAGACACCTTTGGAGCCCTTTTCCCAAAACTATCCATGCTGTCCACTAGGATTTTCTGTTTTCTACAACTTTACAGTTATAACTTTTTCCAATTTCGGTCTCTAAGGGATTCAAAATCTAGTTTCCAGAAAACTGTCCAAATTATTTTCAAAAACCAGCAGTTTATATTTTGTTGATTCTTGCTTAAAATTCATGTACCCTACCTCAAACGGTCAAGGCCGTGAGCCTAAATCAACATGCAGCGCGTTGAATTCGTTCTTAAAATTCAATCATACACTTATCACAAGTTCTTGAAAACCACAATATTGATAACTTACTTATTCACCAACTTGTGTTTTTAGGTTGACTTCTTAACCAACATACACATAACATTCACATAACCATCATACATAAAATTTCCATACTTAAACATGTGAGAACATAATCATATGCACATAATCTTAAAACTCACCCTAGAGCATAAAATCAAACTCAAACTTAAAGCTAGCAAACAAGATAACCTAAGCATAGATCAAGCATAAACCAACCATTTAAAACCATAATATAGGAAAATAAGAAACATGAGCTTATGCTCTTACATCCCATAATTTGAAATATATTTAAATTCCTCAAATGAAAATCTTAGTTAGAGGATCAAGATTGTACCTCTAAAGCTTGAAAGAATTGCTTCTAGACCTTGGATGAGAGGAAACTTTGCTCTATCCCTCCACACCTAACAACCGGCCACTCTTTTCTTCTAAGGGCTAGAGAAAAACTTTGAGAAGAGAACTAGAGAATGAGAAACTAACTAAAGGTTCAAGCCTTCCACCATCCACCCCTATTTATAGGTGGAAATTCTAAATTTTTCACAATTATCTTTTTTTTCTAAAATTCTCCTTGAATTACATATTTGGCCCTAAAATGTAAGATTTTTGCCTTCCAAGTCCTTCAATTGTCGGACATATTGTAACGACCCACCTAACATAGGCCATTACCATACATATCTTACATAATTACTTAACTTATTTAATAAAAACTCTGATATACGGAATAATTTTTTTTAAACAATTTGAAATCCAAGTCGACCATGTACTTATATATATATGTATATATACTTTCTTAATTGAGTATTGAAATATCAAACTTATTTTAACATATAGAAAAGTATATTAAATAACAAATACAAATATCTTATTACAAAACGCATAGCGGTCTCCATCCCGAAGTTTCGCAGATAGCCATGCCATGCCCCACCGTCTTGTATCAAACATTGTCAATAGGTAGCTTACCTATAGTATAAACGTAAGTCATGAGCTTTCGCCCGGCAAGTACAACTTTCAGTCCGCAAACATTTTGTAATAAAACAATGCATGAACCAAATTATGCTTTCATTATGCTTTCTTAGGTTAGCATATTTTTGGGCCCCTTAGTTAACATGAGTGTACGTACCGTGGCGCGCAGCTATGGAGTGGTTGGGGCGGCCAGTCCAATCCAACTAAAACCATGGACCAAACCTAACCTAGTGGCAAGTCGGTACGACACAAGGCAACTTGCTTGCCATCATTCTTGAAAACTTGTCTTAAATTCTTAAAAACTTCTTCTTGCTTTGAAACATACTTGAAAAACCATTTCATACTTTAAAAACATTTTCATACTTGAAAACCATTTCATACTTGAAAACTTGAATCTTTATTGTTTCAAACTTGAAACCTTGGTCTTGTTCATGTCATGTCATTTATTATTGGTAAGCATGCTATCATGATGCCATAATAATAATACATAGAACATATACATCACATACATTAATGCATGAGCTTTGAAAACAAACAAAGCAGTAAAAACATTTCACCTATGTTGTAGGCGGAGTTGTACTTACAGGTTATGCTAGATTCTGGGTTGTTTGTTCCGACAAGTCACAACAACAGGTTACCTTCCTATTTCCAAAAAGGACGTAAGATAAAAATCATCATATCTTACTATAAATCATAACATTCAATGTTAGTATCCAAACCAACATCCATAAGTAACCCTAGATATAAGCCCAACATATTATAGTGGTATCCTATTTGATTACTGTAAGTAACCATGGGTACAAGGCCCAATAAATTTTGGTATCCTTTCCGATTACTATATGTCTTACTATTGTTACCATATAACTTGGCCTAATTTATTTATAAAATTTTAACCTTTTTAAACATGTTTTTATAAAACCGTAATTTTTTTTTTGAACAAGGATAGTAAAACTATAAAATTCTGAAAACCATCTTTGAAAATAGTCCCGTAAATTTGGTTATCAGTGCATGTGCAGGAATTTCCTGTTCATGCACTGTTTTGAAAATCTTGTGCATGAATTTCCTGTACCCTGAACAATTTTGAAAATCCAGTTTTTTTCTTAAAATCTGTTTTGAATTTGAAAAACTTTTCTTCATGAAAGTTGTAGATCTCGAAGAATCCTACAACTTTTGTTCTTAACTTAAAACTTGGTTCTGCCTTTAACCTATCTGTTTTCCTTTTTGAAACCTCCTGGCCATGCATAGTGTCTTGGCCGACCAGGTTCGGGAATTTGTAAAAACGGAAGCCTTTGGAGCTTATTTTTCAAAATCTGTCTGCTTAACCCCCTAGGGTTTTTAATTTCCTACAACTTTACAGTGTTAACTTTTTCCAAATTCGGTTTCTAAAGGCCTTAAAATTACTTTTCCAGATCACAATCCAATTTGATTCGAAAGTTGATAGTTTTGTTTTTGATTGGTTTTTACGTAAAATTTCACACACCCTACCCCAAACGGTCACAACCGTGTGCCTACATCAATTCATGCAGCGCGTTACGTACATTCTTATCGTCCATACACTTGATCATCTTACTTAAAACCCAAATAGGTAATCCTTACTTGTCTTACCAAATTAGGGTTTTAGGTTAGTTTTTAACCCTTCATTTATCATACATCAACACTATGACGCCCCGACTTCCCAAGCCGGGTCGACACCATACCTACTTGTACTTAACTTACTTGAAAATTTGAGACTAAATTTTTTTTTTTTTTAAAACATATTCACATAAATTATTTTGTAGAGAAAACTTATCATGCATACACACCAAACTAAAAATACATTATCATGTCTTCAAACCTCATACATACATCCAAACATAATTTACTTTTTGAGATATATACATTTTAACTCAAAAAGCGGTTGTGGAAAATTTTTACGTAGTGGTATCCCACACCGCCCTTCACCCGCCGCATCGTCCGCATAGCCCACCACTTAAGCTGCAGGCTTCTTACCTACAGTATGAAATATAAGAGTGAGCTTTCGCCCAGCAAGTACAAACATAATCTCACAAAACATTTCAATCATCTTAAAACATGCCAATCATCATGTAACTTATGCATGAACCATTTATGATTGATTGAATATCTTATGCTTCATTATAGACTCAATCTTTAACTTATTATCTTTTCTCAACATGTGGGCCCATAGTGTACGTACCAAAAGCGCGCAGCCTTCAGACAAAGCTAGGGTTTGCAAGGTCCTAACAGTTCTGGGAATTATAACTTGACCCTTCACGATCACGGAAGGTAAATATCACAACTGAAACATGTAGCCTCCACGATCACGGGAGGTTGGTACGACACCTTACTTGATTTATCTTACCATGTGGTTCAGCATTAGTGAACATGCCTCATGATGTCACTATGTCATATCATACCTAACACTTGTCATAACATGACATTCTTGAAAACATGGCATTTTTGAAACCATGACATTTTTAAAACATGGCATTTTTTTCAACATGACATTCTTGTAACATGGCATAACATGTCATAGCATATCTTAGCATATCATCGCATGGCATCACATATCATAATATAACATAGCATGTACACTTGAAAATATGGTGTAAATAGCATAGCTTAACATAGCATATTTGAAAATAGTATTTACTATTTTCATCCTGTAGGTGAGGTTTGATACTTGCCTCGTATATTATGTTCTTTGCTGCTCCACGTCAGGATACAATAGCAGACTATCCCCTGCTATAATAAAGGACATAAGTAAGGATCTCTAGTCATAGCCATAAAATGTTGGTGACCTATCCAACATGCTTACATGATCTTGGTTATATGTCCCTTTGTGCATAAAATCTTACTTGGTTACACTTAGTAACCATATGGTTATGAATTTGTTTCTTTAAAAGGTTACATTGGGTAACCTTATATGCTAAGCCCACAACATACCATTAGGGTTAAATCATCTTCCAACCTTAGGCTTCTTCTTTAATCCACAACTAACGGGTTATGTCCATTAACCCTTTATCTTAACTCAATGGGTATCCTTTAGGGTTATATTAGATAACCCTTAAGGTTAACTAAGTCAATATCGTTAGTCAACCAAAGTCAACTACGGTTAACTATGATCAACCCTCTTTGGGTCAACCTTTTGGGCCTTAGGCTTGACCCAGTAACTCGGGTATCTTTCTCGGTTACCATGCGTAATCGCTTTACTTACTAAACTTTAGCTTGAAAGTCTTACTTTTCCTTAACTTGGAAAATTTGGGGAAATTAATCCCAAAACTCTTTACTTGACTTGTAAAAAAATCCATATTCTCAAAATGGGGTTTTGTACAATCATTTGAGGTTGAAAACTGTCGTTGGAACAGTCTCCATCGTCAAAACAATGAAAATTAGAAAAATATAGTTTTTCTGAAACAGTTTTTAGAAAATCCTGTGCAGGAATTTCCTGTTCCCTGCACAGACTTCAGAAAACCATGTCAGTTTAAAAATCCATTTAGAATTTGAAAAAATTGTCTTCACAAAAGTTGTAGCTCTCGAAAAATTCTAAGACTTTTATGTTTTGCAAAAAATCCAGTTCCGCTTTTATCCTTGTCAGTTTTCATTTGAAACTGACTGGTCGTGTAAACTAGGTCTGGGCAGACTAGTCTTGGATTTTTATAGAAACGGAGGCCATTGGAGCCTCATTTTGAGAAACCGTCATTGCTTCTCCCTAGGAAAAACTCTTCCGAACAACTTTTATGTTTTACGTTTCACCCAATTCGGCCCCTAAAGGCCTTAAATTTCCACTTTCCCGAAACTGGCCAGTTTTGAATCCGAACTGGCAGTTTCGGTTGTTAAGTCCGGTTTACGTCCTATTCCGCGAAGTCTAACTCAACCGAACACTCGGGAGCCTAAATAGCATACAAGCAGCGTATTCTAATGTCCCACATGAACCATCATGTATTTCTAACGTCACCATGCAAACCAAAACAGATCTGCCCTAACCTAGGGTTTGCATGATCTAGGTTTGCATCACATTCCATTCATCCATCTCATGCCATTCTCAGCTAGCACTAGCAACCTAGCATAATTGCCACAACCGGCTTGCACAAACAGGGCACATACCAACCATCTGATCATGCAAAAATCCTAGCATGCAAGCAAGCATAAACATATAGCAAGCAAAGCATAAATAAAGCCATAGCCAAACCACCCTTAAAATCCTAATCAAGCACAACCAAAACTAACCTAAAGCAATAAAATAACTTTGAGCTTATGCTCTTACATTTTTCAACTTGAAATACAAATAAATTTCAAATTGAAAGCTCAATTGCAAGCTTAGGGCTTAAAGAAAAATACCTTGGCTCAAGACTAGGGTTTGGGCACCAAAAATTTCTCCTTCCTCCTAGGTCAACACAACCGGTTCTTACCCTAGCTAGGGGCACCAAAATTTTCTCTTGGCTCCTTGGTTGATCCACACCAAAACCGAGCACACCACCAAGCTTTCTCCTCAAAATTTCCAACTTTTCCTCTTCCTCTTCTCCTCTCCCTCACTCTCGGCCACTATACCTAAAATGACCCAAAAAAATTCAAACTCTTTTTTTTTTTCTAGAGCAAAACCGAACTCCCCTAAGTAAAAGCCCTATGAAAATTTTGATTTTTCTCTCCTCTTTCTCTCTTCCTTGGCTGCTGATTTTCAAGAAGAAAATTGGCAAGAACCTCCCCAAATTTTTGAATAAAAGTGAATAGCAACCACCCCTATTTATAGAGGTTGAAAACTTTGCTAAATTGCACAAAAACCCCTAAAAAAAATTAAAAATTGCACAATGGAAGGGTGAGGTGGCCGGCTGTCTACTTGGAGGGCAAGGCAAGATGACCTCATCTTGGTAACATCATCTAGGTGACATCACATGCTTACATCACCAAATTTCCAAAATTTACACTTTGGCCCCAAAAGTTAAAATTTTTGCATTTATGCCCTCTAGGTGGCCGGTCATGTCATCATGTTCTAGAGAGTTCTTGGCTTTCTTTCCAAGCTTATTTAATCCAATTATGATGTCTTAAATTGAGGATAGGATGATGACATCCATACCAAGCCCCGTTTGGCTTTTCCTCAATATTCAGTCCATTTTTCCGCTACACAGATATTTCTAATACTGTGTTTGCTTAAACACAGTATTTTTATACTGTACTACAGTCTAAAATTTATCTGTGTAAAAATGGACAGTATAAATTTTTTTCTTATTTTTCCGAGCCCTTTCTGTCTTTAATCCTCACTAGTTGTGCTTGATTTTTCTAAGGTGGTCTCATAGCTTATTCTAGCTTATTCGTCCGTAAAGACGGTTTTCAGCAGTATAATTTCCATACTGTTTAATTATACTGCAGTATCATCTTAGTCAACTTTGGTCAACCTAAAGTCAACCTTGGTCAAACCTTGACCGGAATAAAAATCAAAATTCCTATTTTGCCCTTTTTTCCAAAAGGTCTCATATTTGCCTAAGCAAACTATTGTTGAGTCTCGTAGCTAATTAAACGAGAACTCAAACCTATATTGTTACTCCACTCCGATCATGATTCAGACTTAGGTTTTCCTTGTTTCAAAGGAAATCTAAAGTCATCAAAATTTCGGGTATTACAAACACCATCATCATCATTCATACAATGCTTCTTCTTAAGCATGTGGGGACATATCACAAACACAAGATAGGCATACAAAAATTTCACATTCTTTCTAAATCATAAAATCAAATGCATGCTTAAACTTATCAATCAAGACCATCTAAACCTAAATCAAGCACATACTAAGCACATAAAACTATTGCATGAAAAATAAAAAGGGTGAGCTCTTGCTCTTACAAGCCCAAGCTTGAAATACATTTAAATCCTTGATCAAGACTTAATAGAATGCTTAGGAGATTAAAAGGATCACCTCTAGATCTTGAAGGGTGGATCTACGCTTTAGATTGAGAAAATTTTCTTCCTCACTTCACTTACACACAACCGGCCACTTATTATTTTTTTTTTTTCTTCGGTTCCTAAGGGTGAGAGGGAGAGTTGAGGATGAACTAAAATTTTTTAGGGTTCAAGTAAATGGTTCACCACAACCCCAACATCACCTATTTATAGGTGAAAATTAATTAATTTTCTAGAATTATTTTTATTTCAAAAATTACACATCTAACCCTAAAAACAAAATATTTGCTAAATGCCCCCTTGAGGTGGCCGGCCATGGTGGAGCCATTTTGCTCCTAATTAATGCATAATTATCCATTTAATTTTTAATTTTAAAAATTACTTATTTATCTTTAATGAGGTGTCACCAAATAAGACCATGTTTGGTACTTTCCTTAATATGCAGTCCATTTTCTTAATAACTGAGATGGTGCTAATATTGTTTTCAACTAACAACAGTACAGTTGTACTGGACTGCAGTCCATAATTTATCTGCACTTAACAGGACTGCGTGTAGGTTTTTTTTAGGACTTGAAGCCACTTAGTCCTTATTACTCTAAATATTGTGCTTGATTTTTCTAAAGTGGTTTCGTACCTTATTCTCGCTTCTTCATTTGTACTGACGGTTTATCGCAGTATAATTTCTATAATGCTTGTTATACTGCAGTACCATCTTAATCATACCTTAAATAATCCTGGTCAGTCGTTGACCGAAATAAAATCATAAATCCTTATTCTGCCTTTTTCATCAAAAGGCCTCTTGCTCGGCTAAGCAAACTATTATTGAGTCTTATAATATTATAAGAACTCAGATATATTGCAACGACCCGCCTTACGTAGGCCGTTACCGTACTTATTTTACATAATTACTTAACTTACTTAACTAGCGGAAATAAGGACTATATATATATATATATATATATTTTTTTTTTGTAAAACAACTTGATTCAGAACTCGACCATATACTTACATATAAACATATATATATATATGTACTTAATCAGGTGTTTAAGTTTTAAACTTATTTTAACGTATAACAGGCTGTATTAAATAATAAATACACATATAATATCACAAAACGCGTAGCAGTCTCCATCCCGTAGTTTCACAGATAGTCATGCCATGCCCCACCGTCTTGTCTCAAGTATGGCCAATAGGTTGCTTACCTATAGCATAAACATAAGTCATGAGCTTTCGCTCAGCAAGTACAACTATTAACCCGCAAAAACAATTCGAAATGAACAATGCATGAACCAATTATGCTTCATTATGCTTTCTTAAGTTAGCATATTTTTGGGCCCTTACATAACATAAGTGTACGTACCGTGGCGCGCAGCCATGGAGTGGTTGGGGCGGCTAGCCCATTCTAACTCAAACCATGGACCAAACCTGTCCTAGTACAGGTCGGTACAACACGAGAAAATTTGCTTAACATCATACTTGAAAACACTTTCTTGCTTGAAAACAATTTCTTAAAAACAGTTTCTTACTTGAAACTTAATCTTATTCTTACCATGTGAATTTTTATTAGTGAGCACGCATCATGATGCTACAATAATAAAACATAAATCATATGCATCACATACATAAAGGCATGAGCTTTGAAAACATGCAAGTAGTAAAACAATTTGCCCATGCTGTAGGAGGAGTTATACTTACAGGTTATGCTAGATCTTGGGTTTGTTGCTCTAACAGGTTGCAACAACAGGTTACTTTCCTATTTTCAAAAAGGACGTAAGATAAGGATCATCCTATCTTACCATAAATCATTACATTCAATGCTAGTATCTTAACCAACATTCATCAGTAACCCTAGTTATATGTCCCCCACATACTACAATGATATCTTATTAGGTTACTAAATGTAACCTTAGGGCACATGACCCCAATAACAATCAAACGATATCTTGTTTGATTACCTAATGCAAAATCTTGGTTACAATGCCTAATTATACTTAAATAATATCTTATTAGGTTACTATTAGTAACCTTGGGTATAAGCCCAATCATATTTAAGTTAATATCCTATTAGGTTACTAAGGCCCAATGATATAACAATGGTATCCCATTTGGTTACCACAAGTAACTTTGGATCTAAAGCCTAACATATAAAATTAGTAACCCATTTGGTTACTATAAGTATCCTTTCAAATAACTTGGTCCAAATAATTTTTAGTAACCTTTCCAATTACTATAAGTCTTACTATGGTTACCGTATAACTTTACCCTAATTCAATTATTTCTTTTATTCTCAAAACCTTATTTAACTCTTTTTAAACTATTTTTTATAAAACTGTAATTGATTTTTAAACAAAGATAGTAAACTGAAAAATTCTAAAAACCATTTTTGAAAACAGTCCCATAATTTAAGTTATCAGTGAATGTGCAGGAATTGCCTGTTCATGTATTGTTTTGAAAATCCTGTGCAGAAATTTCATATTTTCTGCTTAGTTTGTAAGATCTAGTTTTATTTTAAAATCTGTTTTGAATTTGAAAAGGTTTTCTTTATGAAAGTTGTATACCTCAATGATTCCTACAACTTTCTTTTTAAACTTGAAACTCGGTTCGGCCTTTAACCTATCCATTTTCCTTGTTGAAACCCCCTGGCCGTGAGTACTTATCTGATCAGGCCAGTCTCAGATTTTAATAAAAACATAGGCCTTTGGAGCCTTATTTTTAAAAACCGTTCACACTGTCCCCTATGATTTTTAATTCTCTACAACGTTGTAGTTTTAACGTTTTCCAAATTCAGCCTCTAAGAGCCTAAAAATTTCATTTCCAGATTGCTGCCCAGTTTTACCCGAAAACTGGTAGTTTTACTTTTGGTTGATATTTACGTAAAATTACGCACACCCTACCACAAACGGTTGCAACCATGAGCCTACGTCAATCATGCAGCATATTACATAGGGTTTCCATCAACATGCATTCGTTTCTCATCTATGTAACCATTGTGGTAATCTTTTGCCAATTTAGGGTTTTAAATTGGTTTTTCATTCTTAATTCATCATACAATCTCATCTCCATCATTCATACATATCATGTTTCTTCTTAAGCATGTGGGGACATATAACAAACACCTACTAGACATTCACACATAGCACATAATTTTTAAAACATAACATCAAAAACATGCACCAAATCATAAATCAAGATCACTAAAACCCTAATCAAGCACATACTAAGCATATTAAACTATTGCATGAAAAAAAAATAGAAGGTGAGCTTATGCTCTTACATCCAAGCTTGAAATACATTTAAAATCTTGATCAAAACTTAATAGAAAGCTTAGGGAATTGAGAGGGTTACCTCTAGATTTTGAAGATGATTCTCAAGCTTGGATCAAAAAAATTTCTTCTTGCTTTCCTTCTCCAAAAATCCGACCACTCTCTCTTTTTTTCCTTTTGGGTTCGGTTCCTAGGGGATGGAGAGAGACTTGAGAATGAACTAGAAAGTTAGGGTTTCACTAAGTGGTCCAAACTTAACCCCACCTCACCTATTTATAGGTGAAATTTAATACAGATATTACAAAAACTGTTTTCAAATAATAACAGTACTGTTGTACTGGACTGCAGTCATAATTTATCTGTACTTAACTGGACTGCGTTTAAATTTTTCTTAGGACTTGAAGCCACTTAGTCCTTATTATTTTAAATAATGTGCTTGATTTCACGTACCTTATTCTCGCTTCTTTATCCGTAATGACGGTTTTTCACAGTATAATTTCATAATGCTTATAATAATACTGTAGTACCGTCTCAATCATATCTTAGATTATTTTAGTCAAACATTGACAGGAATAAAATCATACATAAATCCTAATTCTGATAAATCAGATCAGACATTTCATATAAACATACATAATACAAACTTCGATTCCTTAAAAAGGAAATCATAAATTTGTAAAAAGGTTGGTTATTACATATATCCTGATAAAATCAGATCAGGTATTTCACATAAACATTCATATTCCTTAAAGAGGAAATCATGAATCAGTAAAAAGGGTGGCTATTACACATATGGAGGCTTAAACCAAAAAATATTTTCATACTTGTCTACATAATTCTTTCCATAATAAATTCCCAAAATTACATAATTATCAACAATGACTTGGCCTCCAAGTAATGCCATGTTTGGCATTCCCTCCTAATATGCAGTCCATTTTCTTAATAAATCCAGAACTGCAAGTGGGAATGATACGATTTGGGTTATTGTTGATAGATTAACCAAATCAGCCCACTTTTATTGCCATCAAAGCCACTTTTTTGGTAGAAAGGCTAGCCGAAATTTATGTATCTCAGATTGTTAAGCTGCATGGAGTGCCAAAATCGATCATTTCGGATCGTGATGAACATTTCAACTCTCGATTTTGGACATGTATTCACACCGCAATGGGGTCGAAATTGAAGTTTAGTACAGCTTTTCACCCCCAAACCGATGGCCAGTCGGAACGAACAATCCATTTGTTTTGGATTTCAAAGGAAGTTGGGATCAGAAGCTGCCTTTGATCGAATTTTCTTATAATAATAGTTATCACGCTTCAATTGGTATGGCTCCATTTGAACCGTTATATGGAAGAAAATGTCGATCTCCCATTCATTGGTAGGAAGTTGGACAGAAACAGCTTCAAACCACGGATTTCATCAAGAAAACCTCTGAGGACATCAAGATAATCAAACAGAGACTCGACGTAGCTTTTAGTCAACAGAAAAGTTATGCCGACAAACGTTGAAGGCCCTTGGAGTTCCAAGTTGGAGATTCAGTTTTCATAAAGATTGCTCCTATGAAGGGGATAATGAGGTTTGGTAAAAAGGGGAAGCTTAGCCTAAGATATACCGGACCATTTGAAATCCTTGAAAGGATTGGAAAAGTAGCCTATAAGCTTGCCTTGCCACCAGAATTGGCTTCTATGCATGACGTTTTTCACGTCTCAATGCTAAAGAAATATGTACCCGACCCTTCCCATGTGCTAAGTCAAGAACCAGTTGAGGTCCAAACTGACTTGACATATGAAGAAAAGCCAATGCGGATTTTGGATCGGGAAGAAAAAGTTCTAAGAAATAAAACCATTCCTATAGTTAAAGTGTTATGGAGAAATCATAAGGTTAAAGAAGCAACGTGGGAATTAGAAGAGGATATGAGAAAGAACTACCCCAACTTGTTTTAATTTTCAGGGACGAAAATTTTTAAGGGGGGTCGATTGTAATGACCAACGTTTTATGAAATTATGATTTCCTATTAAGGCATTTATGAAATGCTTGATCTGATTTTTATCAGATTTTCTGTGAGTCTTTATAGCTTTATAAGACTCAAAAATATATTGCTTAGCCAAGCATAAGACCTTTTTAGTAAAAAGGTATAATAAAAATTTATGATTTTATGTTGATCAAAGTTTGACCAGAAAAGTCAAAGGCATGAATATGATGGTACTGCAGTATAGCAAGCAGTATAGGAATTATACTGCGAAAAACCGTCATCACAAATAAAATAGTAAGAATAAGGTTCAAGACCACTATAGAAAAATCAAACACATTATTTAGTACAATAAGGGCTAAGTAGCTTAAAGTCATAGGAAAAATTTATACGCAACCCAATAATGCGCAGATGAATTTTGGACTGCAGTCTAGTATGACAGTACTGTTATTAGTAAGAACAATATTTGTAATATCTGCATTAATATGAAAATGGAATGCATTTTGGGAGGAAAGCCAAACAAGGCCCAAATGGGAGGACACCTCATCTTAGGATAATTACATGATTTATGGATTTTTAGAATATTGGGAAAGAATTAGAAACTTGGCCTCCAAGGCACTCCAATGGCTGGCCACCTCATGGGTTGTTGGGCAAATATTTTGCTCTTAAGGACTAATATGTAATTTTAGAAACAAAATTAAATCCAAAAAGAAATTATTTTTCACCTATAAATAGGTGATTGGGGGGGAGGGGGGGAGTTTTGGATCATTTTATGTGAATCTACCCCAAAACTATGGCCAATTTTCACCTCATCCTCTTTTCCTCATAAGAGCCGAACCCCAAAAAAAAGGAAAAAAGAGAGAGAGAGAGAGAGAGAGAAGAAAGGGTGGTCGGAATTTTTGAAGGAACCAAGTGGGAATGAAGGTTTGATTCAAGACTTAGAACCAATCTCCAAGCTTAAAGGTAACCTTTAAAAACCTTTAAGCTATCCAACTAAGTTTTGATTCAAGATTTATGTGTATTTCATGTGGGTATGTAAGAGCATAAGCTTATTGTATTTTTTTTTTTTTTTTTTTTTATGTAATAGCTTAGATTTGTGCTTGATTAGGGTTAGTGGTTTTGATTTATGATTTGGTATATGGTTATGATTTTATTTGTTAAGAGTATGTGTGGTATGTATTAATGCCTAGTAGATGTTTGTAGTATGTCCCCACACACTCAAGAAGATGTATGTAATGAATGATTATGTTGATGTTGATGTATGATGCAAGGAAGGTTAAAGAAAACCCTAAAATCCCTAGTTTGTGAAGATTCACCATATGGGTTTGTATGAATGATTTTATGAATGAAAATGAATGCATGGCAATGAAAACATTACGTAACACGCTGCATGTTTGATGTAGGCTCACGGTTTTAACCGTTTAAGATAGTGTGTGCGTAATTTTACGTAAGAAACAATTAAAATAGAAACTGCCAGTCTCGGATCAAGACTGGGCACTAATCTGGAAACAGGATTTTAAGGCCTTTAGAGACCGAATTTGAGGAAAGTTAAAGCTGCAAAGTTGTAGAAAATGGAAAATCCTAGGGGGAAACGCTTACAATTTTTAAATATAAGACTCCATTGGTCTCTATTTTTACTAAAATCCGAACCTGGTCATGCCCAGACCCTGTGCACGGCCAGGCAGGTTCAACAAGGAAAGAGAAAAGGTTAGAGGTAGAACTGGATTTTGAGCAAAGAATAAAAGTTGTAGGATTTTTCAAGATCTAAAACTTTTGTAGAGAAAATTTTTTCAAATTCAAAACAGATTTGAAGATATAACTGGATTCTAAAAACTGTGCAGAAAACAAAAAATTCATGCACAAGATTTTCTAAACAGTGCAGGAACAGGCAATCCCTGCACATGCACTGATAGTTGGATTGATGAGACTGTTTTCAGTAAAATTCTCCAGACTTAAACAGTTTTATAAAAACAGTTTATAAAATGATTAATTAAACCAAGTCTAGTAAGGAAAAAGAAATTAAATAATTTGGGCCAAGTGATAGGGTAACCATAGTAAGATATATGGTCATTGGATTGGTTACTAATTTTTATTTGGGTCAAGAAATTAGTTTAAAATATAGAAACAAGATGATGACCATTAGTAACCGGATAGGTTACCCCATGGTTACCAATAATAACCTAGTAGGATATAACTTTAAAAATTGGACCTTAATAACCCAATAGGATTTTAATCAACTTATGACTTGGGCTTATACCTAAGGTTACTAATAATAACCTAATAAGATATTAAATACAAATGGGGCCTTAAACCCAAAGTTCAAACAAGATAGTGTTTGATTTAAATTGGGTCATGTGCCCTAGGGTTACACTTAGTAACCCAATAAGTTAACATAATAATGTGTGGGGGACATACAACTAGGATTATTAAGGAATGTTGGTTAGGGATACCAGCTTTAAATGTAATAACTTATAGCAAGATAAGATGACCCTTATCTTATGTCCTTTTGAAAACAGGGAAGTAACATGTTGTTGCAACCTGAGTTGGAGCAACAAAACACAGGACATAGCCTAACCAGTAAGTACAACTCCGCATACAGCATAAGCAGATTGTTTTATTGCTTGTTTGTTTTCAAGCTCATGCATACATGTTGTGATGCATATGATTTATGTTTTATTCTAGCATCATGAAGCATGTTCACCAATGATAAGTCACTTGGTAAGAATGAGAACACAGTTTCAAGTATGAAACTGTTTTAAAAGACTGTTTTCAAGAAAAAAAACTATGTTCAAGGAATCGTTTTCAAGAATGAAAATATTATGTTCAAGAACAAATTAAGGAAAAGTTTCAAGTATGTTGGTAAGCAACTTGCCTCGTGTCGTACCGACCCGCTCTTAGGTCGGCTTGGTCCATGGTTTGAGTTGGATTGGACTGGCAGCCCCAACCACTCCATGGCAGCGCGTCACGGTACAGACACTTATGTTATGTTAAGTAAGGGGCCCAAAGATATGCTAACCTAAGAAAGTATAATAAAGCATAATTGGTTCATGCATTGCTTTATTAAGTTTTGTTTTGCGGGTTTATAGTTGTACTTACTGAGCGAAAGCTCACGACTTACGTCTATGCTGTAGGTAAGCAACCTATCGGCAATCTTTGATACAAGACGGTGGGGTTCGGCACGGCGAGTTGTGAAACTTGGGATGGAGACCACTACGTGTTTCATTTTATGATATTTGTAATTATTATGCTATAAGTTTGTTACTCATGTACTTCATTAAGAATTTGTGCATACATAAATATGTAAGTATGTATTACGTTAGAGTTTCAAGTGTTTGAAAAAAAATATTATGTATTTCCGCCAAGTTAAATAAGTTGAGTAATTATGTAAGATAAGTAAGATAACGGCCTACGTTAGGCGGGTCATTACAAACATGAAGTCACTTACTTATTCAGAATTAAGGTTATTGCATAATGAACGTCAAAACTGAATTAATCTAATCAAGCGGACTTATAGATTAATTACACTTTGGTCCAATCCAATATATCATCACCACTAGGCAATATATATGTCTCTACTTAGGAGTCGGCTTGCTCCAAATAGTCAAGACAAACCATCTCCCCAATTGGCTTTAGACAACATAGTAGTCTTCATATGAGTTAGATGCCCACTCTAACCCCATACACTACGGACTTTAGATTTAGACCACTTGCTTTAGAACGTTGTCTACTCGCATACAAAAATTCATTGCATGTAACATTCTAACAGTTTAAACACCAAGTAGTTAATAAGCCATATTTGCTTACAGATGAGGACAATATAGCAAATATGTAACGAAAAAATATCAAATATATTATTGATCAGTTCAAAATAAATGAAATACAACTAAAATGTATTTCACTCTTTAGGTATTCCCAACAATTTCCCACTTACCCTAAGCTAGTAAATGTGTCATGTCTCGCATCCCCATTGCCTCTACATGCCTTTCAAAGCTTCTAGCCCCCAAAGTCTTAGTAAAGGGATCAACAATGTTGTCTTTTGATGCGATCTTACATACATCCACTAGTCCATCCTCCACGTACTCTCTAATTATATGGTATTTATGATCCATGTGTTTTGTCCTTTTATGGTGCCTCGATTCCTTTGTCTTGGAAACAACCGCACTGTTATCAAAATAAAGTGTGATAGCCTTGTCAACAGCCGGAATGACTTCAAGCTCTTCAAAGAACTTGTGAAGCCAAACTGCTTTTTTAGAAGCCGCAATCGCAGCCACATACTCCGCTTCCTTTGTGGAGTCAGTAGTGCAACCTTGTTTTACACTTCTCTACACATTGGTGCCTCCTCCAAGTAAGAGCACATATCCTGAAGTTTATTTCCTCGAATCCCTACAAGTTTGGAAGTTTGAATCCTTATATCCTACGGGTGTTAGATCCTCTCCAGAATATATCACCATATAGTTCCACATTCTCTTATTATACTTGAGTAAATGTTTCACGGCTTGCCAATGCTTGGTATCGTGGTTCGACTGATATCGACTCACTATACCCACTGCATAACAAATATCCGAGCGAGTGCTAAGCATGGTGTACATGAGACTACCCACAGCTAATGCGTAAGGGACCTTACTCATATGCTTTTTTTCTTCCGATGTCTTGAGACAGTCATTCAAAGAAAGAGTCAAACCAGCAATAAAAGGTTGAGTACCTTTCTTTGCCTCTTGCATTACAAACTTTTCAATTATTTTATCTATGTATAAAGCTTGGGACAAGGCTATCATTTTGTTCCTTTGATCTCTATTTTCTTCCTTTGATCTCTAAATAGACGAATTCCTAGAACATAATTAGCTTCTCCCAAGTCCTTCATATCAAACTGTTAAGATAGCCAAAGTTTGATTGATGATAAGTTCCCTACATTATTCCTAATGAGTAGTATATCATCAACATAGAGAACCAGAAAGACCACATTGTCATCCTTTATACGTTTATAAACACAAGGTTCATCAGCATTCTATTCAAAACCAAAGGTGTTGATCGCATGATCAAATCTTTGGTTCCATGAGCGGGATGCTTGTTTAATCCATAAATGGATCTAAACAACTTGCAAACATTCTTCTCTTGGCCTTTCATCACGAACCCCGTCGGGTTGTACCTATAACGACCCGACTACGTAGGCCGTTACCATACTTACTTTACTTAAATACTTAACTTACTTAACTTTGCAAAAATACCATAAAATTTTTTTTAACTTAAATTTAAAACCTATCTTAACCTCATACTTATATATATACGTTTAATTAAGTATTGGACTTTCAAATTCTCTTAACACATCTTACAAATCATACTAATTACTAGATAACAGTATCATCAAATATAACATAATACAGAAATTAGTACGTCTTTCAAGTTTACTTGGTCCTAAAAAAGACTTAAAGAAAATACACACAGTTAGATACTTTTATAAATACAAGTTTTAAACAAAACAAAATCATAGCATAGTATAAAGTGACTATGGGACCCAATGGTTGTGAAAAATCTCTATTGTCATCTTCTTTCGATAAAATTCAATCATATCATCATTTATCAAGTTCAAATCAATGCCTTCCATATCAAACTCAATATATTTGATGGCGTACACAGCACAATCCCCCTATTTTAAGTAGCAATTGAAAAAAAAGTTCAATAGTTTTTACAATTCTAGATGACAAATAAAAAGTTAGACATTCAAATTATACTTATGAAATATTTTGAGGATGATCATGTGGGCGCCTGTATGGCCAAGGAGTATTAAGATGACTAATCAAATTATTGAAAAATCCATATTCCCGAAGCATCAAGGGAATTATTGTTTGAAGTGGTTTCATAAATTGATCCATTTGTATCTCATTGTAACATCCAATGTTGTAGTAAAAAACAACCAACTCTAGTTTAAACCAAATCCGCCTTCACTGTAACCCAATGTTTCCCTCCAGGGGAGGTGATTGTTCTGTAAATTCTCTTTCTCTTCCACATTAAATGGGAAGTATAGTGCCTTCGTGCCCTTCCAAGATTTTCCCATTTTAGGGTCCTCGCTACTAATATATTTCCTTAAGTAGTCATCTATGGCATCACTGTCATATGAGTTACTCACCAACAATTGACCAAAAATCTCATCCAAAACAACGGCGTTCTGATTGATAATATCGGAGTACTTATGTTGTCTTCTTCTTAATCCATAAGTGGCTTCTTCCATGTGCTACAACAAGTTAAATGTTGATCAAAAATCTTTTGGAAGAAAAGAATAAAAAAGAGCTTAAAATATAACAAACAAATAAAAAAAATGGCTTACCTCAGTGAAAAGCCAAATGTTTTGAGTCAATATTTGACAAAAGAATTCCCAATTGCGTGTACAATCTAGACTAGAAGAGATCTCGTTGTTTTGTTTCCAATATTGATCGAATGAGTCCTTTATCTCTTCTTCAAAGGGTAATGGATTGAAATGTTTGCATCGAGCGTCTAAGAAACCTCATTTTCTTTATACCAGGAGTGGTATAAGGAGTCCTCCTATACTTTGATTTCATCAACCGTCTTTGGGGCCATCTCTCCAGTTGCTCAACCTCAGAAACATCCTCCTTATTTACAAAATCATTTGAAGAAATTGGAGAATGATAGTATAAAACATTCATTTCAGTATCATTTAAATTATCACCTCTATTTTCACAATTCTCAATAACACCACCTCCACTATCCTGAAAACCAATATCTCTATCATTCTCAACACAAATACCTTCACCATTCTCAACACCAATTCCTTCATAATTCTCCATACCAACATCAACACTATCCCTAACGTCTCTTATTTGAACAGTTAATTCAGTATCATCGATATTAACATATCCATCTCTAACATTCTCAAAGCCCCCATCATTCTCAATACCAACATCTTTATTGCCACTAGGCATAAAATTAACATCTCTACCATTCTCAAAACCAACACCCTCATTGGTAACCCTATCTCCACCTTTACTTCCACCTCCTGCCCAAGTTGATTGTTGTGGAACTAATCTTTCCATGATGTTTATCATTTTATCAAGGCGCTTAATCATTATCTTCTCTAATTGAGAATATTGGGATTTCACCTCCCTGTTCATTTTTTCTATTTTCTCCTCCAAAGCCTTATGCTTACGTAGCACGTTAGGGTCATCGACAAGATGGCTAGCTTGTGACAACATGGACTCATCAGCGAGAGGACTATGACAAGGCATAGATCTAGATTGGCCCACTGAAGAGCTAGCCTGTTGAAGTCTAGACTCCTCACGTCGAACATTCTCATGCCGAATATTTTCTACTTCTGTTGGATCTTCTCGTTGTACTTCCTCAATGGAACCATGTAAACGAAGGAAATTTTGATGGCCTTCTAGTTCGGCATACCATACATTCTCCCAAAAGATGCTGCTAAGTTCATTTTCTAGTATGATCACCCACTGATCAATAATGGCATCTGATTCATCGTCATCAGGAACAAAGCTTTGCATGTACCTAATGTCTTGCTCCCTTGGTGTTGGGATAAGAATACTTCTTATATACTGATAGTTAAGCACTTTGAATTAGTAACCTATGAATCAATAACTAATTTAATATTCAGAAAACCAAATTAACTTTTTTGAAACACCAACCTTGGTATCCCCGACCCTTTATTGAACGTCTTCCAATGTTGGAGCCTTTTTCTTTTTAAAATTCGTTTTCCATTGACAAATCCTCGGCACCGGTTCTATGACATCCTTCTGGACCGTTACAAACTTTGGAGTTAGGGCTGGGATGTATTCAAATGGAAGAAGCTAAACAATTGAAAAATCAAGGTATTATGTAGAAACGGTCTAAAATAAATTAAATGTCAAGATTTTATGTTCAAACAAAATGTACTTACCATCAACGGTAATATAAACCCAGGACATGCCCACATTGTCTTTTTCTTCTCAAATGCATTTGCTGACTTTTCAGCAAGGTTCAAATTTTGGACATGAATGATCAAATAATGGTACGAATGTCTTCCCCACGGGAAGGTGCGACATCAGTCTAGATCATCAATAATTTGGACAAGTCCATCCGCAATCTGTGTGTCATCCTTTTCATGAGTGATCAAGACTGAACACAAAAAGTATAAGACAACCATCTTCAACTTATCTTCTTTTCGAGTTGATCTCTGTCTTTCTCTTTCACTAGTGTTGCCACCTCGCCTCCTGCTACCGCCCTGATCTTCTTAATGAGGGGTGCTCATCTTTTCCAAGGCTTCTCTAATGCTTCTTAGCGTGATTTTTTCTCTTTGGGGAAGTTTCTATTTTTCAATCTCTGGCTACCTATATCTTTATAATCCGCAGGATAAGCAGAGCAATTGAGATCAATTATTAGAGCATGCTCCATAAGAGAATACCTTACGGGAATTCTGTTCACAACAAACCATATTTCAAAGTTCTTTTTTGTTTCAACCACACGACATTGTAACATCCACAATAGTGCTAAACAAATGTTAAGGTGTTCTGGAACAGAAAAAGTTGGGCAAACTGGAGCTCATGAACCACTCCATACCATGTGGATAGTCTTTTAACTCCTTTGTCACGACTTCAACCGCATTGGCCAATAAACATTATGTTGTTGTTTTGCACTTGAAATTCATCTGATCTAGTTTCAATTGAAAAGTAGGTGGTGGGGCGTCCAGAACCTACAAATGAATTAGATTGCTTATTTGTTAAATTAACAAATTAGACAAAACATTTATTTTTATTAACTTTAACTACAAAAATCTAATAAATGGAAGAAAATAAAAAACACAAACCGATGTTATCAAGGCTCGTGATTGCGGTGGCATGTTGTCATTTGGTCGTGGCGGAATCTTGCTTACTCTTTCGGAGTCATTTTCCGACTCCATCTCTGATGGCTCTAATTATCTCTGCAGTTGGGCAGAGCGAGGAGAGGATGCCAGTGAACTACGGCCCCGTGCCATAGCTAGAAATAATCCCAAATTCAGAGAAGATAAGGAACTCATAGGTTTCCTTGATTTTGCACCTTGAAGATAAATTAATCAACCTCATCAACAAAGAACGTCTGGGAATTATTTCGAACTAAATAGATATATTATATATATTTACTTTAATAGGTCATTTATTTAGGCGCTCATATCTAAAAACTAAAGCTTAAGTATGTTCAAGAGAGTTACCTATCTTCTGTATGTCTCTCTAGAATCAATGTTATTAACAATTAAAAAAAAAAAAAGAACTCTTTAAATTTACAATAATCAAGCATAATATATGTAAAACACTAACTTTTTCATTAAAATAAGCATAACTTGTTTCTCCTACTGTTTTTTGAGCTACACACAGGTAGTTCAAATAAGCATCCATCGGACTGTACATACTTGGAGAATGGAAGTACCCTCCACGATGTCATTAACGCATGTCAAAATTCTCCATTGATCAGTTTGGAAGAAGCTGTTCAAAGCGTCATTGGTTGCTCGTTGATTGGAAAGTGTACCATATGTTTCTATTACAAAGGTTGCTTTTATCTTCAGTTTCTCCAATTTAATGCTTTATTATGTCTTCTTGCATTTGCATGAAAATGCAGCATCATTGATGTTTAAATGTTATAGGGTCCAAGCTTGAAGCAGGCAATAGGAAAAGCAATACTACTTTGTAATTTACAATAATCAAGCATAATATATGTAAAACACTAACTTTTTCATTAAAATACATGTATGTGCATTACAAATAAAGTTATATATTTATGAATTATAATATATAAATACCAGTTCAAATAATTAACCCTATCCAACATAATTAAGTAGACACTAATATGAATTATTAAACGCGACAATGGCAATAATTCTTCCACACATTCAAAGAGATTTGGACTTGAAATACGGTGAGGCAAGACATGAAGTACATAACCATATACATACATATATCTGTAAAATTGGAATTTTAATCGTGAAAAGTTATGGTAATTAGTACATATATTGATCAAATCAATTTGATACAAATGCATATAAGAATGAGATGGAACAAAAACATGCATAATTATGCTGCAAAATTATTTGGGGCTAATCGGAGAAGAAAATTTGAAAAATCATAACCTAACTTCTCTATATATTGACGATAAAGAAGGAGAACGGCATTGGTTCCAACGCGTCGGTGGCAAGTGGTTAGGCCGGCGGTAGGGGGGGGAGAGAGAGAGTGCGAAGAGTGATTTGTTTGGTTTTGCAAAGTTCAAACGACATGTTTTCTTACACTTGAAAAACGTCAACACTGGAAACGATAACGACAATTTAAGTATGAAGTTCTCAAAATGACAATTTGCATAGAAACAACAATATCATTTTAACAACGGGCGTTGTGACAAACGACGAGATATTTGAAACATACACATTGTTCTAACTTGGAACACACAAAATATATATAATAATTTTCAGCTGGTTTTTTTAATTAAAAAAACAAAAAACAAAAACAAAAACAAAACAAAAGTTCTCTTCTACCCGGCCAAAGAGGTTTTGCCAGAGAGCAGAGGAATTTATGGGGAGTGATCGAGTCGCCTGAGACAATGTGACTATTGTCACCGTCGTGGTCAGTTAGGTTGGTAAGATAACAGTTTGGAAGCACGATCGGACGGGGAAAGGTCTTCAAGAGGAACAGAGGGACCAGACGGGGAGAGAGGGACGAAACAGAGTGATTGAGTTTTGTTTTGTTTCATTATTATTATTTTTTAATGGGGCTGGTTGATATTTGGGGGGGAAGATCGATGGGGTCAGGCATATGGTACTTTCAATTTTGAGAGGAAGGGTGGGTTTTTTTTTTTTTTGAAAGGTTGGTGTCTTTTTAATCTTTTTACTTAAAAATCGAATAGTAAAAAATAAAAAAAGAAAATAAATTTTAAAACATATTTGTAGTCCCGCTTTATTGGTAGGCTATATATGCAATTGTTCTTAATAAAAGACCCTTCTAAGGTTAAATTTGCAAAGGGCCCCCGTCTCTCTCTCTCTCTCTCTCTCTCTCTCTCTCTCTCTGTCTGCTGACGGAACGACATTTAAGTCCTTGGCTTCACCGAGCGTAAGGTGGATTTCTGCGGCGAAACTTTTTGGAGCAAAAGGAGAAATTTTGAGGTAGGGTTTTCTTGTCTCTCCTCAATCAGAAATTTACCTATTGAATTGTTTTTCCTTCTTGATTGAGGAAATCTCTTTTCTCATTCTGTTTTACACACAAAAAAATAAAAAATAAAAATAAATAAATATATAAACCCAGAAATCCGGAAATTCTGAGTACTCAGACATGGGCGTTTTTCCTTGACGATTTTCTTGTTTGTTCTGAAAATCGATGGAATATCTTTCTATTATCTTGGTTTTGCATGAGCTTTTGAAGTCCTTCGTTTCAAAGTCCGAGTTGGATTTTGGTTTTAGTTAAAATACTGATTCATAGTTTTTATGAGGTTTATCTTAAATATGAAAAGAGTTCTGTAAAGATTATAGAACCAAACTGAGGCGTAATTCATAGGATTTGTTTGTTCTAAAACCTAATTAATATGGTTAATTTATATGTTTTGAGACTTTAATGGATGATTAGTTAAAGGTTTACTAATAATAATAAAAAGAGGCCGTGTCTCAAAAATGGCCTTAGGCAAATGCCTTAATGGCTTCACCCAAAAGCCGGCTCCGGTCGCTATGCATATAAAACGAAGAGCAATTTGAGAAAATTTATGATCGGAGTTAAATCGAAATTCTAGTGTAATTTAAGCATGATACTCTTGCACATGTGCTTGGCCATCTGATTAGAGCTGAATCCTATCTGTTTCTCCAACACCAAGTGAAAACCCTTAAAATCCAGCTTCATTACCTTCAATCAAATATTCCAAAGGTTTATAGCCACTTCGCGATGCAGAAACAAATGGTGTATTCATTTGATCTCTCCTCTACATGCAGGACTTATGAGGAACGAAAGATACCGAAGTGAGGATTCTTCCTCTGTAACCTCCTATAACAATATACTAGTGTCAAATCTAAAACGTGGGCTTGGAGTTTATCTTGGTAGTATGACTAATCTTGTCTAGTTTTAGAGTCGGGTTATGAATTATGATATGTTGTTACTTGTTAGAGCTCCAGAGATGTTCTTATACGCGCATAATAGTAGATTGTAGCAGCGTTTAAAATTGTGCAGTGCCCTGAATAAAGGTTTGAGGCTTAGCCTCACAGAGAAAGATGGAGGCGTACCTCTATGTACTGAGGCAATAGCCTCAAGGCATGTTTCAGAAGCAGCGGCCTCACTTTTTTTCTACTGTTATGTAATTTTGGGCGGAAATTATTAAAAAAGCACAGGCCCAGATTAATTATCAGCCTAAAAAAGCTGCCCAGTAAATACAAAAAAGCCCAGTTGCTGGAAAAAATTAGCTTAGAGAAGTCTGAAGATGAGATTGGACGAGGCAGGGTGGAGGAATAAAGGAAATCATAGAACTAAGAATAATTAATTTAGACTTATGACTTGTTATTGAGTGCTAGTTTGACTCTCTATGATGTTCGATGATGATTTATTACGTTTTCTTTTAATTGCTTGGTTTTTATATTTTATTTTTGCATTATATTGGTTTTATTCCTCAATAACCGATTTAGCAATTTAAAACCTTGGATTGCAGATATTATCTATGTTTGATGTCTGACCCCATGGTCATTCTTTGTTTCCTTTTTAATTTGCCTCGTAGGTGAGTGATGACTACCGAAGATGATTCAATTGACCAAGCTGTTGCAGCTCGTCGTGAAAGGCTGAAAGCTCTAAAAGCTGCACAAGAACTGTTGAACACCCCAGATGAAGATTCCGGACAAGTTGAGGATAAGAAAAATTATGAGAATGGATCTGGTGAAGAAGCGTGAGTATTGCTCTTCTTTTGTGTTTCCAATTCTTTAACCTTTATGCAAGTTTTTATTTATCTATTTATTTTTTATCCAAGTTTATACCTGTAATGTCATACGTGTCCTACTTATTTTTCTTTTTTCACTTTTTTTTTCTTATACCTTTTTTTCACCATGTGTCATTTCTCTTCATGTTTTGTTCTTGTGAGTAACAAATCTGCTTCCCGGGGGGGGGGGGGGGGGGGGGGGGGGTGTGGTGTGGTGGGGGTTTGGGATTTCAATGGAAAACTCGCTTTAGGCGTGGCTGATATTGATAGACATTATGAGTAGTGATTGCCATATATCTGGTTATATGTTATGTGCACAAATACTGAAAGGTTTTATGTTCCTCTTGCTACGTTAACAAGCTGCTTTGCTTGTTCTGATTAATTTGTTGTAGGAATCCCCGACATGAAATTTCGGAATTATGTCCCTCATGATAAGCAGCTTCAAGAGGGGAAGGTTGCTCCTCCTGTCCTACCAAAGTTCGAAGATCCTGTTGCAGCAATGCCTCCACCATCAGAGAAGAAAGAGGTACTCGATTACTGTCCTTATAATGTATAACACGTAATTGTCTTGTGAGTGTGCATGTGGGTGCATGCATGGGCATGTGATAATTTTTGTGTTGCATCTCTATGTGCTCTGAGTATGATTGGTTGTTCAGGATCCATTCGTCAATATAGCTCCTAAGAAACCAAATTGGGACCTCCGGAGGGATGTGCAGAAAAAGCTTGATAAGCTGGAGAGACGAACCCAGAAGGCAATTTATAAAATTATGGGTATGTATATTTTCATTTCTTATTAATGTTTTCACCTAGTAATAGAACAGCCAACCTGTTGAATTAAGGTAGGGAAATAGGCTTTTTATTTTCTTTTTTGTTTTAATTTGTTTTGTTTTTAAGATAATAAAAAACCCTTTCATTGAAGAAAAATCAATTATGAAGGAAAGGGGATAAGGAATCCTTAGAAAGCGAAAAACAAAAGTGATGGAGAATAGAAAATTTGTTTAGGAGTTATGTAATTTAGGGTAGTTTTTCATTTGAACTGTTGAAGCAAGGTAGATATGTACGTTTTTGCTAACGTTTAGGTTATTTGACCTGTGACGAATGATCATGATTTTTAGGTAAACGAACTGGATTTGAGTTCTTTATGCCAGAGTGAAAATCTTGTCTTCAAGACTTTAACTTGGATCAAGAGTGCTCGTAGTGTATAAAAATAGGGAACTGGGCTTGAATCTTTATACGTGAAAATTAGCTCTCTCTGTATATGTAAAAGGCTCAAAACCAGGAGGGAGAACAAACCAACGAGCAAATTAAAAAGTTTTAATATTAAGGAACATGAACGTTCATAAATCCCATCCTCATCTTCCATTGAAATTGGGGAGTGTAAGGAATAGTTACAACTTCTTCGAGTGTAGGTTACAAAGACGAAAATATCAAATATGTTGCATCTCTATCACTGAAGTCAAGGAAGAAATAGAAATATCAACTGATTGAATCAAAAGAAGAGGTGAATCATTGGTTAGAACGTAGAGATGATTTGTTATCAGGACAAATTGTACAGAGGCTAGGAAAAGACTACGAAGAAAACCCATTCTTGGGGTTGATTTGGTGACTTATAATGGTGAACTTTTTCCGAAGTTGATGGTAGGTTAAAATGAAAGACACAATGTTTATCATATCTTGTAAAGGATTATGTAGTTGCGAGTATGCAGTTGGCTATTAACATCTTTGATATATCTACCAAGAGATCCAACTTGGCTTACATGCTTTAGTTATTTCGATCATTTCTTTTTTTAATTATTATTTTGTTTAAGCTCAAGAAATTGGTGGAGATGGGAATTTGCATGGCTTCTTTTGTCGAGACCATTTAGAGTGTGTTTGATAGGAGAGAAAAGTGGAAGGAAGGAGAGGGATTGAGGGATTGAGGGATTAGTGGAAGGATCTTGACATTCATGGTTGATTGGTAGGAGAGAAAAGATGAAGGGATTATGGGAGGGACTCGGAATCCTTAAAAACCTCCCAATTTTGATCTCTCCTAAACTTGAGAGATTATTGGAGGGATTTCATAACCAACAACATAAGAGAAATGGTCTCTCCCTCCTTTCCCATTTCCCTCAACTAAGTGATCTACCACTCCCTCTTTCCTATTTTCTGTCCTTCCTACGTAACATACTTTTAGTATTAAGTAAAGCTCCTCAGTGTAACTAGAAAAAGACAAATGACATGTAAAACTTCCATAGTATCCAATTAAAAATAGGTAACATTACAGACAACGAGATCTCTTTTTACTTACTATTATATATTTAGGAATAGTCTCCAGTCGAGCGGCCATATCCGTCCGGCAAATGTAACTTTCTATTAATGCATGTAACTTTGTGTACATGGTACTATTTGGAGTTATAGTGAAAAATGTAATACATTGATAATCTTTGTGATACACATCATTGGCCTTGTGTTATTTCGCCCAGCCACTATGTTTGTTGGACATGAGATTACATGTAAATTTATTCTTATCTCGTCGTTTCCCCTTTCCGTTGGTCAAGTCCTTGTAGTGGACTTATTCTTTTTACTCTCCCGAAGATTTCTCAAGGTATGTTTGACACATAGGTTTGAAAACAAAATTTTAAAAAGATTTCATTCAAACTGACAATCTTTTTCTGGATTGGTGTTTGGGAGAGAGAGAAATGTGCAGTGAGGACTTTGAAGAATTCAAATATTTTAGTTGAATTGGGAATATTTATGAATTTTTTTTTCAAAACTATGTGCCCAACTTAGGCTTACTTAACAAAATAATTCACATTGATGGCAATTCAGAACAAACAATGCAAGCATTGACAACATCGTTGTCAGGATCTCCCATTTGCAGTCGACTTATATACCATCCGTTTGTGTTTACTGCAGAGGAACAAGAAAAGCAGAAAGAATTGGCTGAAGATGGCGAAAATACAGAAGATTAGTCAATACTTGCAACAAGAATGAGCTAGCTGATGGATCGATTCCTCCCCCGACAGTGTAAAAAAGGAAATAGAAAAAAAAAGCTGCAGTCGGATGAAAAAATCCGCAAGTAGTCATCATTTTCATATTAGCATTGTGTAATTTGGCTGTCTTGTGCATCGCTTGGTTACATGGCTACAATGAGTTTTTGTTTTTTTTTTTTTTAACCTTCTTGGTTAAACAGCCTTTTGCTACTAGTTAGTTCCCATCCTTTGCCGCAGATGTTTGGTTATTAATTAGTCTCAAGTGTTAAACGGGGAAAAATATTAAGGTTTATTTAGTAAGAAGGAAAGGATGACATGTAACGTAATCCACTCAACTCTTGTTCTCCTCCCACTTTTCCATAGTATGTGTTTTGGTTAAAATGGCAATGAAGCATTTTAACCTTATTTTCAATATTAGTCTCATTAAGAATTAAACCCATGTTTGGTAACTGGGATGGAACACAGAAGGAGGGAGAAGAAAGTACTTCTGCTGAGAAAAATGAAAGGAAGAATGTTTTCTTTCATGTTTGGTAAAAGAGAAAGAAAAGACGAAATAAAACATTTTAGTATATTTTGTGATTATGTCCTTGTATAAATATGAATAATAGAAATTGAGGTTAAAATCAGTACATGCCATATAATATTCCCTCTCATAGACCAGCTAAACTATTTTAATTAGTCAATATTTTAGTAAAATCTCCCTTTTCTCTCTCTCTCTTCTCTTAGTACTCCTCATTTTTCCCCCTTTCCTCTCTATCCTCTCTTCGTTCTCTTCATCCACATCCTCAAAGATCTTAGTTTTCACCATAACCAAAATCTTTTCAGAAGCAGAGGCATTATTTAAAATAAAAAAATAAAAATAAAAGAAAAAGAAAAAGAAAAGAAGAGAGAGACAAAACATGGAAGAAAGAAATTAACTCTTGATTTCTCCCTCCTGTTAAAGATCAAGCATATGCCATAACCTAATTCTTTCATGAGGTAAAAAACGATGGTTGCTTTCGTTTCATCCAGGTGGGTTGCTAAGACAAACCTTGCTTGATAGGTATTATACGAATCCAAGACAAGGGAACTATATAGAGATCGGAGAGGGAAGTAATATCCTCAATTGTTCTCCATATACTCAATTCAAGACAAAATTACTGTAACGACTCATGCCTCCCTTTGGTATGATATTGTCAGCTTTAGGTCTCGTGCCCGCACAGTTTTGCTTTTGTGCTAACCCCAAAAGGCCTCATACCATTAGGAGGTAGTCTCTTTACTTATGAACCATCACATATATCCATTTCTAAGTAATGTGAGACTAAACAACTTACCATTTTCCTTATAGAGACTGATGATTGTCACAATTACTGACTTTAATTCGAGATAAAATTACTGTATTCATTAATACTACGGGATAATGTCTGACTTTACTATGCTTTTTAGACAGTTTGACCAATCTTCTGATAGTAAACAAAGACAAATTAAGCTTCACCTCTCGTAACTCTACTTATTTATAGTAATAAAAGACAATAGAATATCCTTTATAGCGGGCTCTCTATTTTGAAGGTGCAGCTTCCTCTATCTGAAAAGGGAATAGATGAGATGGATAGAAATAGAATAAGAGGAAAACCCTAGAATATTCAATAAGAGCATAACAAACAAGAGAAATCAGGTCACTAATCTCTCAGTTTAGGATGTCCAACTAATTAGAAAGTGTTTTGATTCGCAGGTAGAGACTGTATTCTTATATATCCTGATAATCAAACTAGAAGGGGTGTTTGTTTTTTATCAGTTGGATTTAGTGGCTCTTAGCCGCAAAATAAAACATCTATCTAGTGTAGGACCATGTACTCCTATATCTTTTCAAATCCTATATAGTATTGAATGAGACTTCACTTAGTTCAATCCTAATATGGAGGAGGCTGAGAAAACTTTAATCAACTAAGAGGGAGACCCCTTACCTGAGCCAACTAGCTAAAGCCAAGCCAACTCCACTTGTCAAGTCAAGCCTACGTTAGTTATTAGCAAACTATGGAGCAAGCGACTATACTACTTCCACCTCTAAGCGGAACCCTAGGCACCAATTCGACACTCAAGAAACAACACCACGAGGAGAGGACATAGTCATTCTTCAAAAGGAAAACCTACATAAATCTCAGTGTTATCTATTTTTTCGTACTAAAATTTTCTATTATTTTCGTGATTATTTTTCAAGACTCGTGATTGTTTTTGAAGATGAAGTTTCACTATTAACAAAGTCCTATATGACAAAATAGTTTTTTTTTTTTTTTTTTTTTTGATAATTTTCATTTTTGCTCCCTAAACTTTAGTGTTTGTAATTTTGATCTCTGAACTTTGAAAACAAGTAAAAATGCTCCCTGAATTATGAAATGTTATCATGTTTGATTTTACTATTAGTTAAATGGATGAAATTACTGACATAATAACAATTAAAATGTAATTTTATACTAACAAACTCTATTTTTGCTCCCTTAATTTTAATATTCTTGTGATTTTATCCCTTGAAATTTTGAAAACTGGTATTTATACCCCTTAAATTTTAAGCAGTTACCAAAAATGTCCCTCAAACTTTAAACAGTTGAAAAAATATCCCTTATTTCATATTTTGACACTACTATAATAAAAAAGTCAATTTAAATTAAAATCTTTATAATTACAAAAAATAGTTATAATGTCGTTTATAAAATCTACTTTAAAATATCAACCATTACATTTTGAATAACATAGTAAACAAGGAAAAAAAAAAAAAAAAAACCTTTGGCTGCACAATTGTTTAGTGAATGGTCAAATTAATTTCAGAGTTTTTTTTTTTTTTTTTTTTTGGTAATGTCGACAGTGTTACTTTTTGTGCAAACAATAATTAAAGAATTTTTAAATAACATAAATTCTCTTACTATGTATATATGCTACACAACTTTTTTTTTTCCTTCACTGATTATCACACAATTATTATCTACAATTGAATGATTTTGGACTTTTTTAACCTCATCAACACATAAGGATTCCAGATAATTTTTTTTAGTAAATAATGAGAAAATTTCTAGAAGAAAATTCCGTAAAATATCTGTAGAGTTAATACCCAAAGAGTGGAGAATGAAGTAATTATAAGAGATATAGCTAAGTCATGCATAAAAATTGTCTCCAAAAGTGTCTAGTGATTAAAAAGTAGAAGAAAAAAAAAAAAGAAAAGAAAAGGTAATATGAAATTGTATTATTTATGTTATTATAAGATGTTTCAATTATTTTCAAACCTATACAATAGGGTATACGAGCCAATAAGTAGGCTTAACTTATATAAAATTTTTGTTCACGTGTGAGGAATTGATACGCGTTTTTTTTTTTTTTTTAGTTTATTTATTGTCTTATCGAATACTAAAAGGCTCAAGTTTCTTGAGATGCAATATGTAATAATATATGAATGAATAATAAACCAAATTGAAGCAAGCATGATATAAATCCATGTTTTTTTTTTTTTCAGAGCAAAAAAAAAAAAAAAATCCATGTGTTTTTTCATTCGACATTCATACTCGCAAAATATGGTTAGAAGATGCAAGTCTATTTGTTTCTTAACCTTCATATTAATTGTATTCGCCATCTTTCAACATTCAGGTAAGATTCCGTTTAAAAGATTTCTTATTATTGTCATGGCTTAAAAATTGCATATCACTTGAAAATATGAAAATCAAATAGTATAGTAACTTTTAGCGATTGGAGTTTAATTGTCATTAGTAAATTAGTAGACACAAAATAGATATATGAAGTAATGCAATCCTTTCAGAGTTAAGATACATTATATACCTGATTATTTGATTTAGTTAAATGGAGTAATTAAACAAATTAAGTAAAAAACAGTAGATAAGCGCCAATTCCAAAATAGTCAAACAAAGGCAAGATCTCATGTCTTATAGACTACACCAGTGTCCAGTACGAAGCTCTAAATGCCAGGACCGTGAAGTAGTGCAACGCATGGCCGACGTGCGACCCAGTAGCAAGCTACTGTGGTCGGCCCTTCCTTAAAAAATTAAGTTTGTGTTTGACATACGTATTTGGAACTTTGGAATGAAATTTTTATATTGAATTTGATTGAATTTTCAAAAACTAGTTATAATTTTTATAGACTTTTTATAAAAATATAAAAACTAAGATGAAAAACTTAAATTTGAACTTAAGAGCCGAACGAAAGCTAATTTAATATAGTGTGGGTCATTATCAAACACTGAACTGAAAAGACAAATATTAATCTTACCCACACAAAGTTACTGCATTTTTTTAAATTAAAAAAAATATAGCATTAAATTACACATTTAGTACCTAAACTTTTAACCTTGTGCAAAAGGTTGCCACAAGAATCATTTTCATTAATTTTTGAACAGAATCTATTAGTAATTTGATCAAAAAATAATACTAACTAATTTGGTTAAAAAATGATACTAACTATAGATTCTGTCC
This sequence comes from Ficus erecta, assembly GCA_008635985.1. Classification (NCBI taxonomy): domain Eukaryota; kingdom Viridiplantae; phylum Streptophyta; class Magnoliopsida; order Rosales; family Moraceae; genus Ficus; species Ficus erecta. The sequence continues at coordinate 141,373 of BKCH01001305.1, read as the reverse complement.
AAAAATTAACGAAAAAAACCATTATACCAACGTTTTTAATAGTTTATAATCATTTCAACTATGAAGAAAATGACAAGGAATACTCCTAAACTGTTAAAATGTTACTACTATAATCATTTCTATTAATTTTAAGCGAAATCTATTAATGATTTGATCAAAAAGCGATGCTAACTAACGAATTCCGTTCTAAAATTAACATAAAGGACTATTATCGAATTCCGTCCTAAAATTCCAGCTACGAAAAAAAAGTTAATGAACCAGAGTTGACAAAGTTAAAAGTTCAAAAACAACCTAACAATGTACCCTTTACTTTAATGATAAACCAAACATGAATGCACATACTAATAAACAAAAATGACAGGAAAAAAAAAAAATGAATGCACATTATTGAGAATCGGCAAAGATATCATTTTTTTCCCATCAACAGCAGCCAATTTGGAACTTACACACAACAAAAACTTTTACAAGGCTTTACAACAGGAACGTAATAAAATCTCAAGGAAACAGGGACAAAGGGGAGCTTTAAAAAAATGAATAATATAAGAAAAGAAAAGAAGAAAGAGGAGGGTGAGGGAACAGAAAGAAACATTTGAGACTCGGAGTCGATGAACAGTTCATCCGGATTTGAATGACCATCCAAACTTTAGATTGGTCTTCGAAATTTTGTAATCGTGAATCGTATCAAGTATGGCTTATCTTTTATCGTTCCTGAGCTGGTTGACGCCGGCCTGCCCCTTGTTGATATGATCTTCATTCCAAGAGGCATCTACTGGAGGAAGTTGGTACTCATCCGGTTTTAAGGCCAACGCAAAGTCAGGCAGTGTCGGCGCTGTCTCCATGATTCTGCAGTTAACATGTCCATAACCGCAGGTGTATTACATTACTGTTGGTTATTTTTGTCAATATCAATAACGACCATTTCTAACCAAGCAAGACTTACTTTTCATGAGAGTAAAGGTCCCGGTTTATCCGTACTTTGCTTGATGTATCTTTCGGAATTTTCTCATATAGATACTTCATGGTTCCCCAAAGCGGTGGATTTCTACAACAAACTTACAAATATTAGTTTCTTTTCTAGATATCAAGCAAAGTTCAATCTCGAGACGGTAAATGCTAGCTCTGTGATAAGTAACGCTCACATCTAATTTAGTATAACCACAACCAATATGCAACGACTTAAAACACAATATCACTACATACACACAGGAGTTATTTATCAGTATTCACTTTGATTGCAATAAAAGATCAAGCCAAAAGGTCGCTCTATAACCAGGTTAGATGATGGAGGCCTCATGTTGATTTCTGGGAAGGAAGCTACTCATAGAAAATGTCATTACAAGATAAACACCATGCCTCTGCTTCAAAGTCTTGTCCAAGTAGATATGGACACACTACTGCATCCGGCAACTTAGACTTATTGCAGCATCTTGTGGAAAACCAGATAAAATAAATTAAAAATTCTTCTCAATATAGAACAAAAACTTACGAAACTTACAGTTCGCAAGTTTGAAGATTTTAAAACAAGTCCTAAGGGTAGCCTAAAGATTTAAAATAGACATGAAATTATACAAAGTCAATAAACTACAAAAAGTTAGATTAGGGGAGAAGATTTCTCAAAAAGCACATTCCACAGGGAAGAAGTATTGCTCGTCCCAAGCTTCACAGTTTACAGGTCTATCATTTGCATGTTTCATCTGTCGCTACTACAGACCAAACAACGCATATACCAATTCTACGTGTTATAGATTAAGGCATTAAGTATTAACTGTGATTCTCTAGTTACTGCTAAGTTAGAGCACATATAAATTGGAACACATAGATTTGAGAGAGAGAGAGAGAGAGAGAGAGAGAGAGATTTAAAGCATGTATAAATTGGAACACGATAAAGTGGGGGAAGGTACCTTGACAAAGGAGGAGCTGCATTAAATGCCTCGCATGCCCTCTTACTTTCTTTGAAATACTCATCCGCTGCTTGCAGAGCAGCTACAGCCATTCCATGAGATTTTTCGGTATTTCCCTCGTCAAGGATTAATCCATGATAATAGTATGCCCCCGCCTAGTTCAGTCAACGGGTAAAAAAAATGAGCACAGATGAGAGCTTTGTTTCACTCTATTTTGCATACTATGAACTTCGACAATCATTAACTGAACAGGAACGCTACAAGATCCTAGTAAAGAAGCTACTTTCAGTCTTATCCAATTACATCCAACTTCAGAAGAGTTTCCACGTTGTCTATATAAATCAAGTTTATAACAAGAACAAGATGAGCACTCTGAAGAAAATGGACTTGCACAAGAAGATTAGTAGGTAGTCAAGAAGCATACAACATTCAGAATATATAATATACCTTGGCTTCGAGGTATTTCCACTTCACGAAAAGACGATGCTTTTCCCCCCAACCATTTGATAACGGAAGGTTCATTATATTATCTTGAGCCTGTAAAAGCAGATGACAATTTAAGCAACTCAAACTTCGGCATCATCAAATGTACCATGATTCATGTGTACAAAATTACATCTTATAATTCACAGTGTTGTAGAAATTAGTCAACTATGCTAGAAATGCGAAACATGCAAAACCTTTTCACTTGTGGCCAGCAGAAATTGAACATATCAGAAACCATGAACTATTCAAATCTATATAAAACGAAAAGAACAAACATTTCCAAGTACTAGGTAGGGGGGGAGGGGGGGGGGGGGGGGGGAACATGTGAAATTTTGTAGCAAGGTAGAGCCTATATTAAGAGTAAAACAATCTAGTAAGTGTTGAAATATAAAACTATTGTTGGCTCACCTCCTAATAGCTTAAGCTTTCTTTTCCTCATTGCAAAATATAGGATCTTAACATCGATTCTTCATGCAAAACTACTAATTTGAAAGGTTCAAGTTCTAAAATTTGTTGGCACTAGGTTTACTTATTCAAAAGATTTTGTTTTTTTTTTAATATATATATATATATATATCACCAGTTACCTATCCAAAACCTATCTTCACAGCATAAGTCAAAGTTACCCTCATTACTTTTAAATTCTTCCCAAAAAATGAAACATAAAAAAAGCCTTTAAGAATTTTGTCATAATCTTTACAGTTCATATAACATTAAGGCTTTGGCTTAAAGTGGTAAATACGTAGGGGACTATATAACGTTTAAAGATGTGCCCATAATTATTTAAATGCTAATGTGAATGTGAATACGTTTTTCATATCACAAGTCATGCATATCAGTCGGAAAATATCCATACCTGCTGCCAGTATTTGACCATCTCACATGCAAGCCTTCGCTTTACCGCAAGAGTGGCTTTTGCGCTATCAATTGCCATTCCAAGCTGAATATCAACACCCTATGACAGATTGAGAAAAAAAGTCATAGATAAGCAGAAACAACAAATCCAGAAATATGCCAGATCAGATGCAGGTGAAAGCCTTCAGCTAACGCCCTAAATTATTGTTCACACAAATGTGAGATACCATCGCTTTGGTGTATGCCACGAAGAGAAAATATTACTTCCATCTCATTAACATAAACGGTTAAACAGTTGCACTAGTAAAATCATAAGAAGAAAATCAACATAATTCTTTAACTACAAAGCATGACTTTGAGAAAAAGGAATGAAGCTTTCATCAGATCAGTCCCACCAGAGAAGGTTATTACCTGTCCTAATGCTTGTAAGCAAAGTGCTCGAAGAACTCCTTCTGCTAGGTCTACTGGTAGGTTTCTCCTACAATCACAGCCATGCTCAGAAATTCAGAAAATGATGGAAAGAATGAAAGATTGCAATTAAAACACCAAATAAGTAATAACTGCGAAAGTTCTCTATCTAAAGATTGCAATCATAACACGAAAAAAGTATAACTGTGAAAGTTCTCTATCTAAACAAACCTGAGCTCAGGAGACAACTGTGGCAGCACATGCCGTACGGCACAATCCAGGTATCCTGCTGCCTTCAAGAAAACATCAACGGAGGCTCGTCTGTTCTCTGCTGCAAAATAACAAATTTAGAGCAGTACATGTAGGATCAAAACAAAAGAAGTCATACGGAGCTCAAAGAAATGAAGACCTAAGCACAAAAGCAAATTATTTAACCTCAATAGTGACAACTATTGCTAAAAGTAATAACTCAAATATCAGAATCGACTTTTTGTTGGTGATGAAAATCCATTAACAGTTATAGGTTTTCTCCTCTTTAGTGTTCTAGTGCTATCTCACCATTCGAAATGATGCACTAAAGATATACAATTCTTGGCCAACCATGTCGAATGCCAACATTACGATAACCGTACCAGTAATTATTTAGTAGTATCCTAGCTACATTGTCTTTGAAAAGGAGAATATTAAAATTTTGTAGAGATGAGCTTCGCTATTTGTAAATATCCGTCAGTATCTATCTGGAATAACTCATGGAACTCTATGTAAACAACATGAATTTCAAGCAAAAACAATGTAAAATATTGAATTCCGTTGCCACTTGCCAATACATTTGTTAAGCTTGTTAGCTTCACATGCATAGTTAAGTTTCCTAAAAGCTTAAATTTATCGGTATAAACGCGGCATGAGAACTGGTCATTTGTCAAGTCTTTAAGCAGTGTTAGTTTCCGTATTTCTTGCTAAATATTCAGTTTTATGTTTCAATATCTATTTCGGTAGTTTCCTAGTTCACATTAGGTGGACTATTAGCAATCAAAATTATGACACTGATTTGTCCACAGGTTCTTTCTGTCATTTATAGGAGAAATCAACAGACATGTTCTAGTTCTTTCTCATACTTTCTCAAGTATCCGAAGAAATATGACTTGCTAAATAAGAAACATGATTATAGACACATACCCTTCCAACCTTAAAGGTAATCGAACTTGTAACTTACAACAGGTTTCGGAAGTGAAATTAAAAAGGAAACATATATTCAGATCTATATACGATATTCACACAAATATTCATATATCCAAGTGTACCTAATATTTATGTCTCTATATACACATGCAGATTGTCGAAAATATAATCATAAAACATATCAAGGAAGCACCAAGCCTTGGGGGGCAAATTGCCAAACATTTGAAGTTTGGGGGGTAAATTGCCAAAAAGTGACAAGTTTGGGGCGCATCAATGCTAAGTACCCAGCCTATCAAGTGGCTACCTATTTTTTGCCAATCATTCAGGACAAATTTCAAGTATGTACCACGTGAATACAGCTAGTTTGATTTTTAGGCAACTGATTCAACATACAGTTTGACACTATGTATCACTAGTAAGTCTTGCAAATTTCTTTATCATCAAATAGCCATGAATGCTCAAATTTAAATTTTCAAAAATATGCAGCATACCTTTTTGTTGCCATTAAAAATGAGAGAAAAAGAAAAAAGGGACGATATTAAGGAAAGAAACACAAAGAACCAATAGTGTAACCTTAGTCAGTAGCATGTTGCATGTACCTTCTGATACTTTTGGCTGATAACCATCAGCGGATGTCCTTGGAAGAAGCAATAAGTTGGCCTGTGATAACGACAGCATTGCCATCAAATGTAAAACTGACAACACCTCATACCAAGCATTAGACATGGCTGTTTCCTGCAAAATCATTCTTCAAATTAAGCCAGAATTTCTTCGATAAAGCAGCAAAGTATAGACTCTGACAAAATTTTCCTCTACAAAGCAGATCATGAAATTTGTCAACATTCACACCTCTGCTTCGTCCTCCTGATTTATCCATACAAACTGCACCTTATGTTGTAGCTGGCTTCCTTGACAGATAAACATTAAGGTCAGGATTTATCCAAAATAGCAGCAGACACATTTTCATGAAATAACATCAGACACACGATTTACCATCTTTGACTAATCCCAGAAGAACTGGCAAATAATCTTCAAGAGCCTGCTGAAGATCAGCTAACGTTGAACCACCTGAATATAAGAATTTGATGTATATTAAAACCTGGATTCACAAGCTACTAAAGAACAACAAAGCCTTGTCTACAACAAACCATGTTGGGTTTTTCTCCTCGTTCTTGTAATTGTCGGTCCCTCTTGGCCAGCCATTACTACTATACGAGTTCTTAAAGCAGATAAGCGTTCCGCTAAACTCTTGGATAAGTGATCACCGAGTGACTGTGAGAAATCAACAGGTTTAGGAATCCTTAGACCGGGAACATAGACAGAAACTTCTCCAATGTTTCCTGGTCTCCTTCTATTTCCTCCAGTATCCTTCGGTGTCGAAAAAACGCATCCCATATCCTGTTACTTGCACAAACTGTCGATAAAAATTAGTCAATCAGCATCACCACAAGAACTGAACTTTTGCAATACGCACACACATGTAAATAAATGTTCTCAGCTCTTTGTATCCCCCACTCTCTCATTAAAAATTGGGTGTTTTCGGAACAATATGCAAGTAACAGATTTCCATGAATATGAACCAAAGACAAAGGATGATTCATAAAAATAAAGTGCAAAGATGAAGATAGAACTCACACGGAACATTGAACATAAAGAGTGATCAATGTATATGGACTAAATTAAATGCCAACCAACAAAGCACAACTTGTAGTTGGCTCACGAGCACTTTCCAAAATGACTCTTACTAGAACCCTCCTTAGGAAATTACAAAATAATAAAATTTTCTTGATAATTTTGACTAAAACAAATAATTTTCCCTATTTCTTCTCTCCATTTCCAGGAAAACATACCAGTTTCGTAACAATTTAGTTAAAATAAATTTCCAAAACTTACTTACCAAAACCTTGTACTCTATAAAGGGTTGACTAATCAATCGGAGCTTCTAGTAATTTCTGCAACATGAGATTCACAAAGGTTAGAGAGCTGGAATTGAGCGAGAAAAATGATAAAGAAAAAATAAATATAAATAAAAAGACCTAGCGGAATCACATGTATGGCATGAGTCATTCCCATGATGTGTAGTTTCTTGTCAAAACTTCGCATTTTCCTCTCACTATTTCGTGATTCATATTTCATAGTGATCAATATATATACATATATTACATATATATATATATATATATATCTATGTATATACTTATATGTACATATACGCATATAAAAGTGTAGTAACCGCTCTATGCACCTCCATTCCAACAACACGAAAATCATTAACAGGGAAATGTAAAACTTAAGCAACCGAAAATTCAACCAGGAACTTGGATTTTCATTTTTGGTAACCCCTAAAGATAAAGCAACTCAAATCTTCTCAAATAAAATATCTCAAAAATCGCCGGAATTTGAGAGTTGCAAGTAAAGGCTTCTTCAAATAAAGCAACAACTCAAATAAAATACTAGCTTTAAACATTAAAAAAAATAAAAATAAAAAACAGAAATTCAGCTTCAAGAAACAAAATTGCGAATTTTCAACTCCAAGAACTTCGAGATTTTCCACAATCTCATCTCTTCCGAAGTCGAAGTTGCGTCCAAAACAATGCAAATTCCCACTCCTCGAAAAATTTCTTTCCCGAATTTTCCCACTAACCAAACAAGATAAATTTCAAACAAAGACACCGTGAGCTTACCATAAAAAAATTGTGTCACAATTCTGTAATTGAAGAGCATACCAAACTCAATCGAAGTCACCAAATTCGAGAGATTCTTGAACAGAGAAAAAAGGGACCAAAAAAAAAGATGAAACTTTTTTAAAAAAAAATTTTTTTGAGGAAATTCGAAAAAGTTGGAGCTCTGTGTTTTTGCGAATCGTTGGAAACAGAGAGAGAGAGAGACGGAAAAAAGAGAAGAGGGTCAATACTTTTTCTACTTTCTTCTTTATTAATGAAAAAGAAGATATTGGGGGATTAGAATAAATACAACTAGCAATCTTTAGCAGAATATAAGCCTTAACGTCCCTTTCAATTTGGTCGCATTTATATACACATATACATATATAGATATATATATTCATAATATTAGATACATATACGTTTTTTAATATTTTTTGTAGAATTAATAATTGAGTTTTTTTTCAAAAAGGAAAAGAAAAACTTCTTCCCTTTTAAGCTATGAAGCTCCAATTCGATGTTTTTGTCTGTCTGTCTCGGGACCCTTTTCTCTTACGTCAAACTAAACAACTAACTGTAATATCGCCTTTAATTTTACTTTTTCTATTTCATAGTTTTTAATTCAGTTACTTAAATCACCTCACCCAAGTAGCTTTGCGTACCAAACTTCAAAAACGAATATATTATATACAATAACAAATAAAGAAAAGAATTCCGTTATAATAATAATCTATTATTAGTTAACACTTTAACTTGGTTGATACTCCATTTGAATATTGTTTTTAAACTATGAACGGTGAAATCTACAGCCGAATTTATATCAAGGGCCAATGACTGATTTAGGTGTCGATTGTTAGAGTGATCCGTCGCCTAAAGTTGATCTATCAGGTTGCGCACGAACAAAGAAAGTAAAGTTTGGAAAATTAATAAAAAGACAGATTTTTTATAGAGGTTCACCCGTAATCTCGCGGGCTACGTCCTCTGTCGATGCTTCAAGAGAGTTCACTATTACGTCCTCTGTCGATGCTTCGAGAGAGTTCATTATGTATATAGAAAAATACAAGAGAGCTTGTGTAAGCCAAGAATGAAAAAGATAAGAAGTGAATTGAGGGATTCCGATGATGTGAAGGCGGCACATGGCGGTAGAAGGATTCCTATAGCAATTCTTAGGCAATCTTGGATGAGTCTCAATCTCTCAATAATCGGCTCTCACTCTCTTGGGCAATAGCGATAATGGGATGATGGGATGCTCTCTTTGTAGGCGATGATCAGAAGAGGGGATGTCTTGAACGTATGAGAAAGCCTCCTATTTATAGGCTTTGATGAGAGAATCCAATCACAAGTCAAATTCAAGTTTGAATTTGAATTTGAATAATATTAGAATTATCCACTCCGTAAGATATTGTGTTTAAATTAATATATTTGAATTATGAAGTCAAATTTAAATACATTTCGAGTTGGAAGGATTATCCAAATCCTAAAATTGATAAATAGGTAATTATGATAATTATTCGGAAGATTCTCAATTATTTTCAAACTAGGACTCGTTAGTGACTGGCAAGGGAGTCGTCTGGATGATCTGTCTGGTGACTCGTCTATGACTCATCGGGGAGTCACTCTCTAGGTTGGCTAATGATTTGTCAGTATATCTAGACTGATTATTTGTCTTCAAACGATCGGAATTGACATATAGACAATGAGAGATGAGGTACAAAATCTGACCTCGAACATAAACATTATTTGAAAAGTATTTACAATATTTTCCTTCAAAAATCTCAATTTGAAGTTTTATTTTACTTTTCAAATCTATGATTTTAACAAAAACTAGAATATAATAATAATATATTAAAAATTAATTATCATATTGACCGATTTAATATTGTATCTACTGATTGTAGTGGAGCGATTTTTTTAATACATTACTAATAAAATTCTTAAAGAACACATTATTATGTTATGGAGGGAAAGAATATCATCAGTATAGTTTTAGTTGAATGGCATATTCTTACTTGCATTTTCTCTAATAAAAAATATCTAATGGTGCGATAAGTACTATTGTTACACCCAAACTATCTCTCTAAAACGGTCAATTGTAGTTAGATCAGGCGATCGTATTCACTAGAAGGTAATAAAAACAATCAAGAAAATGTTAGTAGAATAAGAACATTAGAGAAATAAATAATTAGAGAAAAGTAAAAGAGATTTTTTTTTTTTTTTTTTTTTTTTTGGTTTGCAAAAAGAGAAAATGCAATTTAGAGACTTCAACAAGAGAAAAACGGTTAAGCATTGAGAATCCTTTATGTATTTTGTATTATAATTGAAAATTTGATTCATAGATAACTCAATTGCATATTTCACATCCCAAATACACAATCACAAAATATGGATTTTAAGCTCTTAAAAATTCACAAAAAGTATTTTAAACAACCTAAGTCTTCACTTTAATTTCCAAAAGATTATTATTACAAGTTATCCTAAATCGACAAAATACTTTTCATAGTAATTTGCAGTAAAAGACAACTTATAAAATAATTCACGTAAATAATTATGTGACTAAATTACATAAATAAAGCAAGACTAATACTCATATAAAATAAGGCACATAATATTTTGAAATAAAAGAAATCAGAATAAAGAAGACTTAATTCATTCAAAATATAAACACTATAAAACAAGAGAATCAATATCATAAATAGAACACTCAACATATAATCTCATCTCTAACCTCACCAATGGAAGAATTAGCCTAGCCTGCTTATCATTTTCACAAAATTCTAGAAAGAAATTATGAAAATAAATTGCAAAGACAAAACTAGAAAATGAAGAAAAATGTGTCTCCAAAAATACACTATGTGACAACAACCCCAAAAGCCTTAGCTGATTCTCCTATTTATAAAGTTTTGGAATGCTAAGGTTCAGTTAAAAGCAATAAAATTCATGGGAGAGTAGCTTTGAAAAGTGGGAGAAACTCGCACTGTGGTTGGCGCGTGTAGCGGACGCGCACGAGAGACGAGCTGAGCTGGAGAAGAAACGTGGCGGGGCCCACTCTAGCAGGGCTCGGTGGCTCGGATTTGGCTTGGCTGGGCGACTTCTGAAGCAATTAATCATGCTTGGTTTTTTGGCTAAAATTTTCCTTCTTTTTTCTTTGTTTAATGACCCATTTACATGTTTCTTTAAAATAAACCTGAAAATCAAAATAAATTAAATTATAATTACATATTTTCAATCTAAAATTTTGTAATAAAATCATGAAAATATTTAATTAAAACTCAATTTATTAATCTATTAAAAATATCAAAAAGTACCTTTTTGTGCACTAATCCGTAACAATCTCGATATTTCTTTTTTCCTTTACCCAACATAACTTTGCTCGTTAATTTGTGGGTTTTACCTTTTTTTAAAGAACTTTTTGGGGTTTTTTAATTTAAAATTTGTGCTTTTCCAAAAGAAAGATAGATTTATAGCTTTCTGCATTTTAAATTCGGAACATGGTGGGAAGATCAACAGCTTTTTCAACGTAAACTAGGAAAAAAGAACTAATAATATGAATAAAAAAGGTTTTTATTTTTTTCTTTAAATAGGTGCTACTAGGAAATTACAATGTTCAGCTATAATGTTTATGATGCACATATTATATATAGTGATTTAGAAAGTTTAAAATAAATTGCCAAAATTAAAAAATAGTGACAAGTTTAGAAGAAATAAATGCTAAATTCCTAAGCTTCTCATTTAAAAATATCTATAAGATAGCAAATAAATCTTACTAGCCAGTAGGTTGCTAAAATGTTTCTTAATCTTTTGAATTTCTCTTGTAAAATTTTCATTTATCTGTCTTTAGATGTCATCTAATTAAGAAATGCCAACTATTAATGAACAAAATAACGACAAGCTGTGGCTTGTGGACTGTGATGTTCCTCTTTCTCTCTCTTCCCCCATATCAAGATCAGTAGATCACCAGCATATAATAATAATGAGTTTATCTAGTTTTTATTTTCTAAATTATAGATCAAATTTCATTTATTTCATATTTCTAAATTTTTTTCATAGCTTATTTCTTAATAATCATGTCCTAACATATATAAAATTGAAAACTTACCCATAAAATTACAACTTGTTGCATATGGTTGTCACATGTTTTTTTTTTTTTTTTTTCCATCAAGAATTTAACAATAGACCAAACAATAGGCTAACTTTGGACAATTTCATAAATCGAGAATTTGTTCTTTAACATTATAAAAATCATTTATCAAAATTGGTTTTTAGCCTATAATTCAGGAACTAAACAAGATTAAACCAATAATAAAAGGAAGCATGAAGCAATAACAAAAGAAAAGAAAAGAAGAAAGGAGCAATGATTTGGTTGGACGCGGAGAATATACACATTAAAACTTTGTTCGGTGAGAGCCGAAAAGGAAAAAATGGGATAAAATTTAGGTAATGAAAATGAAAAACAAAGAGAGGAGCTTTTTCTTATTATGTTTGGTATGAATTATCTATTTTAATCCCTCCACATTTGAATACAATAAAGTCAGAGTACTTAAATCATTCATCTAATTTATTCACCATTCTTTTCTCTTTTACCAATTAATTATGAATATCAAATTGTTTCATTGATCAACTCATTGATCTTCCTCCTTTCGCTTTTCTCTTATTCAAACAAGCTTTTGGTGTCATCTGTGTCTGTCTTAAATTCTATATTATTAGTACTAATCCATTTGCTTAAGGATTTGAAATCTATACGTGCATGCATGTGTCTTGAATCTTATGTTACATTCAAATGTATAAAAAGATTATGTTAAAATAAAAAAAAAAATACATGAACACAAACATACAATTCTGTGAAATAATATTTTAATACAGAAACATGCTGCTATCTTCCTTGTCTCCCTTTCAACTTAATGAAAATAAAATAAAAATTGATGACACTAAAAACAATTCATTTTGAAGTCGGACACATGGGGCAAATCTTTCTCTTTTCTGAATAACATTTTTTTTTTTCCTCTAGGGAACAACCAGACAAATATGCGGCGAGAAAAACATAACTAAAAAGAACATTCAGAAGAGTAAGGATGGAACAATCTCTAAAATATTCCATAAATAATTGAACTTTCACACTCGCAGTCATTACATGAAAAATAATTTAATCTATATTTGGCAGGGAAAAAATTTATAAATATATATAAAGATTTCGCAGAACTATTGATTGTCTAGTGCGTCATAATATCACGGTTGTATTTTTTTTTTTCCTTGGACAAGAATCTTGTGCACATGTCTTTGAATGACACGTGTAAAATGCATGTGTGAGTGTTCCTGATTATTTTCTCTTTTTATAATAATTTATTAAACACACTTGTAGAATATGTACGGAATGGATAAATAATGTAAAACAACAAAAACAAAAGTAAATATATATAACAATTTACATTATGATACCTACATTGCCACGTACAGGAAAAAAAATTAATGCATCGTAAATAAATGCATTCGTCCTTTAATGGATTTCTCCTATTAGAGAAAAATCTTTCTCTAAATGAAAAGCAGATATTAATTTTTTTTTTTTTTTTATTATTATCTGAGTGCGTTGCTACCGTCAAAATTAAAGGAATTGAAATCTGACTTGGCGCTACACCAACAACTTACCTAAAATTACCAACCCAAAAGCAGAGCATGAAAAATGAGAATCCACTATCCCCTTTTCTTTAAAAGAAGAAACAAAACAAAACAAAATGAAAACAACCCGCGGCCAAATTTTCGATCATTTCCTACACTCGGAGCTAGCTATTTGCCTGTTCCTATTTCTGTCATAATTGTTTTATTGTTTTTTTTTTTTGTGAACAAAAAACAAATATTAACGGTCCACCTCTTCTCCATCTCCTTGTCTATAGAATAAATCTCGAAACTCATCAATAACTTGAAAAAAATTTAATTCCATTCTAATTGAATTATAGACTTATTTTACTACACCAACATACTGATGCCGTATTTTTTTTTTTTTTTTTTTTTTATGAAGTGGAATCACGGGCTTTATGCATTTAGATGGGTATATTTGCGTGATTACACTAAAACCTAATGATGACATGAGCAACGAAGTTAGTTTATTATTTCATTAGGACATTTATAAGAAAAATATAAAACTTTAAAAAGTAAAATTGAGAAAAAAAAATATATATATTAGAAAAATTCATTAAAGGCAGAAGCTCCCGTTAGATTTAGATGGCTCTGTCCTACCTAATATCATCATCTTAACTATATGTGTATGGGTGCATGTACGTACTGCATTTATGTTCTTTAAAATTCTTTTATCCCCATTTCATGTAGTGCGTTTCATAATTACTTTTTTGGAAACATTTCATAACTACAACTAGTAACATAAGAGTGGAGGCCATTTATATCTACATCATATATATATATATGTATGTATTATATTATATCTAAACAATATATAGAAGAGAGAGAAAATTCACTGGTTTCATCCAAAACGTACGTTTCGGATCCAAAACGTACGTTTTGCACTTTGTGTCACTGACACATGGAGGCAGAGGCAGAGGCAGAGAGAGGGGGGGGGGGGAGAGAGAAAGAGAGAGACAGTAGACGCATTGGAAACGAATAAAAAGGACGGGTGGTGGGGCCAATGAAGTCAGAGATAGAAGAAAAAGAAAGATATGGAGTGGGAAATAGAAGGGTAAAAACCAAAAGAAAGAAAGAAAAAAATCTCTTTAAAATTTTCAAAATTTTAAAGATATCTCTTTTTGTTTTTTGTTTTTTTTTCTTTGTTTTGATATTGTTTAAATGTTCTTTTACTATAACTAAATAATCTTTATATGATCTATTTATTAAAAAGTAAAAAAAATCACTATATATCTAAAATTTTATAAAATATAATTTATTATCTCAATTATTTCTTTTTTTAATTTAAATATAATTTCTATATTTTACATATTTGTAAATTTTTGTGTTTTTTTGTAATTTCTTTTAGAAATTTCGTTATAAATAAATCACATTGATTTATAAAATATTTTTCACTAAAATATCAAATATTGTCTTCAAATTTTTTTTTTTTCATTTTAGGTATTTCATTATTATTTTTATCTATTTTTAATATATTTTTAATTTAGATAAAAATTTTTAAATATGTCCAATAATATGCATCCCACATATTTTTTTAAACTAATTTGTTAGTAATGAACCAATTGTCACATCCTGCAAAATGATTCTTTTTTTTTTTTTTAATACGGATGTTGATTAATACAAACTAATGTAGCAGTACCTATAGAATATTTTAAAGATACTGCTGCCAGAAGTAGATTAAGTTAGTAGTTAGAGATATGCACCCAGATTGTACGAACGCCAATGTACTATTATTCTCCAATATTAAATTATATATTTTATTTACTAGAACATGCATATGTCCATCACATCACTAAACATGATGGTCCATTTTCTATAGAGTAAAATTGCCTCTCGTTGAGATGATTAGGGAATATTATATCTCCTTTTTAATTATTAGATTAATTTTTCCACTAACAATTTGTAGCAGGAAATGCCGCGGTTTGTCAAATGAATTAGGGTTCGCAAACAACCATACCCTAACGTGCACTTGAATCATGCATTGCCCCGCATGAACATGTTGTGGATGACTAGTGTGTGACATTACATCGCATCATCTCGACCTCAACATGTGATAGATGCAGCCTCACAATGACGCGACCTCCCCCCCACCCCCCTTGTCGCCGTCATCTTTGAGGCCTAGTCTAAATTAGTTTATAAGAAATTAGAGATTAATTGTCACCTATTAATTAATTAAGACATATGGTATTACAGCTATTATTGGATTTCTTAATTTTGAAAAGAAGCGTTTTCCACATTCTCAACACCCCACCGCTATGAGCATTGTCTGATCAGAGTTTTCTCCCAACACCGTGATAGAGCTGTGACCATTACCACCTTCGATAACACCATGATAACAATGTGTCTCTCTGACACTAATATTTTGTGTGTGATTCTATTGAAGAAACACCTTTTTTTCCCCCCCCCCCCCCCATTGTGGGTTGATTTGATGAGGGCGTGTTTGTTGAATTTGGCGTTGGTTGGCCAGACCTTACGAGATCGAACTGGCGAATCTTTCTTGTGATTTATGTTTATATACATATTAGCATTTTGGTAACACACTATCGGTAACACAGTAGACTACCTACAATAATATGGTACCAATCAGAATTTTTTTTTTTTTTGTATCACGACATTGTACCTTTGGTAATAGGCATCATCCATGACTCTATCATACGTGTAACAATGATATGGTTATAAGTATAGTCTAAATAATTATACACATGACTCTAATATAAAGTATAAATTTCAAATCCCCACCGAGTGAAAACTTGATCTTGTAAACTACATGACGTCTTATGTATCAATTAAGGGTGTGTTTACTTACGCGTAATCGGAATAAACATGAATCAGAGTAAATAGGATTCGGAGTAGACATGATTCAGAGTGAGGATTCGGAATCTGAATAAATTGTTCACTTGGTTCTAGGTTTCGGAATTGGAGTTACTTATGAATCTCATTCATGTATTTACTTGAACTCAGAATCCGAATGAATTGTTATAAATTTACTTGTATATCTCTTATTTATTATCGTGATGTCAAAAATTTTAAAAAAAAAGATTCATTTTATTTATTTATCATCATACTCTTAATCAAAAGTAAAATAATCATTATGATATTAAGGCAATAAAATTAAATTATGTAATTTTTTGTCTAAAAAAATTAAAAAGAGTAAAAGAAATGAATTAAAATGCATAAAGTATAAAAAATATAAAAATAGAAATACAATAATATATTATAATAAATAAGTTGGTTTATTTACTTTAATAAAGTTAATAATAATTAGGACAGTTATATAATATTAAGTTAATAAAAATATATTATATTTAGTTAATAAAAATAATTAAAATAGGTTGTTATTATTTTTTAACAATATTTTACAAGTAAATTAAGAATAAAATGATAATTTAATGTTAATAGTAAGAATGCGAGTCACAATCTTGAGGAGGACATGATATTGTCAATCTCAAATTAGTGTGGGACCATCATTCTCACTCTCATTTTAGAAAGAAAAAAAAATGAATAAATAAATAAGAGATTGACTCTCATCCTCCACTAATATTATTTAATCCTGAAAATTAAACATGCGATTAAGTTCAATTGATGCATCAACTGTAAATAAGCATTTACTTAGTTGTTGACAAAGACAGTTCCTCTTTCTTATTAGTGGGTTCAAATTTCGTAGAAGAAGACATTTCATAAACGACATAACCCAAACCAAGGCATCTTCCATAGTCATCAGCACGGAAAAGCGTTTGAAGTATATATGTACACATATATATATATATATATATATTTTATATAGACACACATATAAATACACTTGTTCCAAAAAGAGCTACCTTTTTCAGTTTCCTCTCTGATATGCAGCGCGCTCACCTGATATTTTCATACACATTGTATGCTAGGTGGACGCAAAGGAGAGCTTCTTCTTTCATTTTCAAAACTTGACCCCACCCCAAAAAAAAAAAAAAAAAAAGCAAAAATCTGTAATTAAAGTCGATAAATTGAAAGAAGATTGAAAAGGCTTCTTTCAACATATGCACTTGTGGACTTAATAAATCTTACAAAAGGGTGACCAGGACTATACAGTGGGTAAGTTATAGTCATAGGCCAGAGCTGTAATTGGCTTTGAATACACCAAAATCAAAATGACAAAATATTTGGTTCCAGGTAATAATAATTTAAAATAGGAAGAAAATGAACTAAAATAGACAGATTTGTTTGTTAGTATATATTATATTTAGAACACTAAATCTCTCTTTGTAAACATTTTGTAATTAAGCTATCGGTTACTCAACGACGAACATGAAGTCATTTTTTAATATTAATTTTTTAGTTGCTTCTACTATAACAGTTTATTAGGGGCATACATTTTTGTTCATTCTCTTTAAAAGATGGACAAAACAACAAAAAAAAAAAAAAAAAAAATTAATGTTATTTACCAAGAATCATCTGATAATAAACATCTCTGGAAAAAGACAAGCATGCAATAACAAACACATTAAACAAATAATTGTATAAATAATCATATAACATCTCTTCCATTAAAATGGCCTGTCACACATTCACTCAAATATGAAAAATCCAATTTAGAAAAGTAGAGACTGTGGAAGAATACTCTTAATTAGTAACTTAATTCAAGAAATGAATAGTGGAAAATCAATTCTACGAGATTTTTTTTTTTTTTTTTGACATTGACATCATAAAAATATCCAATAGAAAGAGACTCATTGCGCCATAAATTACACGTGTTCCCTTTCTGATGGACGACATAAAGAAGTTGATAGAACATTATCCCCCAAAAAAAATAAAAACATTTTGTTCTTCTTCTCCTCTGTTTATTATTATTCTTATTATTATTTATTCCGAATTTTGACCATCTTATAGTTTACTTTTTTCCTCTAGGTTGGGCAATTTTTGAAGTAGGTCCAATCTACAGTAGCTGGACGGCTGAAACAAAATACCCATAAAAACGTAAGCACACCGTCCAAGGCCTTTAGATCTTCCACGTGCCCTTACACGTGAGCATGACGTCATTCACAATCTAAATCCAGCTTCTCATTTGTTTAGCGCCGATGATAGTATATTATTCTCGAGTTAAACGATACTATATAATAGTATTTTAATATTTTGAATTATAATTTATAGTTTTTTAATGAAGGACAGGTGGCGAGATGTGGGGCGTACTTCTTGCCGGGCACGTGATGCTGCCGTTTTGGGGGTTGCGTGAGCGTGCGGCTTGCACGAGAGGACCAAGACGGCGAGGTGGAGGTGATTGTTGTGACCGTTTTCCTACGCGCGACACGTGTTTGTTAGGTCAGGTCAATTTATAATTTTTTGTGACTGTTCTTTGACTACTTGACACGTGTTGGCAAGGTCAAGGCCAAGATGATGTTAGTAACTCCGGCAACAGCCAACAAAGCTTAAAAAGGTGATTGTAAATGTAGAGAGAGAAAGAGAGAGAGAGGGTATCACAGGCAGGTTTGGCGGTCGAACACGACGAGACGCTGTTGACACGTGTCTCCCAATCATTTTCTTCGTTTAGAGCTGAGTTAATCATGTTCTGTGTTGGCCTATCGCTCCTTACTTATCTTCTTCACCAGTTATTGCTTACGTTTGGGAGTTGAATTTTTTGAGTCACATTTGTTTGATATTTTAAGGGTTTGTTTGGAGGATAACTCCAACTCCAATTAAATTGTATTTTTAGATTTTAATTTTTATTTTTTTTTAAAAAATCAATAAAATTTATAATTATTTTTAAAAAATTAATATTATTTAAATTTAAAATTTTTTAACTCAACTCAAACTTAACTTATTTATTAAACACCTCCTAAAAGTATGTTAAAATTTTTGCTGAATTTTTAGAAAATGAAAAAATAAAAATAAAAAATTTTGATTCTCACTACTGTTCCAAACAAATTCGTGTTTGATAAATATATATATATATATATAAATAATATATATATATATATATATATTTTGAGTATTCCATGGTGGAGTATATTACTTTTCTCCATTGGGGTTAAAAATGTGGCCTTTTAGATCAGAAACATATGATTGTAGATTGTGTATTGTCTATAGAAGTTAAAATAGACACTAGTACATTTAATCAACCCCTTTTTTTCCTTTCAAGTTTTAAGTATTAAAAATATCCTTGGAATTTTATTTTAACGTTTATATTTTATGTTCTTAATCAATCAATGATTGGTTTAAAACTCAAAACGGCAAAGACATTGGCAACCACTGAGAGCTCCACAGCGACCCACCCCTGTCATCGGCATCTCGACCTGTGATGTTCTAGAAATTCATAAAATTAATTTCATAAATTATTATCATGGATTTCCTTTATTAATATATTTATAATGAATTATTTTGATAAATATCAAATTTCAAGATCATGAATGATTTTATATATATCATCAGTATGATGAAGTCAATAATCTAACAATATTGATATTCTCTATTTAAATAAAAAAATTATAGATACATAGAGAAAATGAGTCGAACGACATATAAATTTATACGAAAAATTTATTATGTTGTATTAAAGGGATAAATGTTAATTTTTGGAACGAAACCCCAACTATTATTAGTAGGTCAATTTAATGACCTTAGTATTTATTTTGGTCATATCAATATTTAAGTATTGATATTATGATTGGGAAAATTAATGTGTCACATAGATAGGAGATGAATAGTTAAGATTGATTAGGAGTAAATCTAAAGGTGGAGGATTAATCAAGAATTGAGAGTAGATTAGAAATCAATAGTGTAGATTTCACGTAAAAGGATCCTAGGCAAATCAATGGCCAAGTTTTGGATACCAAGTGACCAATGAGAGGTTAGGTGAAGGATTGGTGTGGTGGATGATAAAATAGGTGAGATCAAAGATGATAAAACTTGATCAATGGATGGAAAATTGGAAGAAAGAAAAGCAAAAATAAAAGAGGGAGAGTTAAGAGGGAGTATCAGAAATTGTTAGTCAAAAAGCAAGAAGAGGTTTGAAATAAGGTGAAAGTGGTGTGTTGTGAATGCATGCAAACACAATTGAGAATTGGCTTGGTTAATTTAGGCAAAAATGACAAAAAGCAAGTACTTGAAAATGACCTAGAGGTATAAGTTGAAGGGGACCACACTATTACAAAAGTTGACTTAGACAACCGGTATTACACGACGGTTTTACAAAAACTGTCATCTAAAACCTAATTATACGACGGTTAAGGAAAACCGTCGTGTAATTTTCCAAAAATCACTCTAAAAATTTGAAATTTTATGCTTTGAAATTTGAAATTTGAAATCACTCTAACCCGAGATTACACGACAATTTAGGGAAACCATCATGTAAACCCGAGATTACACGACTGTTTAAACCGTCGTGTAATCTCCGTGTAATCTTCCGAAAATCACTCTAAAAATTTGAAATTTTGTGCTTTGAAATTTGTAATTTGAAATCACTCTAACCTGAGTTTACACGACGATTTAGGGAAATCATCATGTAAACCCGAGATTACACGACTGTTTAAACCGTCGTGTAATCTCCATGTAATCTTCCGAAAATCACTCTAAAAATTTGAAAATTTGTGCTTTTGAATTTGAAATTTGAAATCACTCTAACCGTCGTGTAATCTCCAAGATTGCATGACGGTTTCCATAAACCGTCGTGTAATCTTCTGAAAATCACTCTAAAAATTTGAAATTTTGTGTTTTGAAATTTGCGCGTAAACACTTAACTTAAAATCCACTTTCTTTATCCTTTCTCATTATTTTCATCTTTCTCCCTCTCGACTACTCAAAGATTTCTCCTGCCCACTATCTCCTTCTCCTGCCCGCTAACAGCGCCGCTACCCTCCCCGCTGTCGCCTTACCCTCTCTCTTATTCTCCTAGTGACGCCACCGCCGCCCTCCCCTCTTCCTCATTCGACCGTCGCCCGCAACACCACCATCCCCTCCCCTTCATTCTCCCATCGCCCTCAACGCCGCCCTCCCCTCTCTCTCTTTTTTCCATCGCCGCCGTCGCCACCTCCACTGCCACCCTGTCTTTCCATCAAGACCGTGACTATTTTGCATCAAAGAAAGGCAATGTGACTTCCATATTGCTCAGTTTCTTGTTTTCCAACAAAAATACGAACACACAATTCTTTTATAACTTGCTTGGAGTGTAATTTGTGTATTTATTGTTGTTTAATTTTTTTTATTGTTGCCTTTGTAGACGAATCCTTTGTGCAATTTTTTGGCATTTTAAGATCTACGAACACACAATATTTTACGCATTTTTTTTCCGCCTGCCACATGCTTGATGAATTGTCAAAATGGAATTTGTTTGATTTAATCTCAATGATATGCATCTTAATTATTTTGAATTTTACAAACTTGCTAGGGCCCTAATGGATTGGAAGCTTAGAGTCGAAGAAGGGATTAAAAGGAGACGAGACTATAAAACAAAAATCTCGTATCATCCTTGTCCTCACCAAGAGGGAAGTATTGAATGTGGTTATTTTGTTTTAGGTTTTATGAGGGATGTAGTGTTGAATGGAATTGCCGTACTTGAAATAAAAGAATTTTATACTTGAGATGATATGGATTTGATTAGGGGAAAATAGACTAAATTTATAATGCAATTCATTAATTATGGTATGTAAACTGGTAATCTAATGGATGGTTTTTTAACTTTGATACAATAGAGCTAATATTTTGTCAATCATATCCTGGGCCATGTATTGGATAACACACGGGTTAAGCCACCCGTGGGAAATCACCAAAAACTGTCAAATTATTTTTTTAATTCATGTTGGACTTTACACGACGGTTTTGAACAAAAACCGTCATGTAAAGTCCACTTTACACGATGGTTTCTATTCAAAAACGTCATGTAAAGTTCTCACTTTAGTCAAATTTGTGCGCTTTTTTCTCTATTCGACGACAGTGTGAACCGTCATGGAATATTGAGATACCACAATGGTTAATAAACAGTCGTGGTATCTCAAAACATTCCACGATGGTTGTCTAACCGTCGTGTAAACTTTAGACGACGGTTAAGAACTGTCGTCAAATCCATAACTTTTACTATTGCCATTTATCTTCATTTTGTACAACAAAAATACCACATCAAAAACCCCTTCAAAATGGCGCCATTTCAAGCTAGAAATTAGAAAATATTTTCCACTTTTACCCCTCGAAAGACAGCCCCATTTAAGACACATATTGGCTGAATATAAACCCTAACATCTTATTTCATTCTCACATAAGTTAAGCTCAAAAACCTAGTTTCTCTAGCCACCACCAATCTCAAAAACCACAAACACTATTCTGCATCTCCAGTACCCCTCTAGCACCCTCCTCCCTCCATTTTCAAGATCTAAGAAACCCCATTACTAAGTTCAAAGAAGTGTGAAGCCGAGTTAGAGAATGTGTTACTAGAGGTAACTTAGTGGTTTTCTTTGTGGTTTGGTTATTTTTAGAGAACTAAAATATGCTATGTAGTTATAATCTTAATATTAGATTCCTTCTTACCAAGGAAAATATTTTGAGAAGAACTTTGGAGGTCCGAGGTGTTAGAGGATCCACGGAGCATTTTGGTAAGATCTACAAACTTTGTTAGAGCTGGTGGTTGTTGTGATAATATGACATGTGTTAGAAACTTTGGTATGAAAAATAAATTATATGATAAGATTCTATAGAGGATAAGCTTCATTTTAGGCTTTGGAATCACTTGGTTTGCTTATGTATGTCTAAAGTTATGTGCATTTGAAGTTGTGACTCAAAACTAGAAGGAAAAGGAACCCCTAGGGTACAATCTAGCCATGAGTTTTATGAAATCCGAACCTCTTAATCTCAAAATTTGGATTATAAGTTATAGATCTAAAAATTAGATTCTTTAAGCTTTCTAATAAGATATCTTAGTCCTCAAATGGATAAATATACAATTTTTGGTGAATTTTACAAGTTAAGACTACGAACTGAGAGGTTTTGCGGGAACCCTGTACCAGCCACGGGTTTTGTTTGTTTTGGGTTAATAAACCATACTTGTTTTGTAAAACTATTTTTGGCCATAAACTAGACATTATAAGCTTTTCAATGATCTTTTTCCTTATTTGGACTTGTAAGTGAATTGTTATGATTTTTCTAAATTTAACCACATCTGGGCATATGGTATATATGTGAGACCAACAGTAACAAAACATCGTTATATGGCATATAAAACTCCAAAAATAAGAAAATAACTTTATGGTTGTAAAGTAGACATCTTACAATTTGAAATGAGAGATCATACGTTTACAACGGATAAGTGCATAAGTTTTAATAAATCACACAACATTATATTAAAATCTGGTAAACTGATTTTACTATGGGACACTAAGGAAAACGTTCATACGAAGATTTAAAACCCCTGAGATTTTGGAACATAAATTATAAGAACAGAAACTAGATACTTCAAACTTTTCAACGAGTTATCAAGTGTGCAAAACAAAATTATACATAAATTTTAATAAATCCTACAAGTTAAAACCTCACATCGATAAAATGATTAAACATTAAATATTTGATAAGAGTAAGTCATAACATATTGACATAAATATTGATGAAATGAGTTGGTATTACGTGTACGATCAAATAATGTGAAAAATCTTAACTTTATAAAGTTGAATCACAAGTTTTTAGATGGACGAAAACATAATATACTAGAGGATTACTAGACATACATCAAGTGACTACCATAACTGAACTAAATGATAATAATTAATGAGATTGGGCCTTACAAGCCCAATACTAGATGGAAGAAAACTCACATAAGGGTATATACTTAGGTGACTTATTTTTACCAAGGTGATATAGATTGATCAATTAATTAAGGAATAAATACTTAAACTAATAAATATATAACAAAATATAATTATGCTAAGAAAGTTAATTAGTAATTAATAAAATAAATAAATAATTAATTAATTATAAGAGTTAATAAGTGATTATTAATTGTGTAAGCATGATTATTATGTTAAGTAATTACATAATTAAAATGCATGATTAATTAGAGATTAATTAATCATTAATTATTAACATGATTATTAATATAATAATGGATGATTAATTAGATATTAATGAATCATTAATAACTAACATAATATTAATTATTAATTATTAACTAATAAATGATAAAGGATATTTAAAGAACATAATTAATTATTGAAGATATAATTACTAATTAGTCAATGAAAATTATGCAATTGATTTATCATTTTCTAATCAAATAATAATTAAGAATTACCTAATTAATTAATAAGTTATTTAATTAATCGATTAATTAATTAATTTGAAAGCTTTTTAAGTACTATCTAAATATAAATTTGAATGTGATATTTATTATTTAGAAATTTCAGTTTGCTTAGTTATTTAATTAATCAATTTTAGTTTATTAAACTCTTCAAGTACAATTATGACTTGTTTTATTATCATTTTTAAAAGTTATGTATTTTTTAAATCAAACATAAACAAGTATTAAGACTATATGAACTAAGAATAAGTAAGTTAGTTAATGGTCTGAAAAGTCAGGTCATTACAGTTGGTATCTGAGCCAAGTTCATACCATCCTACCTTACGTCGTTTCCACATCAATTTTAGCATGTCCAAGTAAGTTAGAACTCTTTTTACAATTAGTGGTTGTTATTGATCTTAATTTAATAACTAGGTATCCCCGTACTATCATTATGCCACCGATTAGAGGATCATCATCTCAAGACGCATTTCTTAGTGAGCTCGGTACCAAAATAACGATTGCATTTCAGAGAGCCAAACCGGAGTGCTACTACGAAGAAACTCATTCGGGAGATTTGCTACATCACATAGAATCCTTATGTAGCTCGTGTGGCATAACACGGGAGGCATGGTCAAGAATAACAATAATCCAACTGAGGGGTGCTGCTAAGCATTGGTGGGAGTCTAGTGGGCAAGACTTAAACCTTGTACGTTGAAGGAATTTCCGTCGCAACCTTACAAAGCACTTTGCAGGTCTTTTCATTTACAGAGAGAGGATGACTGACTTAACGTATGCACAAGGACATCGTTTCTTCACTTGGGCAGCGGGATGGGCACCTGTATAGGATGAGAACATACAGGAGTACAAATGCCAATTCAAGGAGGATCTCCTGGCCAAGTGCCCTTACGCAATGTGCCAAGAGGACGCATGTGAGATGTTTTGGCGGGGAGTTCCTTACGAGATACGGGCACTGGTTTACTTTCCCCGACCCTATTCGGATTATGATTACTTATGTTCAGAGGTCATTTACGCTGAGATGCATTTGAGAGCGAAGAAGGTAGACACTCCTCCAGTAGGGGGATTGGTGGATGCATAAGACCCTAGCAGCCATGTTGAGACAACGGTTCCGCACCAACCAGAAGCTGTAGGAGATGATGACGCCTGCATTGATTCAAAAGTGGGGTTTGATCCAAAAGAGGAGGACCCTACCGAGGTTTTCACTGAAGGAGAAGATGACGGGATGAATGGTCCATGAGTATTGGTAGAAGACCGAGTGTAGTAGTTTATTATCGGATAGTTTACCTATTGTTTGTAGATGTTTTATATATTATTGACCTTATGTATTTGGTAACCCTTGTGTTATCCTTATGACTTATGTGTTCTCTATGACTTATTATCACCAATATGGTTAATTGTTAAGTGAACTTATGACTATGCGATGTTATGACATGATACTTTTAAGATATGATATGTCATGATTTATGAGTTATACTATTTGTCATTTATTGTTAAATGAAACTCACGTCATAAGACTATGCTTAAGCTAAAATAACTGCGTGCGAGATATTAAACAAGTACAGTTCTTTTAGGTTGAACACTAAAGTTATACATAGAGCCATTGTACGTCCTCGAGCAGCAGCATCAAGACAACCACAAGAAGCGAACCTAGCTGAAATGATCGTTAACCTAGAGCATAGATTGGAAGACTAGGAGCGCGAGATGCAGAATCTCTGTAGCAGCTTGCTCAGTAAAATCAAGAACTACCCCTCCACCAACTGTGCTAGCTCAACCTACAGCACCAGTTGTTCCTGTGGCACAAGCTGCCCAACCTATGGTCCGGTTAGAACAGTAGTACGAGAAGTTCCAACATATGAAACAATCAGAATTTGAAGGATCCACCAGCCCTTTGGAGGCTGAGGAATGGCTAATCTCTCTTCAAATTGTCTTGAACTTTATGGACCTCACTGAACAAGAAAAGGTGCTTTGTACTTCCTATGTCATGAAGAATGATGCTCGTTACTGGTGGAAAACTATGCAAATGAGGATGAATGTACTTGAGATGACATTGAATGATTTCATTCAAGAATTTAATGACAAATTCTACAATCAAATGGCTATAAAAGCGCAACAAAATGAATTTAACATCATCAAGCAAAGCTCGATGTCCGTAACTGAGGCTATCCGCAAGTTTAATACATTGGCACGACTTTGCCATCACCTTGTGCCAACTGAGGATGAAAGGGTTATGTGGATATTGGACATGTTTCTCCTTGAGATAGCAGTGGTGATTAATAGTGGCGAGAGACCACCAACGACTATTGTTGAATGTGTCGGAAGAGCATTGCACACTGAGTATCGTCTTGCTTAAGCCAAACAAGAAAGGGCTAAGTTCTTTGAAGAGAAGAAGACAGAGAAGTTGCAATCAAAGAAGAACCAAGGAAATCAACCGAATAGCCAGGGAAACAGAGCCAACTTTAATAGCAATCACTCCAATCATAACCACAACAAGAGAAAAAGGGAATTTCAATGGAAATAAAAATTAGAAGAACCATTACCAGAAGAAGTACAACACCATTTACCCTACATGCCTTAAGTGTGGGAAGAAGCATCAAGGTGAATGCAAACTCAGTTCAAACACTTGTATTTATGTGTCAAAGAGGGTCACTTTGCAAAGAATTGCTATACCAACAAGCAGAACCAAACTGGGCAGAATCAGCTAAAGCCACAAGGGACTCAACTCCACAACATGCAAGCCAAAATCGAGGGTCCACAAATCAACTAGAGACATTTAAAGGCTCCGCCAGTATTGAACGCTCACATTTTTGCCTACACCAAGAATGACGTTGAAACATGAACCTCGAATATGGTGACAAGTCAGCTTTCTGTGGCCAACCAAGATACACATATTTTAGTTAATTATGGAGCAACTTATTCCTTTGCATCACATATATTTGCTAGGAAACTCACTCAATTTAAGGATAAAATCAATCAGACCTTTATAACGGTCCTGCCTTCAGTACAAACCTTGTTGTCAAGTTATTGGTTATATCATGTGTTAATAATTATTGCTGGTAGAGAAACATTTGTTGATCTAGTTATTCTAAAAATATTTGACTACAACTTCATCCTAGGGATGGACTTTCTAGTAAAATAAAATGTGAACATTGACTGTCGGGCACGTAAAGTGACATTCAAACCTGATGGAGTGAAAGAGTTCGAATATGTCAACATTTCTGAGAAACAATCGAGGGTGATGATTTATGCCATGAGAGCGCGACTGAAACTACATAGCGGATGCGTTGGATACCTAGCCAATATCGTAGATACGACGAAGGAAGAACAATCCAAACCGAAAGATGTGGCAGTAGTCAGAAACATAGTTGAGGTCTTTCTGGAAGACTTACCTGCAATACCTCCTGATCATGAGATCTTATTTGAAATCGAATTGATGCCCAACACAGCACCGATATCGAAGGCTCCATACTGCAGGGCTTCAACAATACTCAAGGAATTACATACGCAACTTTTGGAACTTTTGGACGAATGATTCATACATCCAAGTTACTCACCTTTGGGTGCACCTGTCTTGTTCGTCAAGAAGAAGGACGACACATTAAGGATGTGCATTGACTACCATGAGCTCAACAAGGCCACCATCAAGAATAAGTATCATCTTCCAAGAATCGATGACCTCTTCGATCAGCTTAAAGGAGCATCAGTCTTTTCCAAGATCGACTTATGCTCAAGTTATCACCAATTGAAGATCAAAGAAAGTGATGTTCTAAAGTCAGCATTTCGTACATGCTACGGTCACTATGAGTTCTTAGTTATGCCATTTGGATTGACGAATGCACTTGCAGATTTCATGGATTTGATGAATCGAGTGTTCAAGTATCGAATTTAACTAATTGCTTATCTTTCTTATAATAAAGAAAGGTCTTGGCACTGAATAAAGATCAAATTGAGCGAGAACCCTTCCTGATTCCCCTGCCCTATAGGATTTAATAGGATTTCAAAACCTTTCCTATTCCTGCCCCCAGGAGTATGCCTCTTACTATATCTAGCTTTCTACCTGCATGCTATAGAATCGAACATTGAAGAGATTAGTTTACAACAGTAAAAAGATGGGAGCTTAATTACAATACAATAGGGGTTTATCAGTGCAAGTCAGCTGAACACTTTGACTGATGAGTACGTAGGTGGGTTAGGTGCACCTCTGGCCTAGTGGGAAGTAATGAGGCTAGTCTCCCCCCCTGAATGAAGAAGTAGTGGGGCCTTTTTCTCGCATATGCTCCGTGACCCACTTGAAATCAAGTGCTTGGCCCTACTCTATCTATTGAAAATCGTCGGTTAATATTCTTTCTACTAGACTAGTTCTCCAATAAGAGGAATCGAGGACGACACTTGTTTTTTCATTCTTGAAGACTTTCCCCGCTCTAGAACAATAGTAAGTAGTCAGTATAGCTAGTAATTGGCCTTAAGCCTAGCTGTGTTACGGAATCGTGTTTTCCCTAATTTGGGTGACTTTCCTCTTAGTCGATTGTGATGGGTCTGTTGTCTTCCTCATTATAGTCTTCCTAAAATCAATAGCATTTCATCGGAATACATCTTGTCTTTTCACCTTAGTAGTCCTAGGCATATTCAGTACTATAGCCCCAATCATGGCTACTAATAAAATAAGACTAGGAACCAAAAACCAGACGAAATAGTAGGTATAAAGTAAATTGCCCAATCTTTCCAAATTAGTCCAACTTCGTACCTTTCTAGCATAAACCATATATCTCAGAGAGGTCATATTTCTTTGGGTTGGTAGTAATGGAATGGTTTAGGTATTAAGGAAGAATCACCTCTATGTAAAGAAAGAGAAATTGCTTCTTTGGACAGACCGAGATCCTATTCCTAGGGCATTGGATGGGCATCAGAGCCATCGAGGAGTGGCAGACCGATCATGGCACTGCACTGATCGGAAGAGTGTCAATGAGCTTTTGAGAATATATTAGATCGATCCATACAGGTATCTAGGTAGTTAGTTGTACCTATCTGACTAGTTGGAAGCGTAGTTATGGAGCTAAGAGAATAGATAGAGCATCAACTTCAATCGATATATCCGATGCTAGATTTGTTTTTTCCCCCAAGCCTTCCTTAACTTCTTAAGGTGGCAGACGTTTGGTTTTTAAATTGCTTATATTCCACACAATGGAATGTTTCATAGGCAATTTTAGAACGAAGAAGAACCATCCATGGTCTTTTTCTTGGACCTAGTAAGACCTCCAAGTGTAACGACTCGACTTTTCGGACCGTTAACTAGCTTACTTATTCTTATTTAATTTAAACTTAACACTTACTTATATTTGGTTCTAAAAAAATACATAATTTTTTAAAATCATATTCATACTACAAAAGTTAGAATTACTAAAATTTTTAACTGAGGAAATTGAAAACCTCTAGCTACTAAATATCCTATTCAAATTTGTATTTAGATAATATTTTAAAAAGCTATAACTTCATGTAAATTAAAAGGAAAGAGTCTAAAGTCTTTTTCTCGTAAAATACTCATACTAGTTTAGTACTACCAAAACATTGGAACATAGTTATAAATATAGTCGATACAAAATAATTTAATATATCTAAATGCGGAAATTTAATTTATGGTGGTATCCCACTCCCGTCCTTCATCGTCTCCACACAGCTTTGTCAATCTATAAAACATCTAAGTAGCGGGCTGCTTACCTGCGTTACCTACAGCACGAACACACACATATGAGCTTTCGCTCAACAAGTACGAACAATATCTCACAAATCATTTTTATAAAATCATATCATCACATGTAACATCATGAATGTTCAAAAATGCATGTAAACTGTGTGTGTTCAATTATGCTTTATTATTTACATATCTTGTCTACTTAAGGGCCCTTATGTCATACCCATATGCGCACAACCAATGGGGAGTTAGGGGAGCGACCTTCCAACAACCTCCAAGGTCATATCTTATAACTTTCGTTCTTATCATATCCTCTCGCTAATTGGAGGTTGGTACGACACTTAATCCTATCTTTCGTTAGCCTCATTCTAATTATTTGTGACAATGTGTAGATTTACATGTCACTATGCATCTATCATTACTGCATACATATCTGTGAGGCATATCGATCATATCAGTGCAAGAGAAATTATGCATGTTAAATGCTTAATTAAAGCAATACATATGGCTCATAGGCTCATCACTTCATCAAAGCAAATCATAGAAAAC
Organism: Ficus erecta; assembly: GCA_008635985.1. Lineage (NCBI taxonomy): Eukaryota > Viridiplantae > Streptophyta > Magnoliopsida > Rosales > Moraceae > Ficus > Ficus erecta. The sequence continues at coordinate 110,767 of BKCH01001305.1, read as the reverse complement.
GTAGAACATCAACAACGAAAAACATTTTATTCCATACTTTAGGTGAGGTTTGTACTTACAGAAAATCACGTAACTGTGTATCCGCGTTGATTGTTTTCGGCTCTACCCTCAAGTCGATGCGGTGTCCTAATTTTAAATTGACATCCGACAGTTAGAGTAAGGTTTTTGAATAATTGTCGATTGTGGACATATGTTCTCTTAATTAATAATTTAATTATTAATTTGTCTCTACGCTTTTTTAACATCCTTAATTATTAATTACATAATTATCATAAATTAATTTCTTAATTAATAATTAATAAATTTTAAATATTAAATTAATTAATTAGTTAATTATTTAACACTTAATTTCTTATCCATTATTTTACTTAATTCCCCTTTATTCATAATTGGGTCCATTAGGTGACCATGGATAACCATATTCTTCCAAATCATATTGGGTTATCTTTATGGATTGTGGGTTTATTTAGTCTATTACAACTCATTTACTTGTAATTAGCTTAAATTATTTTCAAATAGTACTTTGGCTTTTATTATTGTTTTGGACTCGTTAAGGCCCCATTACACTTTGTTGTCTTATTAATTTTTGGTCAAAAATTACATGGCATCGCAGGAAGCCTAGTGGTTGGCTCATTTTTCGTCACCGAGCCCTCAGGTACTAATTTATCAATTTGTCCCTATTTCGGTTATTCAAGCATTTTTAAGCTTAAACTTGTTAAATCTTTTGACCCTAGCTTTTAGTAATCTCTCTTGAAGTTTTATAGGTTCAGAAAACCTCTACCTATGGTCCAAAGCGTTCTACCCATCAAATTACCATTTTACCCCTTACTTTGACAAAATTACAATTTTGCCATTAGACATACCCTTTTTAATCTAGACTTATTGAATGGCTTTTAAAAATTTGTTCCAGCCTTAGAATAACTTTTACAGTGCCCTTAAGCTCTTAAAATGGATTTCGTAACTTATTACATTTCTAAACACAATTAAATAAAAGTATAACATTTAAACCCCTATATGTCATTTAAGGTCGTACATTTGACTATAATATAAATCATATTATTTCTTGTATTTATTTAGCTTAATATACTGCTTTAAGGGCGACAAAGATGCTGTGTAATTATAGTCTAAGCAGATTTTATAATTTGACCCGTTATTTATTTATTTTTGCATTTTAGTCCTTATTTAGCCCCAATTAGTTCCCAATACCTTTTGGTTCACGTTTTTTATACTTAATGTTCTTATAAAGTGTTCCCACAGGATCATGACTCATTTTTAAGAAGTTTTTATTATTTATGTTTTTTATCATAAATTTTTCTATATTTACGTTTTGACCCCAAAATGGCGTTTTGGTCATTTCTTATCCATTTATCACCAAAATTTGACACAAGGTCTATTTTAAGTCGCTAGTCAATACTGAAAAGTTTCGAATTCAGGTAAAGTCTTTAGGCTGGTGAAATTATGATTTTACCCCTTGAGGGCAAAATCGTCATTGTTGACATTTTTATTTCTGATCGAACTCGAGCTCTTCTTATGGCTTATGTCAAGAGTAATATTCTGTCCTTGTACATGATTATGAAAATCCCTCTCAAAATACCATTTTCCAATTTATTAAGAAAAATGTTATTTTTGGTACTTTATGGTCATTAATTTTTATTCTTGTCTATTTGTGATGTCAAAATATTTTCCTCATTATTCATGCTTCCATTAAACAGAGGACATAACATATCAACATGCCATAATCTCTTATTCTCATACATCAATACTCATTCATGTCATATAACCATAAAATCACATAAATTCACTTTTTATCATATTCCATACACAAATCATGTTTTCTAGCCACCTTAAATCATGACCAGCACATATATCATCTCACTAAGTAGCAAAATCACATTTTAACCATTTACCATGCCAAAATTTTCCTATTTGTAAGAACACATTTTGAAATGAAAGTTATTAAGAACTTGGTAACCCTCTAGTTTACAAATCATTTACCTCTTAGAAAAGTAGTGGGTTCTTGGCTCCTCTTGAAGGCTTTGAACCACTCTTGGATCCTTGAGGTAGGGGCTAGAATGGAGATAAAATATCACTTAAATTTTTTTTTTTTAAAACATCATTCTTGTTCTAGAACACAAGTGGAAAGTATAAGTTATTACCTTATAAAACACTTGAAATGACTCTTCTTTCTTGCTAAAAATGATCTTGGGAGTGCATGAAAGGAGATGAAGAATATTTTTGATTTCCCTTAACCACAAATTTCGTCCACAATGAAAGGAGAAAGAGAGAAAACTTTTCTTTGCTAGTATGGTCTTTATGAAAGAGAAAAAAGTGATTTTTGGTTTACCTTAGAAACATTTTATAACCAAACTTTATTGTAGGTTAAAAATTGAAAATTTTGGATTTTAAATTATTGTAAAAACATGCTCAGCTGAAAAGGATAGGTTGGGAGGTTGTTTGGTGTTTTTCATGTATTTCTAAGTGGTTTTAGTGAGTAGTCATTCAAGTAGTCCATCATCTTACATTATAATCAACTTTTCTTTCTTATCTTGTCATCTTTGTTGTGCTTCTTTAGGGGTTGGATTTTGAATTCTCAAAAATCCCTCTTCTTGTTCAACCTATTTTCTGAAGAAAGAATTTTTTTTTAATTTTTTATGCCAGTTTACTGGCAGCAGGCAAGCAGCTGCCTGCCTGCATGGCTCAGTGGGCCGCTGCCCACTGAGTAAGGGGAGGGGTGCACGGCACCTCTTCCCTTAACTCATTTTTTTTCTTGCAATAGGCCTAACTGCCTTACCCAGTGGGTCATTCCTTAACCCATTTTTTTCTTGCAGTGGGCTTAACTACCTTACCCAGTGGGTAATTACCCACTGGGTAGGGGGTGCACGAGCACTCCCCCTAAAGTTCCTTTTTTTTTTTTTTTGAGATAATAGTAGGATTATTAAATTTAATTTAATAGATAAATCTTGGCATGACATAAAATTCACTTTTTCAAATCATAAAATTATGATTATTCATTCATTATATTTATTTAATAAATTTTTACATATAATATTTTCACAAAATCTCAAATGAAAAAGAAAATGGGAGTAACATTTTATATATATATATATATATTCTCTTTTAAATAGAGAAATTCAATATTGTTAAATCATCGATATCATCACAATGATGATACATATACCATCATTCATGATCTTGAAATTTGGTATTCATCAAAATAATTCATTAGAAGTGTATTGATGAAGGAAATCCATAATAATAGTTCGTAAATCGAGTTTATGAATTTCTAGGGCATCATACCAAGTGGCAAGTCACTATTCTTTTTTTGAGTTTTAGTGACTTTAGGTCTAACAGATTCAATAGCATTCTCATTCTCAGAAGATTCAGAGTCACTCACCTAAATAGAATGAATGCACAGATGCAATGCCATACTCCTTATCAAAGGTAGGTATAGTTGAGGGGTTGTTGAATTAAGCCTTGATTAAGTATCTTACAGAGGGTCTTCTTTTCCATACTATGTTCCCAGTTTACCCAACTATGACTTAACTAGAGTGTATCCAGCCTTGTCTTCGGGTATGCTTCATCTCATATATATGCCCGCTTCGTAAGAACACGAATGGGCTAAATTAAGAGGAGGGTGATAGTAGGTCTTTCTTACTCGTAAGCCCAAGCAAGCAACCAATCCAGTAAGTAAGTAAAGCCTAGTCATGTAGAGCCTATTAATCGTGATGTATCTTGATTTACTCAAAGACTCAAGAAGAGCATGAAGAGCATTTAATGATTGCTATTCAAACTCTAAAGAACCACCAGCTTTATGCAAAATTCTCTAAGTGTGAATTTTGGCTTGACAAGGTTCAATTTCTTGAACATGTGATCTCCAAGGACGGAGTATCTATCGACCCATCCAAGATCGAAGCTGTGAGCAAGTGGCCAGCACCAAAAAGCGTGACTGAAGTGCCAAGCTTTCTAGGTCTAGCAGGTACTACAGAAGATTCATTGAGGGATTCCACAAAATTAGCCACACCTCTTACTGCATTTACTCAGAAGGCAAAGAAGTATGAATGGACAGAGAAATACGTGGATAATTTCTAAGAATTGAAGAAAAGACTCACTAGTGCTCCTATTCTTACTATTCCATCAAACGAGGAAGAGTTTGACATCTACAAAGTTTTAATACATAACGGGAAAGACGTAGCTTATGCCTCACGACAGCTGAAGGAGCATGAAAAGAACTACCTGACCCATTATTTGGAATTAGCAGCTGTGGTGTTCGCCCTTAAGATCTGGTGACACTACCTTTACGGCGTCAAATGTCAGATTTTCACAGATCACAAAAGTCTTGAGCACATCTTCACTCAGAAGGAACTTAACATGAGACAAAGAAAATGATTGGAATTGGTTAAGGATTATGACTGTGAGATTCTTTGTTATCTTGGAAAGGCCAACAAAGTCCCTGATACACTAAGTCAAAAGTCGTTGACACCCTCATGTCAATTTAAGCACTACCACAACTGCTTCAGGAAGATATTTTCAAGCTTGAAATAGAGCTTATTACAGGAAAAATTTTCTCATTGACTCTTTAGCCTACAATTCTTGGTGAAATTAAGGAAGCTCAGGGATTCGATCCTAGTTTGGTCAGGATAAGAAAAGAAGTCACGCAAGGTAAATAAATTGATTTTAGTGTGTCAGATGAGGGGATTCTTCATTTTAAGGGTATGTTATGTGTGCCTAACAACAAAGAACTCTGAATACATATTTTATCTGAGGCCCACGACACCTCATACTCTATCCATCCTGGAGCGAGTAAGATGTAAAAGGACTTGAATGAGCATTTTTGGTGGAATAAGATGAAGAACGACGTGGCTGAATTCGTGAGTGTGCATAACCTGTCAGAAAATTAAGGTAGAACACAATCGATAAGCTGGGAAATTGCAACCTATTGAAGTCCCATAGTGGAAATGAGAACAAATTGCTATGGATTTTGTGGTAGAATTACCAAAAACTAGTGAAGGTTATGACACCATCTGGGTAATTATAGATTGTTTAACTAAATTAGCACGTTATATACAAATTAAAGTCTTATTCTCTGGAAAAGTTGGCAGAATTATATGCATCCACTGTCAGTAAGCTACACGGCATTCATTTATCAATCATTTCAGACCACAACAGTCGTTTCACCTCCACTTTTTGGAAATATATTCAACCAACGACGGAAATTGAGCTCAAGTTTAGCACTGCTTTTTCACCCTTAGACAGATGGTCAATCTAAGCGAACCATTTAAACCTTAGAGGATATGCTTCATGCTTGCGTTATGGACTTCAAAGGTGCATGAAATAAGAAACTACCGTTGATTGAATTCTCCTACAACAAGAGTTATCAGGCAACTATCAGGATGACACCCTATGAAGCACTTTATGATAGATTCATTAAGCTTTCCAATTAGGTATCTTATGCCTCAAATGGATAAATAGGCAAGTTTTGGTGAATTTTACAAATTAAGACTACGAACTGAGAGGTTTTGATAGAACCATATACCAGCCATGGGTGTTGTATGTTTTGGATTAGTAAATCATACTTGTTTTGTAAAACTATTTTTGGTGCATAAACTAGACATTATAAACATATCTTTTGCTTATTTAGACTTATAAGTGAATTGTTATGATTTTTCTAAGTTTAACTACAAATATGGGCATATGGTACATACGTGAAACCAACAGTAACAAAACCACGTTATACGACATATCAAACTCCAACACTTAAGAAAATAACTTTATAATTGTAAAGTAGACATCTTAAGATTTGAAATGAGACATCATACATTTACAACAGATAAATACATAAGTTTTAATAAATTACACAACATTAGACTGAAATATGGTAAACTGAGATTTTATTATAGGACACTAAGGAAAACGGCCATACTAAGGTTTAAAACCCCTGAGATTTTGGAACATAAATTATAAGGACAGAAATTAGATACTTCAAGTTTTCCAACGAGTTATCAAGTGTCCAAAACAGAATTATACATAAATTTAAATAAATCCTACAAGTCAAAATCTCACATTGATAAAACGATTAAATGTTAAAAATGTGACATAAGGGTAAGTCATAACATATGGACATAAATACTGATGAAATGAGTTGATAGTAAGTGTATAATCAAATAATATGAAAACCCTAACTTTATAAAGTTGAATCATAAGTTTTTAGATGGACGAAGACATAGTAAACTAGAGGATTACTAGACATACACCAAGTGACTACCTTAACCCAACTAAATGATCAAAATTAATGTGATTGAGCCTTACAAGTCAAATACTAGATAGAAGACAACTCATTTAAGGATATACACTTAGGCGAGTCCTTGTCTCCAAGGTAATATAGATTGATTAATTAATTAAGAAATAAATAAATTAACTAATAAATATATAACAAAATGTAATTATGCTAAGAACGAAAGTTATAAGTTATAACCTTAGAGGTTGTTGGAGGGTCGCTCCCTTAACTCTCCATTGGTTGCGCACATATAGGTACGACATAGGGGCCCTTAAGTAGACAAGATATATATATATATATATATATAATATAAAGCATAATTGAACACATTTAGATAACATGCATTTTGAACATTCATATTATGACGTGTGATGATACGATCTATGAACATATTTTGTGAGATATTGTTCATGCTTGCTGAGCGAAAGCTCATATGTGTGTGGTCGTGCTGTGGGTAATGCGGGTAAGCAACCCGCTACTTAGATGTTTTTTGGACTGGCAAAGCAGTGTGAAGACGATGAAAGAAGGGAGTGGGATACCACCATGAATTTAATTTCCACATTTAGACTTCTTAAATTATTTTGTAATAATTATCTTTAAAACTATGTTTTCAATATTTCGGTATTACTAAACTAGTAGGAGTACTTAAAGATTTTAAGGTCTTTCGTTTAGCTTTTTAAATACTATCTAAGTATGAATTTGAATGTGATATTTATTATTTCAAAATTTCAATTTTCTCAGTTAAAATTTTAATTTATTAAACTCTTCAAGTACAAGTATGATTTGTTTTTAAAAAGAAAAAAAAAAGTTCTACATTTTTGAAATCAAATATGAACAAGTATTAAGATTATATTAACTAAAAATAAGTAAGTTTGTTAACAGTCTGAAAAGTCGGGTTGTTACAAGACCACAACAAGCAATCACCACCGTTCAACCTCGCCAGTATCCGAGCCTTTGCCTCTTCGCTGTTGGAATCTCACAACCTCCACTTCTTGCTGCATCCCTCGGCCTCCCCATGCCCACGTCACCATCAACCTCTCATTTTGTTTAACCATCCTAAGAATCAAAAACCCAGCGACCTCTCTGCCATCTCCAGCAACTCCTCGTCATCTTCCCATGCTGCCTACCAGCAATGTGAAGCCCGAGTGATGGAGATGCAACATGGAAAACACACAAAAAGTCCATTTTTAGTATCTCGTTTTAAAATATGTCTGCTTTTTTAACAATATTACGTAAATATCTATTTTTAAATAAGCAAATGTCTGTTATATATATTTTGCCATTTTATTATAATTGACATCATTTCTATCTTATACATATAATTTTGTGGTTTATAACTTTGTGTCTCGACTGAAACTAATTTCTAACTCCGTTACTGCATAAAGAACGGCCTCCAAATAATAATAATAATAAAGCATGAGAACATAAATTATTGCAATTTATTGTTACTAAAAAATGAAAAGCCATACTAACACATCATAGGGACCCATCTTACTCTATTTTTATAAAAAGAAAAAGGACAAAAAAAAAAAAAAAAAGAAGGGAAAAGAACATTTAAAAAAAAAAGTCAAATAGATATAAGAACCATGTATCCATAATCTACGCCTTCGTTTGGTAAGTTAGTGATGAAATTTTTAAGTTAGAGTAGATCCACTTTTTAAAAACTAGTTATAAATTTTATAGACTTTTCAAAAAAAAAAGACAAAAATTGAGATGAAAAAGTATAGTTTAGTTGGAGTTAAACTTAAATACCAAACGGAGGCTATATTTATCCATACTCTACATTTAAAAGGACAAACACTTTTTACAATGCATTCGTTCTTCCTCCTGGGTCGTTATATGGCGGTCCTAGAGGTCTAGTCACACATCACGTGCTTCGTCCATCCTTCTGGGAAAGCCACATGATGGTTCAGTCATCTATTCTCTATAAAGGGATGAATGCACTTTCAAAAGTGCATGCATCCCTTCTCTTAGGCCGTCATGTGACGGTATAGGTCTTGACTCCAGTCACACTTCACATCTTGCCATGTAAAATTTTATTATATTTTTGCTTTTTGCTTTGCTTGTTTATTCCGCTCGCCAACTGTATGTTAGAAACGTCAAAAAAAAAAAAAAATTTGTTGAAATCATAGATTCACAATGTTTGCATTACACCTAGCACTTTTACGTCCCTGCATAACGCAAACCTCTTTTTTTTTTTTTTTTTTTTTCCTTTTCTTTTTTTCCAGTAACCCAAACCCTAACCCTAACGTATTTGGGTGGGGGATGTTTTCTATTTTTGAATAGAAAAAATAATATTATCTTTGTTATTTACAAACATGCGATGTGCTCTCTCTCTCTCTCCCCCTTCTCTCCCTCTCCCTCTCCCTCCCTCTCTCCCCCTCCCCCTCCCCCCCCCCCCCCCCCCCCCCCCCCCTCTCTCCCCCTACCTCCTCTCTCTCCGCTAAAGAATGACATGCTTGCCTAGTTCCCTTGTTTTTTGTTTTGTTGTTTTGCTAAAGAGGACATACTTGCCTAGTTGATGTTTATTTATTTATTTGTTTATTTTTTAAGATCATTCAAAAGTTTATACTGGTGCAATTAATTTGTCTAATACAGTTTCTTTAAAGCCATATATGTAGATTTTCAATATATTCTTAAAGACTTGGGCAACACCCAAGCGTAAAAAAGGGTTTGGAAACGGTCTCAATAGTAAGGGAAGTGTCCCCAAAAAGACACCTCTAGATTATTATTCTAGATTATTGTCCCAATTATAGTGGCTTCAATTTTTTGATCTCCAATTAGATAAGTCAAAAGTTAACATACCATATTATGTTGAAATTACCCTCAACTTGCCAAAAAAGTAATCTAGTAGATTACTAGTGGCAATCTAACATAGGTCACCAACCGTCTTCAATAATCTACCAGAATATTTTTCATTTCTTACCCAAAATGATTGATCGTTTCCTACATTGATCATCGGACAGTATTCTAGTAGATTATTCATTTATTTATTTCCAACACAAAATTATTGGTCGTCTTAAGTTTTGATCATCAAAGAGTATTCTGATAGATTACTTTTAATAATCTACTAAAATATTCAACCGCTTGAGAATAATATGGTAGAATAATGAACATAATCCATCAAATTAATATCATCATTTATTAAAAAAAAAGGATTAATTACCAAAAAATTTGCAGCAAAAAGTTCCAAAAGCAAAAAGGTTATTTACATAGGTATCCAAACTGGAGGTGTAAATTTGGAATATGTCTATTTTTCTATTATTTACATAAGCATCTAAAAGAGTAATTACAAATACAATTTTGCTCTTTTATAAATAATGAAGAATTAACCAATAAAGAAATTACAAAAAAGGAAACAAAAAAAGGAATCTAAGACATTTACAAAAATATGAATTTTTTATTTATTTATTGTAAAGAATGTGTAAATCTTCATAATGAACCAAAAAGGGAATGTTTTCTCACAATCAGATTTCATATTAATGAGAGTAAGCTAAATAAAGAAAAATGAACATCTCAAAAAATATTTTCGTATAATAAACTAGTCTGTATCATAAAGATAGGTTCAATCTTATTTCAACTAATTTATATAAATAATAGGCTTTTTTCGTAAAGAATTCGATATCATTTGTTGTGTTATTCTTCAATTTTGTTTGATTGAGGCAAAAATAACAACCATTTGATTTGTAATGGATTATATAAATAAATAAGTTTTTTTCATAAAGAATTCATTAGTTTTTTTTTTTTTTCAAGAATATTTTAAGTTCATCAATATTTACGTTAATATTTTGTGTTGTGTTTATTATTTGGTTGAACCATCATCCTTATAGTAAATATTTTATATTTATTATAATTATTTTGATGTTTATGACTAATTTGGGTTTATTAAAGGTAATTCATATTTATCAATAAAAAGTATTCATCATTAAAATTAAAAAAAACAAAAAATAAAAATAAAAGAATATGTATAAAAATAAAACGATGTCAACTATAGTGAAATGACAAAATAAGTATTACAAGCATTTTTTAAAAAAAATAGATATATACATAATATTATTAAAAAAAAGATATATTTTAAAATGGAACTCTAAAAAATGGATTTTTTTGTATAATTATTTCAAAAAAAAAAAAATCAAACAAATATGATGATACAAGAATTCATCATCTACTCGAAATCTAAGGCTTTGTTTGGATTACGTGTCAATTTTCGAAAAGAAAATTTTTCTTGTTTTAGATGAGAAAGTCTTTTCATTTGAGAATAAGATGATGTTTGGATGTACAAAAAATTTTCTTTTTGAAAACAAAAAGTTATTTGGAATGAGAAAAAATGGTGTTGGGAATAATGGATTGTGAGAAGATTTCAAAAATATTTATTTTCTTTTTCCAAAAGGGTACTATACAAAACAAGTTTGAAAATGAGATAGTTTTTATTTTTCAAATTAAGAGAATGATGGAAAAAGCTGTAACAAATATTTTTTTACAAAAATTTTTCAATTTCGGAAAATTAGATGTGTCATCTAAATTGAGGGTAAAAATATACTAATATCAAAAACATCAATTTTCATAGGATTGACATAAAGAAGTAAACAACGTATACCATAAAACAATATTTCAACAAACAAGATCTTGGGGAAAAATTCATAACATAAAATTGGGGAAAAAAACTTAGAATATGATATTGTATTATGTTTCATAATAAAAAATAAAAAATAAATAAAGAGCGTAAATTTTTCTTAAAAAATTATTATTTTTGGATTTTTTAAACAAATAAGACTTTCTTTTTACTGATAAAAAAAAACTGGTTAATTCTTTAATGATTTAGTTATGCTATGAAATCTTTGTTATTTGGGTTAAATTATCAATTTTGTATCGTTTAATTTCAGTCTTGATTTTATATATCGACACATGAAATTTCAAAATAATTATTAGCAAAATGACTTTGAAATAACCAAGAACGATCGGGTTTTTAGATGGTTGTTCTTGTATTAAAATGAAAGAAAGTTATTTTGCTAATTTCACTTTTCGAGGTTGTCATTTTGACAAATATTCCTTTTCATTGTTTAGGGGGCCATCCATGACATGGTCCAAAGTTTTGAGGGCAAATGTGAAAATTTTCCTTTATTTCAATTAAAAAACAACAAAAGGAGAAAATTTGCAAACGTTTCAAAATTTAACGGGAAAGATGTTACAACTTAAAACATAGGGGCGTTTTGTGATGAAGTCTTAAATTCGGAGGATAAAAGGAAATTTATCTAAAAGCTTCTTAAAGATATACTATTTATCCACATATCTAAAAAAAAAAAAAAAAAAAAATCAATGAGCATGAAATTTAATCCTTTTTGGGCCAATTTGGTAATGTTGTCATGTGGACACTTTTTACTGTAGCTGTGTTATGAGTATAAAATTATTGGGGCTAGAAGCATGTATGCATTTGGTAAAATTTTTTTTTTAAAAAAGTTGCTGTGAATACCAAATGCAGAATTATAGGTGTTTGGTAAACTATAAATAAAGTTGTTGTGCAGATTATAATGACTAAAAAAATACATACTATATTTTCGTCTAATAAATACTATAGTATACATATTGATGGTCTAACTTGTCAAAATTTCACACCAAATTATAAAATATATAATTTTTATCTTTATAATAAAAAAATGTATAAAAAAATTAGATTTATTGAAGACGATAAATTATACATTGATATAAAAATTGAGTATAAATTATAATAAATTTTTTTTTTGTTAAAAAAAAACAAAATAAAAGGTATAAGTTACAATTATACAATTTGAAATTATTTTAAAGAGGAAAAAGATATCTTAATCTTAAATAAATAGTTTTATTGTTTAGTATGTAGAAAAATAAAGTGGGTATATTGGATCTATTATTTATTGTCAAGGATAGTTTAATAAATTTGGAAAAAGACAGCATAAATAGCTGTATAAAAGTAACCTCTGACGTATTTTTCAAATTCTATTATACTATAATAATTTTTAGAATCTGCTGAACACAAACATGATTTACCAAATACCCTTACAATGTTATAGGTTCTTTAATAATTTAAAAACAACCCTCCCTAAACGGGCCTTTTATTTTTGTTTTTTATATTTTATATTTTTATTTTTTTAAATAAAGTGCAATTTCGTCTTTCAATAAACCAGAACCATGAAACTCCAATTTCAAAGGCAGTCAGGTGCAGCTTTCCCTCCACCCTGGAATATATATAGAAATAAAACGACAGAAACCCTCTGAAATCTGAATAGCGAAATCCCCCCTCCCCCTCCCACCAGAAAAGAAACCAAGCATTGTTTTGTTATCTCTCCAGATTCTACAAAAATTCTTCGTCTTTAAACCAGGTAAGGGTATCTTACTCTAACCAGTTTTCTTCGACGGTTTCTGTTTACAAGCGATTCGTGTCATGTTCTTTTTCGTTCTTTTGTTTCGAAATCTCTCTCCCTTGAATGGATAAAAAATGCTATGAATTTTGGTATGTTATTGAATTTATTGGGAAGAATCTGCGGAAAATACGAGATGAAATATGCTATAAGTTACTCGTATTTGTTACTTGCTCCGGTGTATCTTTCTAATTGCCCAACAATTTTTTTGGCTCTCCTTTTCTTTTTTCTACCTGTATTGTACCAACTGTTTTCTTCAATAATTTATATTTAGGAAAATGGGGGGTTTTTTTTTTGTTTTTTTGTTTTGTTTTTTGGACTGGTGCACTATGGACTTATTGAATTTAAATATGACAACAAGAACCTAAGCCCCCATTTAGTGTCCACTTGAGTTGAAGTTTTGGAGATATGTTGATTGGAGTTGAGTGGTTGTTTTGAATTGTGCGTTTGGTTGAAAATGAATTGTTTGGAGTTAAAAATGTAGGAATTGAAATGTTTTCCGGAAATAATAGCAATATGAATTTTGTTTCGTTCTTCTTGTCGTTCAATGCAATTTAAAGAGAAATCAGTGCATTTGGACTTGAAATAAGAAAGTTATGGACTTATAAACTTTGAGTTTTTAAAAGATATTTAGAAATGTGAATAGTGAAATTGGTTTAGTTTTGAAGAACAAGACAAAAAGTTTTTGAAATTTTTTTTGGAAAAGTTTGGTTGGAGTGGACCAACCAAACACAGTTTAAATTTGATAATACGTTTCAATCGTGGTTGAATAGCTAACACACTTCAATTAATCAACGGAATTCCCCATGATAATTTGCACAAAATACACCTGAAACTTTTTGTTCATTGGCAAGTTGGATCCTTAAGTTTTTTTAGTGGTTGTACATTGCCAAATATTGTAAAATTTTAGGGTCGTAAACGCCAAAATTGAAAGTTTGGCGCCCAACTTGCCAAGACGAAAAACTCAAGGGTGCAGTAGTTCAGTGCAACTTACCCAACAAAATTGTGATTATTGGTTTTTGACAAGGGAACAGTTTGGCTTTCAGGTTATATTTATATACATACATCTATCCGTTTTTTCCCTACTAGTGTTGTAACAATGGATCAAAAGACAGACGACGGGGCAATGAAACAGAGTGTGTTGAATTTCAAGTGCAAAAAGATGCTTCATGAGGTTGAGAAGAAATCAACTACTCTCTCACCTGCACAGAAAAAGAAGTCAGGACTAGTTGATAGCAAAAATATGGAGCCCAATATTGCATGTCAGACTCCGGAGAAGATAAATGAGGGTTTACACAGCAAGTTTCATGAGGGGCAAGTTAAACTTCCTGACAAGTGGGTAACTTTACATGTATAATTTCATCCGAAACATCCTTGGTTGATTGTGATATTTGACATTTTTTTTTTTTTGGCTTTCAGATATAGGACCCTAGTAGAGTTCTTTGATCGTATGAGTTGTTCGTTGAGGCTGCTTAGCCTGTACAAAAGATCGCCTACTTTTGGAAATATTTCTACTCAAATAGGGGTTTTGATGCAAAGGTAACTTGTTTCATACTTTAATATTAATAATTTGGACATATTAACCATATTTTTTGTTTCTTTCTTTAATAGTATTCTTCGATATAGATTATTTTTGGAGAGTATAGGTCAACAACATAAGACATGTTTGTTGCTGTGCAAGATACTAGCTTTTAAGCTCAAATGCTACAAATGGCCGAAGTAATCCCTTTAAGAATTGTTGACTGATAATACGAATTACTGGAAGTTAGAGAATAATTATTTCGACTTCTCTCTTTTGTTTGCTCAACTAAAGACAAACGATTTTTTTATTTTAACATAATTTTGAAGCATTACTTTTTTTTTTGGTTGTAAATTATAACTTTAGTTTGGTAATGTTATATAATTAGCTATTTCACGTGTGATTCATGGCCTCCTGGTGCAACATACGGTCATGAGTTGATAATTGCTTGCATTTAATAGAACCTAACTTATCATGATGGCCACATATAATCATTATTTGTAGACACTATTCTAGTCACTCTTGGAATAATTGATTTGCTTTTCTCATTAAATTCATATGCTATGTCTGCTACCTTTCCTTGGTATTTACTAAGATTTGTTATAAAACTTGAGAAGTTATGCTACTCTGGCAAATGTGTCTTCTTGACGCAAGTGTGTTTGGATATGATGTGTGGAGTATGGGCGAATGCCTGCTTTTGAGTCAAATTTTAAGCTTCCTTAGCGAGAGATGTCATATCAGCTTAATAAACAGAGATATCATTCTGAGTTGCCCAATTGATGGCAGGCATATTTGGCTAGAAAATATTAGAAATATGGTGAGAAAAAAGATCTTGAGATTACGCTGCATAAGTTAATAGACATCAAGCGCATTTGCTTATGATGTCCAGTAGTATGATCATGTCAACTTGTGTTTTTGGGATGGAATTTAGCATGGAGTAACAAAGATGCTAGGGTAGCCAGAGAGACGACCTTGCACTATTAAGTCCTGCAATAGATGTATTAAAGGCTAGTGCAGATGATACCTTACCAATTTCACTTGCATTTTAAAATGTATGGTCTACAGTATGACTTCTTGTTCTTCTTTTCCCTTTACATAGTTTGCTTTTGTCTACTACTATTTTTATCCTAAAAAAAAAATGGTGACCGTCACCAGTTTGCCTTTTTGTCCAAGTATAGCGAGCTCTAACTAGACAATGATAAGTTTGAGGTTTTGATAATTTTCTAATAGAGCGTATATTACATATTGAATTGCTCTTCTTGTCCAGAAAATTTTCATACAGGCATCTTGCACAGATGAAATACATACTTCCTGAAGCCTTACAAATAGAAATGATTCTCATACATGACAAGAGAACCCTATGCATGAAGCCTGATATGAAGATCACCTTGTTATTTGAAGTTGTGGAAGGTCATTCTCAAGTATCTGATTCTATAGCTCTAAGCCAAGTTTTTTTCTCGAGGCTTTATAACTTCTTTACCACACATACAGAGGTATTGTTGTCTTTACAATGACTGCTTTGTTACTCTTTCAAATTGATTGTCTAAACATTACTTAGAAAGGTTTCCACCAAATTGAGGACTGTAGGATAACCCCCGTGTCTAGGATGAGAATGACAAGGTCATGAAGTGGTTCGGTGGGCCTCCTGCAGATTTCAAAAGTTATAATTTATTGTTATTTTAGTTGTTTGTCTGGCTTTTGTTGGAAGCAAGAAATTGTCAACTGCAGAGGGAAGGATACTTTAACATATGTGACTATGAGACAATATTACCGTGGGGTATTAAATTTTAAAGACATGTCTAATTTTCACTGCGGGCTAATAAATTTTTAAGACATGTCTAATTTTCTAGAATTCAATGTTTTTTTAGATTTTTCTTGTATTTATTTTGCGTTTAATTAGTTTGGTAAATATTTATTTCTAGAAGTCACTGTGACATTTTTTATAATTATTTGTGTAGAATAATTATTTGTGTTTATTCGGGTAAATAATTTTTGATAAGTCACTGTGACATTGTATGGTGAAAAAAAATAATTATTTGTGTTTATGCTGTGGACAAGGCTAGTGATGTTCCAGAGGCTATATTGCCGGAGCCTTTCACCCGAAGAAGCGAGATTACCGTTCCAGATGAATTGTCCGTTGATTGTTGTGTAGAATCTCAGCAAACGCCTACTCAAACAGAGCTTTTCTCAGAAAAATTCAACCCACATTTTAGCAGACATTTCTCTCAGAATGCTGTTGTTGCTGAAACAGAAAAGACTCAGGTTTTGGCATCTGTGGTTGTACCTCCCATCGATACTGTAGATAAGCAAGATGATAAAAATGAGCAGCAAAAAAAATTTGTTGATCCAATTTCTGTGTCTAATTGCGTCATTAGCCAAGACTTTACCAAGAATGCGATGCAAAATAATTCACCTGGTACATGTTCTAAGTCCATCTCTATGGATCTGCTATTACAACCAAATCCTCAGTGCTCTCATGGTAGAACAGTCGAAAGCCCTGTTTTCAAGCTTACATCATCTACTGAAAGTTTAACAATAGAGACACCTTTACAGTCGGTACCAAAGAGATCAGTTTCCAGTTATGATGTATCAGACAAGATGATTACCAGCCAGGGGCCTACCCCATGTTGTAATTCTGCAAAAAGAGCTCTCGACTTTTTTTACTTGGAAGGTGATGATGAAAGTGCATTGGATTCTAGAGTTGACAAGTCGAAATGCAATGAAGTTGTATGTGAGCACATCTCTCAAATTTCTGAAGGATTTTCCGAGAATGGAAATATCTGTGGTTTGTCATCACCATCACGAGAGGTATGCCCTTTTCTCTTGCATTGACCCTATTAGTAGATGTGTATACGGCATGTATCTTACTTCATCTTTATTACCTATTTCAGCTACTTTGCTACAAGCTGCTTTCTTTCAGATTTGAATTTGGTATTGAGTTAAAATGTCAAGTTTGTCGATTTAAAATGACTACCGTTTGGCTCACTATCAGAGGAAGTATGTGATTGTCTTGAAGAATTTTAACTTTTGATGGCTAGAGAATGCTGATAATTGATGTTCTCTCTTGTACACAAGGTCCTCATCTGGACATAGTAATCCATGGTTTTGTGATAGCAACTTATGTTTCTTGGCTATTTAAACGGGAAAAAAAAATGTTGCACTTCTTGACTCTAAAACAAACTGAAGAATGGTGCAACCCCGAAATCTGATGTGGGTACGTTACATTATTTTTCCAACTGTAATCATTTAACTTACCATATTTCTATTTTATGAACGATTTGTTGTTTACCACTTAGGATGTCGGATTTATTGGATCAGAGTCAAGATACTCAGTTAATGTGTAGTATTAGTATTTTTCGACCTTTACACGGGGAATACTCTTTGAAAGGAAATATTATGAGGTTAATTGCCATCTTTTCTCAGATTTCGACGTCTATTCGGTGCACATCATTAAATCGTGGACTGAATTTTTGGGCTGTTTTATGTTCCTTATGATTTTTGACTGGCTCTCTTGGCATATCGGAAAAAAGGAAAAAGAAAATAAAAACAAAAGGTTTCCCTTGGCCTTGAAAATTAAAGATAGGAGAATGTGCAGAAACCATATTATTAATCTTTTGCAATGTCTGGAATATATATGATATAACTAGAAACTTTACTTTTTTGTTTTCCGAGGACTCCTTATCCTCTTTCCTTTGTACTTGATTCATCATATTAATTTGATATAACTAAAAGATATTTTCTTTCTTTTCCTCCAAATATTGGTTTCAGTTTTTTACGGCATAAAAAGATACAGAAATAATTTTCAGTTGTTCTGATGCGTTTTAGAATACTGTTCTATTTGCACTCCGCTTTGCAAGATAACTTGCAATTTCAGTGGTAAGGTTTCTTTGGCACCTTAAGTTTTCTTCTATAAGCTGTACATACATGTCCGAGTTTTCCTTCTGTATGCATTATACTTTGATCATGCTGAGATGTATATCCTTTTGTATCTATTGTAGTGATTCCAATATTATCTGAGACAGCATTTACATTTTCTATTTCAGTTAGAAGAAGGCCTTGGTTACCTTTCCGAGGTTTGTAACAAGAGTCAAACAGGTGAAATCCAACAAAACTCGTCTTCCCTGGTTGACATGGTTGCTTTGATTCGCTCGATATTTAAGTCTGCCAACTGCTCCCCCATCACAAAGGAAGAGCTTGTGCACAAGATAATTATGAACAGTTTTGATATTGTTGACAAAAGTAAGTATAGTGTTAACTAAAATGCGAATTATGATTTCGTTTCACATTTCTGGCATTTAGCACAAATGTCTTTTCTTCTTCGCAGGAGAAGTTGAAGAACAGATTGATCTATTAGAAAGGCTTGTTCCAGATTGGATATACAGGAAGCTGGCTACTAGTGGAGATATTATGTACAAGTGAGTTATTTTTGTTCTTCTGCGGGTTATTGTGCGTATAATTGTGTTTAGAGGATCTATTTGTACACAAATATTGGTCTGATAAAATTTTTTTAGATGAGAGTAATATTATAGAAGTAGATTGAGCTATCTGAATAACGTAGTCTCTTCTAACGATTTTATATGATTTATTCAATAAAGCGATTAGGAGTTAATCTACATGTAGTAGTAACTAATTTATCAGGTTAAGTCCAAAGTTAAAATTTAAGTTCAGGATAGGTTCAAATTTCTATATTCCTTTGATGCAAATAAGAGAATGGTTTAGTTTTAGAAGTTCAAAAGCTAAGCATTTACATTTATTATTTGGTAATTTAATTTGAACATGTACTAGTAGTTCTTATTCGAATTTGACCTAAATATTTCCCTATAGGAACAAAGAATGACTAAACAACTCTTTGACAAATTATTCCTACATTTTGTCCAAAACTGTGGTTTTTTCTTCAAAAGAGGTTTAGTATAGTGGTAAATGCTAATTGACTGAAAGGGGTTTCTGAGTTGGTGCAAAACAAGTGCTATTTTGGAATGATTTCCGAAAACAACTTTAGTGGGAAATGTGAAAAACGTTTTCAACACGGTACCAATTTCTGCATTTTTAGTTGCTGGAGGAAATTTTTTGGAGAGTATAAAGGGATTTGAGGAGAAAAACTGCACATTTCTAAAAAGAAAGAGCTTTTACTAAAACAAAACCTGTCTGATTCTCAACTACAACAGCAGCACAACTTCGAGGAATCACCTAAAACCAGCTTCAGATTGGATAAGAATTCTCATTATTTTCTGAAGCCTATTAATAATCAAACAAATCATTCTTAACAAGAACAAGAAATATTAGACGAAACTGAGTGCACCAGAGGGGACAATTTCTACGTAATTTTTGTATTCTATCATTAAAAAAAAAGAAAATTTTTTTTGATTGTTATTATTATTTATTTATTTTTTAAGATAATTGTGGCCTACTGTCATTTCGTGTTTGTTTGGTCTTTTGGGCAGTATCAAGGACGTCTCAGATCTTGACTCAATTCGAGCAAAGCTAATTAGTGCTTGAAGAAGCAGCTGTAGGTAATGACCTTTATTTATTACTATTATTTTTAATTATTATTTTTTTACTTTGCTACACTAGAAAATGTCTGTCATTTGCACGATTAAAGTTTTTTTTTTTTTTCTCCCCTCATGTTTCATTCGCTTCTACGTGTTTTATCTTGGAAACGTAGTGATTTTAAGTCTGGTTTGGTGATCTTGTCGGCTAAATGCTGGTTGTTTTGTTTTTTGAGTAGGCAACAGTGAAGGTGGTGAAATTTCCAGTTCAATATTCCCTCCCTTGGAAGTTTCACGACGTTTCATATAATTGATGCATCAGGAGATGGGGAATTGAGTCTGTTAATGTATTTCTTTTGAAAAAGTAATCCTATGGATTTGGAGTTTTTTAGGTTTACTGTAATATGGGGCCAAGACTTATGAGTTAAAATTGCAACCAATGCCCGATTTAAAAATTGTTTTTCAAAATTTGACAGCCTGTTTTGCCAAATCTTCTTGATACAATTCCCCTTGTTAAAATCATACCACAATGAGATTACTTCCAGTTTCAGTACTGGTTTGAAAACTCGTTAGTTTTTTCTTCTTATCCTCGATCTTATATGGGTTGTATAGTCGACCAAATCAGGTCGACAAGATCAAACGGAGTAAATCTGCTTGGCTCGACACATGAAACCGAAAAGTAGAAAGACAAGAGTCTCACCCGAACATTATTCTCTCTCCCCGTAGATTGCTCTAGCTAGGTTAATGTTAAACTTGCATTATTTTTATATCAATAATAGCCACATTTTACTCTTAGTTAAAATGAACTATAGCCATTCATGAATGCAGGATAGTATAAATATACTCCACTCTCTTAGTTAAATAACTGTAAATAATTATTTACCAAATTGCTCTACAATCTTTTAGTGAAGTCATAAAAAACAGTATTGCACAGAAAATGATGTTTAGTGGGTGTTTGGTGTACAGTAATTTTTGACTGAGAGTGAGAATCCTTTCACATTCCCATGTTTGATACAAGAATTAAAAATTTTAAATTCTCAGCAAACTCAATACCATGGGATTCAATTTACCCTAAAATGACGTCATCTATAACCCATCGACCATAGTAATATTTATGTTTATGAGAATCTCAATACGATGTGAAAACATATTAAAATAAATTTAAATTTCTTTCCATCACCATCTCCGGCCTTCTACGCCCAACATAACCCAACTGCCGCCCAATGTTGCCCAAGCCGCCTAATCCTCCCCAAAAAGAGGAGGATTTTTCTTTTGTTTTGTTTTGTTTTTGTTTTTTAATTTTTAATAAAGTTTCAAATTTAATTAGGCATCTGATTTTTTAATATTTGAAAAACAATAAAAGGTGTACAGATAATAACTTCCCAAACTAATAATGAGATATACTTAATCTTAAAATTCTCAATTTTTAATATTAAAAGAAAAAAAATTACATAACCATTAATAAAAATTTACCAAACATAAGCGAGAATATGAAAGAAGATTCATATATGCAACCAAACACAATAAAATAAAATTCTTAGAAAACATATTACCTTCTTCTCAAAAATCTGATTCCTAATGATTATTACATATTGTATGCCTCGTTAAGGTTCACGACATTTGCAGAAACCCGTGCATACATTAGGAGCTTTTACGCAGATGCCCTCGACTGATAATGACAAGATTTTCTTGCATTTTTTAGTACATATCTTATTATCATGACATGGTTATCGAGTCTTCACAAAAACCCATTTCTCACATTCTGTTATTCACAAAATGAAATTAAAAGTTAAATTTGACCCAATAGGATATAGAAACTAAAGAAACAGAAACAATACTTGCTTATTGTTAAAATATGACCTAATAAAACCCTACCTCCCAGAACGTTTTTGTTTGGGTTAGTAGAAGTTACTAATTGCATATTTGTTTCTTGATTTTTTTTTTTTTGGTTGTTGTTGTTTTTTTTTTTTTTTTTTTTCTGCGGGGGCTGGTGGGTAAAATTATATTTTGTAGGAGTCACGTAGGAAACTGAGCAAAGTCTATCAATAGAATCAAAATTGTAATGAAAAACAGTTTAATTGGGAATATATAGGCTCTTTTTTGATTCAGAGAAAATTAGTGTGTATATCAAGAGAGATGTTGAATCATTACAGAAAAAGGTTCTTGAGCTTGAGAGTGTACTTCTGAATCAACGAAGATTTCTCTGCTTTTTTATTTTTTATTTTTTTATTTTTTCCTTCTTCTTCTTCTTCTTCTTCTTCTTTTTTTTTTTTTTTTTTTTTTTTTTTTTTTTTTTTTGGAGTTAGAAATTTTGTCTGGAAAGTCTGTCTACAAACTATTTGTCAAACAACAAAGTAGGATTTGTCTCAATAAATTGGCATAAGAGATTTGGTTTAGTTGGACCATCTCCCATGAAAATACTAATTTCAATGCTATATTTGATGCAAAAAGTAGAAAATAACATGTTTTATATATGTTGTTCTTTTGTACTAATTATATAATAATGCTAAGCTTTGTGTTAGGATTAGTGCCCTAAAGCAAAAATTTGTTCATAGATTTGACATTTATCGACTAATAAATGTTATTTATTTATTTCACATATCGGCTGTCCTGGATACTTTCATTAGTATAGATTTGTTACAAGCATATAGGATCAGGATTATCGATATAATAAATTTAAAATTATACATAAGGAAGTACGCGGAAAGATATAATACTAAAGTGATAATCTAAATTAAGAGTCCGCAGTCGTGAAGCAAAGGGGGCACTTTGACTTCGGTTAGACTGTAATATTATCTACTTCCACTCTTCTGGGATAGTTTGTCTTGGCAATTGGAATGAGGCTTTCCAAGTAGAAACATTGATATATATATATATATATATATATATATTTATGAGGGGTTTATCATATGTATTAGACCGGACCTAAAGTGATATTGATTTATGTAATAATTCCGTTTAAGATAAATCAATTCACTTTGAGGGATATTCTTGTGGAAATCTTAATCTTGAGTAGATAAATGATTGCATATCTGTGTGATGTATCTTTTGATTTATCAAATGATTAGGCACCGAAGTAATGGCAACTTTTACTCGACAAATTGGAGATGCGTTGCATATAGGACGACAACGTTATTTATAAATATAGAATCCATAGCTCTTTTACAAGAGTAAATGATATTCTCTTAAAGTGTCAATTGAGATTTGATTAAACAATAAAAGATCTTAGTCAATTATGTAATTTGTTTACTGAATGTTTTTCTATTTATGGAGGATTTCATAAATAGGGTTTGATTAAGATGAAATGGCAGAAACTTTTAATGAAAAAATGATTGAGAAGGTAAAACAAAATTTTAACCTTAATTTTAATTATGAATATCCTATGGGGATTCTACATTATAAATGAGCTTTCATAATTCGGTATAGAATCAAAGAGTTCAGTTTCACAGTTATAGTGGAGAAGTCATGGAGTTTAAAAATATGGATAAATTGATTTGGGTAAATTAATTTATCTATTGTTATTTTAGTTTTGATTTTATATGTCCATCGGTTCCCCTTGCTGGCTTACAATTCCAAGAAACGTCACGGAATGATTTTTGGTTATCCGGCACTATGTCGGAACTATTCCGGATAACTGTTCCGGATGGAACAAGATGAAGCAAGAAAACATCACCCCCTCCCATGGGTGTAGGCGTAGGCCATAGGGGCAATCCCATTCAGGGACTATGCTCATGTGATAGATGATATAGTCTCAAGTTGTTTCTGATAATTTTGGGAAGAATTAATTTTACCAGTAAATGAATTTTTAATTCTAGAAATTATTTGAAATTCAAATAATTATTATCTTGGATTAAATGATAATATTTGAAATTTAAATTGTTAAATTAAATTTGTTATCTTTGGATAAAGATCACAATTTAATTTAAATTTAAATTGAAGATAATAATTTAAATTATAGTTTGTTATTTTTGGATAAAGATCACAATTTAATTTAAATTTAAAAGCAGACAAGATAATATCTTCGATTAGATATTCTATACGAATTTGAATTTAAATAAATGGATAATTATCTATGGATATGGATAGTCTTTTATTTAAATTAAGGATAATGGTTGTCAAAAATTAATGAATTACATATTCATTGGTGGCTATAAATATTTGATTGATGGAGCAATTTTTGACTAAGAGACTAAAAGCTAAGACTAAGTCTAATGGACTAAGAAGAACCATTATTTAACTGTCTGTGCTTTTGTTTCTATTTCAGGAATTCTCCATAGAAACAAGGGTTTTCAAGATTGAAAACGGAGAGACGATACAGAAAAGGAGTATTACTTCGTGACCGGAAATTCTACCAAGTGTGCAAAAACACACCCGTATGTGGAAGAGTCATAGCAGGGAAGGTCAGGTGGTTGGTGCTCATAATCTGGAGTTTGCTTGATTATCCAGAATTGATTGCTAATCTGGTATGTATTTATTGCAAATTAATTATTGCATATAGCAAAATGGGTTTGTTCGATTCTATTGGTATGGTTAAATTTTTTTTGAAATCCACCATACTAGGTTTTCCGCTGCATAAATTATTTTCTCCAATTTTTCCTTCAATTGGTATCAGAGATAGGCCTATGATCAGTGACGGATCTACCATTTCAATCCAGTGGGGGCACAAATAAAGATAAATTTTTTTCATTAAAATGATTTAAAAAATCAAGTAAACTACCCCTAATATGTTTTAGTAATAAAAAAAATATTGACCCTTTTGAAAGTATTCATTAAATAAGTGTTTTTGTATTTTCAAATCGTTACATGATACCCTAATTGTCAAAACTTTTAAAAGTAGCTTCGTCATTCATTACACACTCCTTCATTTATCGGAAGACGACAAACTCTCTCTAACTTTATTATCTTATTTCATAAGAAATATATCATGAATACAAAACTAAAGTTACAAATATAGATATTAAAACTAATTTTCAAAAGTTATAAACATTCATGAACTATATTTAGTAACATAAATTTACGACCACAACACGTTAGTTGTCGATTATTGGAATAATATGACATAAAAGTATTGTGAAGAGGAAACCACAAGAAAGAAGATGAAGTAAAAGAAAAAAAAAATGGAAATGAAAATTGATGAGGAATATAAAAAAAGGTAAAGGGAATGGAAGTGAAGAAAGAGAGATAATAAAAAGAAAGATAGAGACTTCAACTAAAAAATAAAAAATAAAAAATAAAAAAATAAAACTAAAGAGACGTCATATAGTCTAATAAAAAAATAAATAAAAATGTCTAATGTTATAAATAAAGACAGAAGATAAATAACAATTTAAAAAAGAGTTAAATTGAAGTCTCAAACAAAAAGCCCAACGGCTCAGCAAAGCGTAAAGGAAGCCCAAAGACCTTAGCACTCAAAAGAGCATTCTACTGACTATCTAGTGGTGGCACTAGCGGGGTTGTGGGAGAACTAATAGAGGCTCATCCTCAAAATGACCTTTGTACATAGTTGGGTTTCTATTTTCCAGGGGGGCCAGGTGCCCCTACTGCCATTAACGTGCGTCCATCCCTGCCTGTGATCATGTTATTTACATAATTAATTATGTGATCCTCCCACTCCTTGTGTGTATGAATAATATTTTAGGAAGTTGGCACTCTAGGTTTTTATGTGATTTTTCGTACATGATTTTGTATGGTTATGCTTGATTGTTATCATGGATAAATATGTATGTCTGTTAAAATTAATTTATATGGATGTTTATTAATGAATTTTACCGGTCATGGATTTTTAGAGTTTAGAATGGTGTATCTAGGTTTTTCTCATAATTATGGGAACGATCTATTATTACCGTAATTTTTTCATAGATATTTTTTAATATTCTAGATTCTTTGTAAGCCGAAAACGGTACATGAATTTTTTATAATTCTTGACGAAGATGAAGATTGAAGATGGAGTTTGAATGAAGGTGATTGCAATTTTTATTTTCAAATTTTCTGTAAAATTTTGGTTTTAAAATTATGGAATTAAAAAGGGAACAGACAGCGCAAGACTATGCGAGGCATCAGCTTACGCCGTGCCAGGGGGCATGTCGCCCGCCTGGAGCCCTGTGTAGAGGCTCAAAGGCCCAATGGTACGTGTATAATTTATATTACGTGTGTAATATATATTATGTTATATATAAATATGTATATAGTCATATATATTTTAATATGTATAATAAGTATTATTATATTAATTTTTATATATTATAATATATTATATATTATAATATTTTATATATAAAGATAATATAATATAAATATTATTTATATATTTTATATTATTGGATAATAATATTTAATATATTGAAAATAATATAATAGGGTTTTGGATTAAACCCAGAAAATACAATAGGTTTTAGATTAAACCTGGAAAATTCCAGAATTTGTGTTTTGGTCTATGTAGGCTAAAATAATTGCAAGAACGGTAATTTTTGCGGTAAACCCAAATATAAAATAATTTGAAAAATTTTCCAAGTGAGAAAATTCCGGGAATTATTTTATGGCACACAAAAATTCAATTTTGACCTTTTGTAGATGCGGAGACCGATGGCAGACTTGATGATGGATAAACGGAGACAAGCAATTGCAAGAGAAGGACGAATTGTCAATCGGTTATTTTTTGTAATAGTCTATTTTTCTTTTCTATAGGAATGGAACCATGATATTACGGCCATTTATCATGTTTATGCATGGTTGGTTACTTTATTTTTCTATATTATGTATGAATGATTGTTTTACTGCGTATTGGTGATAACATGTCATGTAGAATAGGTGAGTGCCACTCATATAAATATGTTCATGCATGTTAAGTAAAACTTTAAGTTCTTTAAAATATTGAGTGGGAGAAGGGTTCTCTTATGGAAAAGAGAATCCTTCGGCCTTTATTGTTGGTCCATATGTGAAGCAAGTGATACCTTGAGTGTTACGGCTGGGCGATCCTGCAGGAGGGTATTCATCAGGCAGTATACTAGGTTAGATCTCCTTCAGGATAACATTTATTGACGTGCTTTATTGTTGGCCACCTTTCGATGGAGGCAATAAATTATGCATCGATGTAATGTAAACAATGAGAGGAGTTTGTGGCCAACAGTGGAATCCATGAGTCGATCGATGTGCGGCAAGGGAAAGTTGTCCTTGGGACATGCTTTGTTCAAGTCGGTGAAGTCAATGCAAACTCATCACTTGATGTTCTTCTTCTTGACAATCACTACGTTGGCTAGCCAATCGGGGTATTGTACTTCCCGGATGAATCTTGCTTCTAGGAGCCACCTAACCTCTTCGTTGACGATTTGGTTTTGGTCAACTCCAAACTTCTTCACTTTTGGCGGACTGGCTTGTGGTTGGGATCCACGTTAAGCTTGTGACTAATGACTTCTGGGTCGATTTCAGGCATGTCTGTGTATGACCAAGCAAAGCAATCTTTGTTAGGTTCAAGGAACAAGATGTCGGCGGAGCTGCCGTTGTCGATGAGGATCCTTCTAACTTGGCAATTGACGATTGGAAGCGTGATGACTAGTGCATCGTCATGCGGTCGACACAACTCGGTGGCTTCCTTCTCCTGGAACGAGATGATGTGGTCGATCAAGGAGTCGCATGGCAGGTAGCTGGGAGGTGGAGTAGAGGCCTTCTTGATGTGCTTTCGGATTGATGAACCCGAGTCACCGCTGCACGGCGAATAGCCGAGGACAAATCCGATTGTCTTCTTCGTTGGTGGAGATGATGGTGTTTTGCTTGATCTTTTCTTGTCACGTTCAAACCTATCTTTGAGGATGCCATATGTTTGGCGTCCTTTGTCGCTTAAGAACTCCTTCAGGTGGCCTTGCTTTAGCAACTCCACAATCTCGTAGCATAGCGCTTTGTAGTTGACGGTCAGGTGACTGTGGTCCTTGTGGAGCTTTCAAAATTAGTCCATGTTCCTACGATTCAGACAAGTCATTGTTTTACCAGGCCAACGAACGTAATCTTTACCTTACAGGTGCATCACGAGTCGCTTGGGGCTGATATCGTGCACATGTTTGGGTGGCGAGAGGAGATGCCTCTCCGTTCTTAGTTTGTGCTATCTGCCTCTGGAATCTTGACTCGATCGATTGTCTTGCATTTTGGAGTCGCTTCTCTAGGGTCGATTGTTTTCTCTTTGCTTGTTGGCGGAATGGGAACTGCGTTGATCAAGGCTTAGCCTTTCGGCACATGGTGTCCTGTTAAAGCCTTCGCACTCGATCAAGCCTTGAGCTTGTGCTAACACGTCGGCAATGGTCCTTGGCTTCCGACTGCATATTTCATTGAGGAAGGTCGAGTTGGGTGTTAAACCCCTCTTAAAGGCAAGTAAAGCTACTACATCATTATAGTTATGTATCTTAGCAACGGCCTTGCTGAATTGCTTGACAAAGGTTTGTAATGACTCACCGGGCTCTTGAATGATGGAGAAGAGCTCTTTATGAGTGGTTCCACTATAGATGTTGATAGATTAATTCTCTAAAAAGGTCTTGGTCAGATCCTTGAACGAAGCGACTGAACCGTCGTTGAGTTGGCAGAACCATTTGATGGCGTTGCCCTTGAGGCTTTGTGGGAAAATCTTACACATGATGGCGTCTCTTGACTCCTTTGGCATGGAAGTACTGAGCATGACTTGTTGATATTGATAGATGCGCTCGTGAGGATTCTTCTTCCCATCGAACTTGGAGAAGTTTGGTGCACGTAATTTTGCTAGCACGGTAGTGTCTATGATTGCTTGAGCGAAAGGTGATTCATTCATTTCGTCCAGAAGGTCTTCATAGGTTGCGGGGTGTCCGAGTGCTTGGAGTATGCACCTCTCCATGGTCTTTACCTGATTACTTACCGCATCGGAGATGGCTTGCTGCAGGTCGAATGCTTCGGTCGGAGGAGCACTATAGAGTGGCTGTGGTAGTACCGTGATTGGAGAGACTGTGTAAGTCGGCAAGGCAGGAATCAAGACTCCAGTTGAGGCGACTGGGATGGAAGGAATTGAGCCTGGGGCAGTCACCTAGATCGAGTTGCTGATTGCAAAGGTTGTTCCTTGAGGCGTCATCACTGAATAAAGTGATAGTATCGAGTGGAGTGGACTATAGGGCGTGAAGGCCGTAGTCGGTTGGAAGCCATTCGGGAAGATGTTTGTAGCCACTAGGTTGGGCTGTGTAGAACTCCCAAAGGTTGCAGCGGTGGATGGCAGTGGAGTATTAAAGATGGTTGACGCATTGAATCACCTCCGCAACTCCTTGTTCTTCGCCATTAACTCGGTGATCCTCCAGTCGATCACTTCTTGTCGCTAGCTTTCACCTGCTTGCTGGGGTCCTGTACCTGCAGTGGGAGGGTTAGCCGGCTGCTAGGATGTTCTTGCACCTTTCATCAGGTCAGTTGGAGCAGTGTTTTTCTTGGTCATGGCGGTAGTGGTTGCCATGTTGTTGGCGTCCGCAATATTAGCCATAGGCCCTACGGTGGGCGACAAACTGTAGAGGTTAAAATCTACAGTAAAATCAGAATAAGTTGGGTTATGGCCTACGACTGTGTTGTTGAGCCGACTAAGCGTGCTTTGAGTTGATTGTTAGTGTTAGTTTCAAAATCAGAACAAAGTACAGTAAATAAAGTAGAGAACACAAGAAATTTATAAAGGTTCACTCTCAATGTAAAAGCTAGTCCTTGGTGGTGGTTTGTGAGGTTTCATTATAATTGATTAAAGAGTATAGTGAACGCCGTAGCGAAGAGAATAGGAAGAGAGGAATCGGGGATTATAGCAAATAGAGAGAGATTTCAGAGAGTAGAGAGAATCAGGAGTAGATCAGGAAGTAAGGGAATTATGGGGGTTCTGGGATGATTCCGGATGTCTTGGGTGAATTTAGGCTTGATTTTATGTGTAAGGGCGAGAATTGATGGAGGTTGCGGTCCCCTATGTATGTGAGAATGTCTCCTATTTATAGATGGAGATTGATAGCTTTAATTGCCTGATTTGGTGTAAATCTTGCCATATTTGCTTATTGGAAGTTGTCTCTTTTGGTCTTGGTTGATTTTCTATAAATAACTTGCCTTGATGAATTAGGGAAAGTCCCCTTTAGACTAGATTCTTTCCTTGATTGCTTGTAAGAGTAAATATGACAGGTTTTGTGATCCTTCCATATGATGACTTCAGGAAATTGCTTGATTCTTGAATTGATTTCCTTGCTTTACGATGTCACGTGGATAGTGAGAGATGATATATGAAATTTGACCTCAACAATTGACTTAATAATTATTTGTGTAAAAATGCTATATATGTTTTCACCATACTCAAAAGTTTTAGTTCCCATACAAAAGATTATAATGTTGTCATCATTAAGAAGTGCAATGGAGTAGAACAAGTACGAAAAGCCAAGAAAGGGGTCTAATCACCATTGTCAACCAGAATAAATGAAATATATCTGATTAAACATCTTCAACCCGATCAAAAGAAATTATCATTGATATTATTAACGAAATTTGTTATGCACTATGAATCAATCAAATCGATTTAATGTTAACACAAGTTAACCATATGCATGAATAGGAATTGTAAGTAAAAACATCAACTGCATAAAGGAGAGAGTTAATTATTAATGCCAGTTTACTACCATGTACATTTGGAGGTTCAGATCCATGGATAATGTGTAGTTACCTTGCACTAAAGATTGATTCACTTCCATTCCTTGACAAGAAAATCAAAACTCAAATATTGGTTCACTCTTCGATATCTCCTCGGTTCTCCTCACAAAGTCTTGGATGGCCCTGTCCTCCATGTCCTTAATCTACCTGTCATGGCTTATCGAACATTCGATCAAGCATTGCTCTTCTGTTGGTATGGATTCCTCAACCTCCTCTGTGCAAACCTGGTGGGGTTGCACTTGGCTGGAAACCTATGATGGTTTCTGCCAAGGTACAAACCATCTTGGTTAGGTTCTCGATGTTCCATGTGAGGATTTTCATTTGGATAGGTGTCCTTGGCTTTTGTCTACCACATCCTTGTAGGGGCTGTCGGTTAGTGGTCTATGAACCCATTGGTCCAGGAAGCTCTTAGGGCTCCTGGGGTCATGTGCATCTTGTTTCTCCATCTACCTGGTTAGAGGCAGATTATGAGTGAAGGTAACATTGTTGGAAAGGCAAGGTGCCCTACTTCTAGCGCCAAAATATTGATCCCAAAATATTTGACACAACACAAGATAGAATCACTTGTTGTGATCGACTCAATGCCTCCTTGTTTTGTATAGTCGCTTGCAAAATGAAGAAGAGCACCTCAGAGTCAAAGGGACACCAGTGAGGTATTTGCTAAAGACACTCTGATACTCATTTCAGCAAAGGGTATTGATGAGCAAGTGAAGAGGCAGAGTTTGGATAAGGAATATAATCCATATTTGAGGGAAAGGTGCACTGCTCTATTAATAATATTTGTGCCTCATGGACCTGGATGCCTTGGTTGGACCTGGTGGGTTGACCGATGTCAGATGTACCTTTGTTTTGTGCCTATTTGACTGATGCCACGTGCCTCACTACTTGGGGTAGTGAGGGGAGGTGTAGGTACTAGTGTAGGTACTAAAGTTGGTACTAGGGTAGTGGAGGAGGTGTCACGTGGACTAGTCAGTTTGAGTGAAGGTTGGAAAAGTGGACAAAGTAACTTGGCTTGGTCTACACGGTATGCCACTGACCATCGTCCGATTATCTTGGTCACCTTTTTGGGGGAGATCCTTGATCATCTTGTCCAGTGGGGGGCCACTTAGCTTGACAGTTTATTGCCTTTTCTATGAGCCGGCTTCCCTCTTCGGCTTTAGGGTGGTAAGGCAAGAACGAGCACCTAGTCGGTTGATTGTGCGAACCACTCGTCTGAAGTGCGCTGACGCACTCAAGACTCGCCATTCTTTGTTAGTGTTTTTTTTTTTATAAAGATCACGTTTGCACACCAGTCCGCATAGCTCATTTATCTGATGAACTTGTTGAGCAACTTTCTTACTTCTTCATCGATAGCCGCATATTGCTTTAGATTGAAAGCTCTCCTTTTTTGGACTACCGGTTTGTGCTTAGGATTGACGCGTACACTAGTGGGTAATTATTGATTGTACATTTAAGCACTGGATTTACGTAATAATTTCTACCATTTTTAAAAGTTTGAGATTTAAATGTCAATATCGGATTTATAAGATAATTAAAAATCTAAGATAAAATAAACACTAGAAATACGTGAGGAATATTGTATATACACGATATATATATATATATATATATATTTTTTTAGGTTTACCTTGAAATATTCGGATTTACATATATGTATATATTGATTTTATGAGATATAGATGTTAAATATTGTATTTACCTGATCTTTTTTTTTTCCTCCTCCTGTTAGTTTTCAATATCATAACCGGATCATTTACCCAAATTATAGACTAAACCCTAAATTAATTGAAAATCTAAAATTTCTCCAAATAAAAAAAAAAACCCCTAGAACCCCAATTTTCATCGGAGAAGATGACATTGTTAGTGCCGGAGATCGTGATGAAGATAACTCTTGTTGTTGCCGTCAGCTCCACCTCCCAAGCGTTCGCCACTGCTAGACGTCATTGCTTGTCGCTTTAAATCCTGCTCTATATTTATATACACACAACTACAGAATGTGGATACCACGACGGAGCTTCCACGACCGTTATTTAAAAAACCGTCGTGAAA
The DNA here is from genome assembly GCA_008635985.1 of Ficus erecta. Classification (NCBI taxonomy): domain Eukaryota; kingdom Viridiplantae; phylum Streptophyta; class Magnoliopsida; order Rosales; family Moraceae; genus Ficus; species Ficus erecta. The sequence continues at coordinate 78,382 of BKCH01001305.1, read as the reverse complement.
ACTGAGGCAAAAACACGGAACAAAAAGCGGTCTCCGAAAACCGTCGTGGAAGTCGAGACTTCCACGACGGGTGTTTAAAACCGTCGTGGAAGTATGTATTTCCACGACGGTTCTCTAAAACCGTCATGTAAGTCTTGACTTCCACGACGGTTTTCAGGAAACCGTGGTGGAAGTCTCGGGGATTACACCACGGTTTGAAACAACCGTCGTGGAAGTCTCGGGGATTCCACGATGGTTAACTAAAACCGTCGTGGAAGTCAAGACTTCCACGACGGTTTCCATGAAACCGTCGTGGAAGCATCGTTCTTTTGTTCAGACATATCAGATCGAGTTGTCTTGTTTTTCCCACATCGATACACCAGCTGCCGTGAACAAAAATCAGATCAGATCGCTTCGACAACAGTTCCATACGCCGCTGTTAGACGCCACCCACCACCATCTACTGGTCGATCATCATTATTGTAAGTCATGATGACACAAATTAACTCATCTTTTTGATATTTTCCTCTGTATTAATTTTTTATTTACGAACCCAGAATATTAAATTTAATTTGTATTTTTTTGTATTGCTTTTGATACGTTAAATACTGCAAAGTGTTTAATTCAGTGATCACAATCAATGTATTTTTAGATTGATTTTTTTTTTAGTTTGGATTTTTAGTTTGGATTTTTTAGTTAAATCCTAAATCAATGTATTTTTAAAATTACGATGTATTTTTATTTTGGATTTTTTAGTTAAATAACCCGGGCCGGTTTTGTAATTGTATTTTTGTTTTGTTATTTTTTTGGATTTTTTAGTAAATATATTGTTGATTTAATTAATGCATGTGCCGAGAGTATTTGTATATAACTAATTAAATGCAAATGATATTCATGCATTCAATTTAAAAATATGCACACCTTGACTTCGAGAACTTTGATTTATTGGTTTAGGATTTGCGCGCAAATCATAAATAGGAAATGGATGTGGCTTGATAGATTGACTAAAGCATATGAAGATGGTGTTGGAGAATTTTTGTCATTTGCCAAATCTCATACACAAGACGATAAGATTCGGTATCCGTATCAAGTTTGTGGTAATCATAGATCACATTCCATTAATGATGTTAGAGGACATTTGCGCGCTTATGGGATTATATGTTCTTACTAAACATGGTATTTACATGGCGAAGATTTTGTCCATATTAAGTATACATCAACTAGTACTAAAGGTAAAGAGTCTATTGTTGAGGAAAACGTTAGTGATAATATGTACAATATGATTAATGATTTGGAAGAAAACTTTGTGCACCGTCCGGAGTTATTTGAGGAAATGATTAATGATGCCGAAACGCCCTTGTATGTCGGGTGTACAAAATATACAAAATTAGGCGCATTGGTTAAATTATGGAATATGAAAGCGTCGGGAGGGTGGACGAATTCTAGTTTCACGACTCTTTTAGCTTTTCTAAAAGATGTTCTACCGGAGGATAACAAAGTGCCACCTAGTATGTACGAGGCGAAGAAGACGTTGAGCACGTTGGGAATGGAATACAAGAAGATACATGCTTGTCCAAATGATTACGTGCTTTACCAGAGAGAATATGAAGAGTTAGATGAATGTCCGGTTTGTAACGAGTCAAGATGGAAGAAGGGCAAGGTGCCATCGAATGGTAGTAAAGGAGTGCCGGTGAAGGTGTTAAGGTACATTCCACCAGCTCCATGTTTCCGCCGTTTATTCGGTAATGCACAGCATGCTAAGAGTTTGACATGGCATCATGATAAACGTGTTGACGATGGCAAGCTTAGGCATCCGGCCGACGTACCGCAATGGAAGACCTTTGATGACAATCATTCAGATTTTAGTGCAGAACCAAGGAATTTACGTCTCGGTTTGTCGACGGATGGAATGAACCCGCATAGTAACATGAGTAGTCGGCATAGTACCTGGTCAGTCATACTTGTCAACTACAATCTCCCTCCAGACGTTTGCATGAAGCGGAAGTTCTTGATGTTGACATTATTGATCTCAGGCTCTCAACAATCGGGGAATGACATTAATGTTTACTTGACACCATTAATCGATGACCTAAAAAGGTTGTGGGATGATGGTTTACAAGTAAGAGATTCTTACCGTCAAGATACGTTCAATCTTCGCGCAATGTTGATTTGGTCAATTAACGACTTTCCTGCACTTGGCAACCTATCTGGTTACCCTGTGAAGAGTTCTATAGGATGCCCCGTTTGTATGAAGGAAACATGTTCCATCCGGTTGAAAAACGGTAGGAAAATCGTTTACCTTGGTCACAGGAGGTTCTTGCCAAAAAATCATCGATATCGCAAACAGAAAAAGGCTTTTGATGGCAATATCGAAGAAAGAATCGCTCCTCGGATTTTGACTGGCGAGGATGTATTTGAGATGATTAAAGATGTGAAGGTAGTTTTGGGAAAGAGTAAACGTAAGGATCCAGTTGTCGATGGACCTTGGAAGAATAAGTCAATCTTCTATGAACTTCCATATTGGAAGTCACTTTATGTTCGTCATTGCTTAGATGTTATGCATATTGAGAAAAACGTCTGTGAATCGATAGTGGGCATATTGCTTGACATTCCGAATAAGACTAAAGAAGGTGAAAAGACACGGTTGGACCTTCAAGAGATGAAGATTAGAACGAATTTTCTCCCCGAGAAAAGATCGAACGGCACTTACTTACCGCCAGCAAAGCACACATTATCTAGACACGAAAAGAGAAAGCTTTGTGAGTGGCTTGCTTCCGTGAAAGTGCCAAGTGGGTACTCTTCCAACTTCAAAAGGTTGGTGTCAATGAAAGATTTGCGGCTTGTTGGAATGAAAACACATGATTGTCATATTTTGATGCAACAATTATTACCTCTTGCTTTGCGGGGAGTTTTAACAAAAGATGTGAGATACTCAATTACGAAGTTATGCTCATTTTTCAATTCAATATGCTCCAAAGTAATTGATCCAATAATGCTAGATTCGCTATAATCGGAATTGGTTATGACATTGTGCCTGCTTGAGAAGTATTTCTCACCAGCCTTTTTTGATATAATGATCCATCCATGTGTGCACTTAGTTCGGGAAGTTAAGTTATGTGGCTTGGTGTATTTGAGGTGGATGTATCCTTTTGAAAGGTAGATGAAGGTTTTGAAGGGATATATGAAGAACCGAAATAGGCCGGAGGGTTTATAGTGGAAAACTACATAGCCGAGGAATCAGTTGAATTTTGCTCTGAGTATTTGTCCAACGCGGACCTAATAGGGTTGCCAACAAGCGGGCTATTTACATCGAAATGACTATCCGTGGCCGTTCATTCATCAGTAAATCAAGATGAATGGGAAAAAGCTTGTTTGTATGTTTTGCACAATGTTAAGGAAATTGAGCTTTTCTTTCAGGTTCAAATGGGAATTAAGAGCTGCGAATCCAAGAAAATGAATAAGTGAGAAGTGGATTCAAGATGAGCAGAATCGGACATTTCGGGAGTGGATAAGAAAACATTTGCATACGAAACTTGGCGTTTCACAAGACGTAATGAAGCTATCCAGAGGTCCGTCATCGATAGTCACAAGATATACATCGTACCTTGTCAATGGCAACTCCTTCTACACTCGGGAAAGAGATGAGAAGCATCCCGTACAGAATAGTGGTGTCACCCTTCGGGCCGAGTCTATGCATATTTCATCCGCAAAGGACAAGAATCCGGTATATAATTCCATGAATTACTTTGGGTTCATTAAAGATATTTGGGAACTTGATTATTGCGGCTTGCGAATAGCACTCTTTAAATGCAAGTGGGCTGACAATAATTATGTTAAGGTTGATAATGACGGCATGACAGTGGTAGACTTTAGGCGATTGTGATACAAAAATGATCCGTTCATCATGGCATCACAAGCGGTACAAGTATTTTATACAACGGATCCCGCAAATTTAGAGTTATCTTTAGTTGTGTCAATGAAGTCAAGAATAATCCGGGATGGCCAAGAAGATATTGACGATTGCACCGACATTCCATCATTTACAATGGGTTTGCCACCGGTGGAGGAGATTGATGATTTTGACGATGATGTTTCACACTTACTTTGATTGGACGTCGAGTGGACACGTGTTGAGAAGCCCAAAAAAAAGCAGAAAAAAATACTTAACAAAAGATTTTATTTTCTTAAGTACGTTGTAAACATTTAGATACGGTTTTTTAATTACGCATATTATATGGGAATTATTTATACATGCAAATATGTTTGAAAGCAAATAAGAATCCAGAATGAATGATTGCACAACATACAGGTTTAGCCACTTAAAGGGATTATATTAACAATTTTCAAAACTATTTTTGTAAATTTCTTACCTACGACGACGGTTATTGGAAAAAACCGTCGTGGTGGATGTCATGGTCGGCGTCCGAGTAATGAAACAACCCATGAACCCTACCACGACGGTTTAGTACGAAGACCGTCGTAGTAAAATTTTGGTTGGGATACAAACCATTGAAACCAACCACGACGGTTTTAGAAGAAGACCGTCGTGGTAGAGTACGGTGGAAAAAAAATACTGAAGCTTACCACGACGGTCTTTATAGAAAACCGTCATGGTAGATTGTCGGTGGAAGAAAAAACACTGAAGCCTACAACGACGGTCTTTATTGTTGACCGTCGTGGTAGATTGTCGGTGGATGAAAACACTGAAGCCTACCACGACGGTCTTTATTGTTGACCGTCGTGGAAGAATGTCGGTGGATGAAAAAACCGAAGCCTACCACGACGGTCTTTAAAGAAAACCGTCGTGGTAGATATCCCATTGAAGCCTACCACGACGGTCTTTATTGAAAACCGTTGTGGTATATGACGTACCGCGACGGTTTAAATTTTGACCGTCGTGGTATATTTGTTACCACGACGGTTTTTTCCCAGACCATCGTGGTAGATATTTTAGCGGCAAGTTTTGAAATTTTCAGAACTTGCAGTCTCTAATAGAACCTAAAAAAAAAAACACCATTTCATCCCGAGCCTTATTCCCAAACACCGTTCACTTTTGCAGTCTCTAATAGACACACCTGAACTTCCATACCCAGTATATTTCCTCCCTCCATTTCTCTCTCGTCGCTCCCTCCCTTTAAAATCTTCAAAAACTCTCTGAACACTCAAACTCCGACGCCATCGTCCAGCACTCACGCGGTTTCCTCCATTCTCCAACGCCATCCTCCACCAACGACGCTTGTTTTCGGACTTTCCCAGTCTCTCTCACCGACCACAACCCACTCTCTACTATCCGGTAAGTTGTAATGCATATTGCTTGGGTAATGCACGAATGTGGGTAATTTCGGTCCACTACATCGTATTTTGTTGATTGTGGTTGTCGAAATTGATTACATTCAAGGCCGAAATGGGCAAAAGCCAGAGAAAACCTTTTCGGTTCTTGTTGATTGTGTTTGTGATTTACATTGATTTGAAATGGTTGGGTAAGGCTCGGATTTGTTAAAAATTTTTGCTTCTGTGAGTTAATTGTTTGCATATTACGTGTTTGATTAAATGCCTCTTTGTGTGAGAATTAGTTGTAGATTGAATTAAATTGATTGGTAAGGCTCGGATTTGTGAATTTTCCGGATAATATTCAAGTTTTTGTTTGTGGTGATTGTTTGTAAATTACATGTTCGATTAAATGCCCCTGTGATTAGGTTGTGTGTCATTTCCGTTTGTAAATTACAGGTTCAATTAAATGCCCCTGTCATACACATTTGGTGTTTTGTTGTTTTAGATTGATTTACAATGTCAAAAGATCACGAGGAGGAAGTGTCAACCCAAACTCAAGTTGGAAAACCACGAAGAACCAACTCTTCAAGATTCAATGCCGACGAGGAGGGAAAACAAAGAGCAACTCTCCTTAAAATAGTGCACGTTGTTAGGACGAGGGGAGAACGAATTCAAGTTTCGTTTGACTCGAAAGGCCAACCAATAGGCAAGGAAGGTGATGAATTACAGAGTTGGATTGGAGTGCTAGCTCGGAAGCACATTCCAATTTGGATTGCTGATTTCAGAAGTGCTGATTTGAAACCGAGGAAAGAACGAGTGTGGTTGGAAGTTGTAACTTCATTCACAGTTGATGAATCGCACAAAAAACAAGTTTTGAAGTCCTGTGGGGAGTCAGCTAAATGTTTTAGATATGATCTTTACCAAGCCTTTGTTAGGGATCATATTGATGAAGAAACTGTTTGGCAACGACCAGCTAAAGTGGTTAACAATTACCCAACCATCAGCCAGGACGATTGGGAAAGGTTTATTACCTATCGACGGACGACAGATTTCAAGAGGCTATCCCAACAAGGAAGTGAGATAAGGAAAAAGAGCAAATATGGTTCTACCACAGGCCGAGACGGCTATAGGAAACGTGATCAAGAAATCGTACGTTAATTAATTGGGAAAAAAGCTTAAAGTCTATTTAAATTTTTTTTTTTACGTGTGTTATTTATGTTTACTAACTTTAATTACTAAATTGCAGTTCGAACAGACGGGGGAATATGCGGACCGACATGTTATTTGGTGGCACACGCGACTCAAGCCCGATGGAGAGTACAAGAATCCATCGATTAAAATTATCGGCGAAGCAATAGTAAGTCTACGGATCCTATTTCAAATAAAGAGTAAGATTGTCTCCATTATGTTTACGGGCTCAATAACATATTGTGTAATTGTTATAGAACGAATTAACACAACAAGAGACCCAAGGAAGCTTCGAATCCGTGGGTACAGAAGACATTTTGACCAAGTTTTTGGGCAATCCCGAGCATTCCGGTCGTCTTCGTGGGCAATCGAAATTTGTCAAGCAGGCGCAATACTTCAATTCCATGCACGTACCAAGGGAGAATCCTGAAGTCTCCTTTATGAAACGACAGCTGGCTGCATTGGAAAGAACGGTGCAGAAACTTTGTGCGAAGCACGGTATCAACCGTGAGACGATGGTCGAGGAGGCAGCCCCACCTATTGTTGATCAGCACAACAGTTTCAAGGCGAGTTGCACCCTCAATGAGAAAGAAGTCGACGCGTCGGATCCGCAGCCCATGCCTAATGCAAGTAAGGAATGCCAGCTTTTCCTTTCTGATTTTATTAATGGTGGAGAAGTTTTGGTTGCAATAGGCAGGGCATACATGGACTGTGTTCCAACCGACACAGTCCATAGGATTCCTTTGGGTGAGGGGAATGTGCGAGTGACAATTAGTGTCCCAAAATTAAGACGTGCACTCCTTCCGATTCCGACGAATGAAGCCACATATATTGAAGAGACTGTCGGGGGGTTTGTTGCTTGGCCCAAAAAATTAGTCGTGCTTCAGAGCAGTTTAAGCCAGGCCAGTCGAGATCCCAGTCAAGCTCCCGACCCAGAAGCAAAGGGAAGCAAATGAATAAAAAATAGAGCCGGGAGGAAGAAACTATAGTCACAACCGGAGGTACAACAGCAAACGGAAGAAGAAGTACCTACGTTTGACTTCAATGAAATTCCCGTTGAACTGAGACCGCTGGCTTATTACGCACAAAGTTCCTTGAGTGACGGTAGCCAGATTTCGTGCCCACCACAACAATCCGATGACATGCCCATATATATTGGGTATGAAGATGTATACCATTTCATAACCTTTAAAGAAATCAGTGCAAGCAGTATAATGGTTTACATCAGGTAATTGTTTTTTCCTTAAACAATACTTAATTATTGTTCCAATTGGCTTGAAAGATAGATATATATGCATGTTGATATTGCACGTGTAATAAGTTTGATTTAATATTTTGCAGCTACTTATCGGATTGTTGTGCAAGAGCAGGATTGGATCAATGTTTCGAGTTTATTTCTCCATTCCTTATCTCGCCAGTTCAACAGAATGTAGATCGCGTAGCCTATATTCGAGAGAGAGTCAACAATATCATCCGGAGCATAACAAACGTACCAAGGGGAAGGCTTGTTCTCATGTCATATAACAGCGGCCAACATTGGATATTGGCTGTTATTAATCCGTGGGATGACTCAGTCCTTTATTTTAATCTTCTTGGAAACGATCCGGGTGAAGATTTTCAATAGCTAATTACGTTGTAAGTATTCTTTGATGTTTATAGTTCCATAATTTGACATTCCATAATTGTTGTTCCGGATGTATTGATATTTGTAAAATTGTTAGGGCACTAAACGATTGGAAATTGCTGGTGGGACGAGGAATAACAAAGCGACGCAACTGCAAGATGTTGATTCAGACTGCTCGATGCCCGATACAACAAGGAAATGTGCAGTGCGGCTATTTTGTATTGGGGTTCATGTGAAAATAACGTTGAACGTCGATGGACTTGCCTTACTGCAAAACAAGACTTCTTATACTGAAGCTGATTTGAATTTGGTTAGGCAAGAGTGGACTACATATGTCATGAGCTTCATACAATATTGAGGCAAAGCATGAAGAAAAATTTTGTATAGCAGTTTAGTTCTATAATATTGTTGTACATTGTGACATTGTATTTGCCATATCAATTATGTTATTATTTTATTCTTTGCTGTGTAATTTTTTCATGTCATAAATAAATGAACAGGAATGAATGAATTGGTATTCAATTGAACGAATAGATATTTTTTTTTGTTTGCGTTACAGCCAACCACGACGGTTCTCAACAGAAACCGTCGTGGAAATCAATATACCACGACGGTTTTCGTGGGAACCGTCGTCGTACGTCAAATACCACGACGGTTTTTCGTTTGGTATCATCCACCGTCGTGGTAAGTGAACTACCACGACGGTGGATTATAGAAACCGTCGTGGTAGGTTCAAAATACCATGACGGTTTGTCGTTTGGTGTAAGCCACCGCCGTGGTAAGATGAACTACCACGACGGTGGATTATAGAAACCGTCGTAGTACGTCTAAATACCACGACGGTTTCTCATATTCTGTCAGCCACCGTCGTGGTAATGTGAACTACAACGACGGTGGCCTATAGAACCCGTCGTGGTAAGTCTCCTACCACGACGGTTATGTATAGAAACCGTCGTGGTAGGTTCCCTTACCACGACGGTTTCAAATAAAAACCGTCGTGGTAGATGTTGCTAAATATCAATTTTTGACCTTATTTTTACCTATTTCACGACGGGTAAAAAAACCGTCGTGGAATCTGAAAAGATTCCACGATTCTGGATTCCACGACTGTTAGAAAACCGTCGTGAAAATATTACCACGACGGTTTTTAACCGTCGTGGTATCCACATTCTGTAGTAGTGACATATTGAATTCCTACTAGAGAATAATTCACTAGCAGAAAAAAAAGCATTCCACGTCTATTTATAACAGACGTCAAAAGTATATAACGTCGGTCCCAAAAGCGATGTCATAGGTGGCGACGTGGAAATGAAGCCGACGTTAAACGTGGAGGGAAAAAAAAATCCTCCACATTTTAATATGCAGAACATTATTTTTATTTTTTTTGCCATTCGATGATTTGAAAATCTCAATCCCAAACAAGAAGATGAAACAAAAACTGAGATGGAATACCTCAATGCTCATGAATAAAATAAATAATAAATATGAAACAAATATTGAAAATCAAATATCAGATATCGAACCCAAACATCCAAATCTAAGTTTTAGACTCCCGACATCGTCAAATGGTGCTGCCTCCGGCTGCGACTCCCTTCACGAGCCATTGCTGCAGCTCACAAGTCCAGAGATCTCCGCCAGGCCACGCCGCCGTGAGGCGCCATTTCCTTGCCTCCCAAAACGCTTCCACATCCGCCATTTCTCTCCATTTTCCCAAGAGAAAACATAAATGGAGAAAGAGAAGGAAAGAGAAAACAACGTTTAACAATATACAGAAAGAAATGAGAGTTTGTTTTATTAGAGAGAGACCAAGTACGGAGAGGGAGAGAGGAAAAGAGTACTGGTATCTATAACTAATCTATAACTAATATATAGAAAGCGCAATATTTATAATTGTACAGAGGCATTTTTATACAAAGACATTTACCTTAAAAATGAATGTAAGTATTTTCGTCTAAAATGGTTCAGACGAAAATATTTTATACTTACTTTTAAATCCTTCAATTTTAGGTTATTTTTATTTTTATTTTAGCCCATTTTTAATTTTTTACAATTCATTTCTTTTTAAAGTCCTTTGATTTTCTTTTTCTTTTTTTTTTTTTTAATTTTGGCCCTTTTTTTTTTTTTTTTTTACAATTTAGTTATTTTTTGTATTAGACGAAAATGTTTTGTATTTGTTTTTCAGTCCTTTGATTTTCTTTTTTTGGCCCAATTTTTTTAGTTTCTTATAGTTTAATCCTTTTTTTTGTATTAGTCAAAATTTTATTTTATTTTAGTCATTTTATTATTTTTTATTAATTTTTCATGGCTCATTTTTGTTCGGGTTAGACTTCGTCTTCCCATTACGTCGTTAGCCTACAAACGTTTGTTGAACGAACGTTTTTAACGAACCATGATCGTATACAAAAATTTTCAGATTTTAGGCCAGACTCTGCTCATGATATTACTCGATTTAAGAGCGAGCATCTATCGTTCGAATAATTGGGCCGAACCTAACTCATGCACTTAATTCGTTCCGTCACAAATTATGATCGTCCGCTGTCAAACGTCGAATCATTCAATTCGAACACTATTTGGCATACATCGGACCCAACATAAGCCACGAATGATGTTATAACAAGGCCCAAGCTCTGTTTTTCTTTCATCGTTCATTATTTGTGCTCGACGATAATTATAGGGGACACTCCCCATAACTGTCAAGTTCAAAATTAACAATGACGTGTCAGATCTTTCAATATAACTGACATACCAATAACTGCTATCTGTGACTTGTCCTAATAACTGTTATATTCACAACATGACAAGTGTCCCAAAAAGGCAGTTCACCGAGAACTGCTCACCAGGAATTATGGGTCCGGAACCCTCATTTTTCCTCTATAAATAGAGGAAGATCCCCCCTTCAAAAGGGGCTCTCTCTTTTTCCTGACTCGGACATACTTTCACTCTGTCGAAATTTACCCAGAAAGCTATTGTATATTCTGAAATCACCATTGTATTCAGAAACATTCATACATAGTGAAAACAGTCACTGACAGAGGACGTAGCACATCATTAGCGAACCTCTTTAATTTTTGGTGTTGATTAACTTTCTCTTTCCCTCTCTCTTTTACTTTTATGTCTGATTATTTTCATATTGTTTTACTTTATGAATTTCAATAACGATTTCCAAGGGCCCAACTATCTGTGTTTAATTCATATTATTAACTTCCGTTAAAAATTGACTGGTAGATTTCGAGCATCTATAATTTTTTTTTATAGTTTTGAGTCTTTTTTTGTGAGTCTATTTTTTAAATTATTATTTTAAATTTTTTTGTATGTAAATAAAAAATTTTAAATACATCTAATATATATAGCATATGCTTTAGACTAGTTGCATATTAAAGGGTCAAAAGTAGTGGAGAAAAAGGAAAGGGTGAAACAATGTTCAACACAAAATAGAGAGAGAACTTTGAAGAAAGATAGATGGGATTTTTAAAAAAAATTATATGGAGTCCGAGAGAGAGAGAGAGAGAGGCCAAGTGCGGAGAGTGGGAGTGGGGCATAAGGTTGAAAGGTGGGGGAGAAAAAGGTGGAAAAAGGTTAATAGAAAATGGGGAAATAATTATTTTAAGTTTTAAATTATGAGAACTGACAAAAGTGGGTGGTGAAATTTTTGGGAAGGCGGGAAAGCAGTTAAGGGTAGCAGTGAAAGTCGGCTAACAATGAGCAAAGCCAAATAATTGAAAAAAAAAAAGAAATTCAAATTTAATAATTTTAATGACGCTTTTCACGTCGGCTGTATGCCAAACGACGTGAAAAGCGTTGCCCCAGCCTCAATCGACGTGGAAAGTGCGTTTTCACATCAGTTGCCCGTTAATCGACGTGAACATTGCCTTTTAACTGATAACTATAAAATAAAGTTATTTTAACATTATTAATTTATATTTTTATTACAATCTTAGTATTTTATCATAATTTTTTTTCAACTTTATTATGTTATTCCAAGTGTGTAAGTTAAATTATATTAGGAGGGTTACAAATAGTAATTTGGAGTAAAAATGTAATCAAATGTGATCAAAATGATTTAAAATAGCAAAAGAAAATTCAGAGCCAATGTCGACCACTTGCGCTCATTCGCCTGTCTTGCCGTCAGATCTGCGTGGAGGAGGCCCATATTGGTGAGTACGTCACACATGCCTAGCTAGGCGCGTGATTTGTTTGCGTGTCAGAGCCATCAGGCTATGTTAGATCCAGCGCTTCGTGTCTCACCATACGTCCATGTGCCTGCTTGCACCAGCGAACTCCAGTGTGCCACATGTCCAAGCTTCAACGCCCTCCCAATCGACGCTCGCCAAATGTCCACGTGGGCCTTAGGGCTGACTGCGTCAGTCAGCTTTGCTGCAACCAAAAAGAAATGAAAAAAAGAAAAGAAAAGAAAAGAAGAGAAGTCGGCGGCTGAGGCTTTAAATGGAAGCCTAGGGCTCTATGCCCATTGTCTTTTAGCTGCAGGAGAAGCCAAAAACCAAAGAAGGAAAAGGGAAAAAAATTATTTTTTTTTAAGTTTTAGGTATAGTTTTCTATAAAATAACGGAGAGATTATCTTGATTTATCAAGAAGAAACGGAGAAGAAAATTTAGGAGAAGGATTTAGAGACTTGTGACACCTTCAAACTGGGCTTTTTTTACTTTATTTTCTTATCTTTTTATTTTTGTAATTTAAGAATGATTAAACCTTTATTTTGTAGATTTTTATTTTTATTTATAAAGTAATTTTCATTTCTAAGGATACAATATATCTAGATTATGATTATTTTTTTTATATTTTTAATTGATTGATACTCTATTCCAGTTTTATGTTGACTATTTTAATATGTGTTTAATACTTGTGAATTTTTGACCAACTTTTGCATGATTTGGTATTTGATTTGAGACTGAAAAGTGATAATTGAATAAGTCATTGTTTAATCTACCATGAGACTGTCATAAGCTCGAGATAGTTATGAAACTTATGCAGCACTTTGTACTTCTTGTTCTTAAAGAATTATGATAAGCTTAGAGTTTGAGACCAAGAGGTGATAATGGGCTTATTGTGAGATAAGTTGTTAATGCTTGAGAAAGATGAATAATTATATTAGTGAGATTCGCTGGCAACATAGGGAATAGACATTGATTAATTGGATTAGAAAATTTGAATTTGATTAATCCGGTGAAATCGGAAACCCTAGATTTTTAGTATTTTGAGTCTTTTGTCTTTTTATTTACTTTGTTATTTTTATTTAAAAATTTATTTTTGGTTATTCAAATAAAGTTAGAGTTAATATAATTTCGATAATTGATAATGACAGTTCTCGTGGGAATGATACTTTACTTATCACTTTATTACTCGTTTACGATATTGTGCACTTGCAATTTTCAGCAACATTGACCGACGTGAAAAGACCAATTTTGCCACCATCTACGTCAGTGACATCAATTACTTTCTACGTTGGTGACTAATGGGAAAAGGCCGATGAGAAATGTTCCTATTCTTGTAGTGAATGGGTAGCTCATTATCCCTATTTTCTAATGGTCCTTTTGGATCACACATTCAATTCGTACTGTGTTCGAATGTAACATGAAATACGATATACGTTTGGATGTCCTTTTTTACCTAAATTTGAATGTAATGTATATTTGAGCTGTTTACATTTGATTAGTTATTCTAACTGTTACATCATAATTCAAGACTTGCTCCTTACCCATGAGAGGAACCCATCCCTCGTCGGACAAGGGAGAGAGATGTGGAATCCATGTCTCATCACTCATGGGAGAGAGATAAGGAATCCATTCCTTATCGCTCATGGGAGAGAGATGAGCAATGGAACTTGGCAACACTCTAATCCTGATTGCTCGGGGGAGAGAGATAAATAGTGAAGTAAGCTTTACTCTAACACCTAGCATGAGAGGTTTTTCCTCCAAGGAAGAGGTAGAGTTTAGCCTCATGGAAGAGAGGTGGATTAGATCTTCTCAATGCACTACGTTGAGAGCATCACGAATTAGGTAAAGTGGTAGCTCAACAAAATCCCGAGAGTTGTGAGATTTAAACTAGAGAATCTTCAGAATTGTGGGTTATTCTCTCCAGAGATCTTGGAAGCAGTTCAAGTTACAAACTTAGAGATATTTATTAGATTTAATTTATTTATTCAAATTTATTATATTTATCCAAAGGGGGCCCATAAACAATGGTCATTCTCCCCTTTGGAATGGTACAGTGCTATTTCTGCACACCAAAGCCAAGAACTACCACTTGTAATCTCCCTAAAAAATAGTGAATTCCCAGCACCAAGAGAGGATGTAGCCAAAGAGATTCTAGCGAACCGCTTTAAAATCTCTTGTGTTCTCTACTTTCTACAAGTTTCATTTTACTATTCATCATGAGTGGAGGGTGGTAAGGATAATTCCGAGTTGACAAATTTTTACCGTCAATAGTTGGCGCTAGAAGGAGGGCTCAAACCTTCGATCATCTTGTTCACATCCACAACCAAAGAAGAAGAGTCCTCACCATGGTCCGAGGAAGACAAGCTAAAGATCCTCAGCCCTTGTAGGAGGCACATCCCGCTAGGGGGAGAAGGAAACTTTCGCGCACCGCCACCTTGGAGCAACACGTTGAAGAATTGACAAATTAGTCCACACTCTTGCTGAAAGCATGACACATCTAGTGGGAGGGAAATTACCCAATGGTCACGCAAGTGATGGCCTAACACACCCTGTGAAGCCTAATGATCTCCCTAACAGGGAGATCCAAAGGGAGGAAACCAAGGGAACCGAAGAGACTTGTAGTGACAACAATCATCCCCCTCCGCGAGGCCTGCATGAAGCAATTCAAGGGGAAGTCATCAAAGGAGAGTTGAAAGGCAAGCTTAGGCGCGAGCGGCGGCTGGAGAAAACCATCATCCGAAAAGAGAGGAAGACTGAGGGAAACCCCCAAGGCCTCATCGATCTCCCGCTAGATATAAGTATTTCAACAATGCATTTACTACTGGTCAATTTCCTTACCTTGAGGGAGACTTGAGAGACCACCTTAGGGCTTGTCGAAGAGAGGTGCGTAATGAGGATTCAAGGAGAGTCATCCTAGAAGCCAAGTAGATGATGCAACAATATGGTGATTGCCTTGGGACACTGAAAACCACCATGTAAATATAGCACAAGGCCAAACCAAAGCACTCATCCATTCACTTAAGAGATAATAGATGTTCCATTACCTACGTGATTCAAGATGCCTTAGATAGCTCTCTACGAAGGAAGACGAATCCTAATGACCATATCCGGATCTCCATTGGATACAGGAAAATAAAGATTTCAGAGATTTTCTTCTACAATTTTGCTTTCACTACTATGAATTGCTATTGTGATGTCAACGACATCAAGGGTAAAATACCTGATACTATGTCTAAAATAAAAAAAGGGTCAAAGACTCTAATTTAGATAGAGGGCACATATCCTCTACGTTATACATCAAACAACAACAAGCAATATCATCGAACAACAATATCAAGTGATGAGTGAAAAGTCTAAAAGACTTGGAAAATTCCAAAATTTTGCTTACTGTGCAAATAGAGTATACTACTCTACCTGCATGGGAAAGGCTAAAACTTGATGATTTTTTAAAGAAAACATCACTTACTGTCTCCTTGATGTGGAGATAAATTAACACGACTATTCGACAAGGCTACAATATATATATATATATATATATATATATATATATAAATAGAGGCAACAAAGTTGTCCTCTCCCCATAGGGGTTAGTTAAAAAAAAAAATGGAGGCAACAAAGTTATCCTCTCTCCACAGGGTTACCTTTAAAAGCAAAAAAAAAAATAAAAAAAAAATAAAAATAAAAAATAAAAAAATGGAGGCAACAAAGTTGTCCTCTCCCCATAGGGGTTACCTTTAAAAAAAAAAAAAAAAATTAGAGGCAACAAAGTTTTCCTCTCCCCATAAGGGTTACCTTTAAAAAAAAAAAAAAAAATTAGAGGCAACAAAGTTTTCCTCTCCCCACCTGGGTTACCTTTAAAATAATAATAATAATAAAGGTAACAAAGCTATCCTCTCCTCACAAGGATTTGCTTTAACCATAAGAGGTTATAACAGGGAGTATAAAAGACAAAATGAAATTCAGTAAAAAATTGACAACTATGTCTATTCCATCCCTATGGGAAAGGATCTTAAACAAAAGATCATCCTAAAACAAACTATGGGAGAGGCCAAATGACTTGGTGAAAATTTCAAAGAAATTACACCTTAGTCCTCTCCCATGAGCAATAACTGAAGAAAACCAACAAGTTAGTCCTTGACGTAGAGGAATGCCACTAAAATCCTAAGGTACGTCTTTGATGTTATTTTACATGATTCCTAACCTATTTCTTGCAGCAAATTAATCAGAAGTTCACACAACACCAGAGAATAAAAAGAGAAAAAATAAGAGGTTTTAACCTCCATTTAAATAATAAGCCAAATGGCCTCGTTCCCTAACCGTTGGATCTAAAACTGAAGGTCCAGCAGTTGAGGCGAAAAGCCCAACAGTCCAAATTTGTCCTATCTTATGAGGACACGATGGCTCGCTTCTCGAGATGCATGTGATAGATTGACATCACTGTTGCACTTCTTGAGATGCCTCTTCACACAGAACTGCCACCGCTACACCCTTTGGGAGGCGAGATATCACACTTCACTCCTAACAAGAGAGTATTAATCAGTCTTCGACAACAAGAGCACAAAGCAACTCAACAGAGTCATTCCGTGCTGGGGGGCAAATGTTACACCATAATTCAAGACTTACTCCTTACCCGTGAGAGGAACCCATTCCTCGTCGGATAAGGGAGAGAGATGGGGAATTTATGTCTCATCGCTTATGGGAGAAAGATAAGGAATCCATTCCTTATCACTCATGGGAGAGAGATGAGCAATGTAACTTGACAACACTCTACTTCTGATTGCTTGGGGAAGAGAGATAAATAATGAAGTAAGCTTTGCTCTAACACCTAGCAGGAGAGGCTTTTCCCTCCATGGAAGAGGTAGAGTTTAGCCTCGCGGGAGAGAGGTGGATTAGATCTTCTCAATGCTCTACGTTGAGAGCATCACGGATGAGGTAAAGTGGCAGCTCAACAAAATCTTTGGAGTTGTGAGATTTAAACTAGAGAATCTTCAGTATTTGAAATTTAAGTTCAACAAACTGTGGGTTATTCTCTTCGGAGATCTCAGAAGCAAATCAAATTGCAAACTTAGAGATATTTACTGGATTTTATTTCTTTATTCAAATTTATTGTATTTATTTAACGGGGGCCTATACATAAAGGTCATTCTCCCCTTTGGAACAATATGGTGCTATTTCTGCACACCAAGGCCAAGAGCTACCCCTTGTAATCTCCCTGAAAAATAGTGAATCCCTAGCACCAAGACAGGATGTAGCCAAAGAGATTCCGGCGAACCTCTATAAAATCTCTTGTGTTCTCTACTTTCTGTAAGTTTAATTTTACTATTCATCGTGATTGGAGTATGGTGAGGAAATTCCGAGTTGATGAATTTTTAACGTCAACACTAACTTATATTGGTGATGATACTGAAAGAAAGAGTATGTGATATTATTGGTAAAGGTATATATATATATATATATATATATATATAAAAGGAATGAGTGAATAGTAACATTAGTGGTTTGTTCAAATATATTTGTCTAGGAATGAAATATATATGAGATAACCAAATACATATTGTGTTGTATTGGGATATAATATTAAGTGAATGTGTCTTTCAAACGCAATATTAGATAACATTTTACGACTTAGTGTTTCCTTGTTTTTAAAAAAAAAATCTTAATTTTGTGTTGAAGATCACACTCGAATGTTACACGCACACGCATAAATGTTGATGCGTCATGTTGTTTCAACTTTTGACCTATAAATACAATAATTGGTCTAAGATTAGTTTCCCCATATGATTAAATTAAAGGATAATATTAATCTATGGTTTTTCTAAAACACATGTCTAATAATTGAGCTTCCAAATAACAAGTTTATTAATAGGTTGTAACTGATCGCATGAGAGGATGGATACAGCCTAACTACGAAATAATAAAGTGTTGCACAAGAATCAATTGAAAATTATCATTATGTAGCCTTGTCACAATATATAATTATATACCACTTAATTGCTTCTCCTTATTATCGTTGACCTTAAATTAGGATAGAATAAAAAATTGAATAAAAAAATACAGTAATAATATCGGATCAAAGTTGTAATTAGAATTATTTGTAATAAGATAGTGAAAATTATGGTGCAATAAATTATCCAATAATTTTATAGTCAATAGGCGATATTAGTCATAAACAGAATAATTAGCTTCTATATAATATCCTCAGACCCTGAAAATTAACATGCAATTCAAAAGCTACCAAGGATCTATTCAATATACTTTTTCATGGCCTTTCAGAGAGCATCATCTTCTGTTAGATCTCATCCCAAGAAATGGAAATATGAGGTGTTTTTGAGTTTTAGAGGCGAAGACACTCGTAATAGCTTTACTAGCCATCTTCATCACGCGTTATGCCAGAAAGGAATTTACACCTTCATGGATGAAGAAGAGCTTCCAAGAGGAGAGCTCATTTCTGCTTCATTACTGCACGCAATCGAAGAGTCGAAGATCTCCATCATCGTACTCTCGCGAAACTATGCGACCTCCAAAAGTTGTCTAGACGAACTTGTAAAAATCCTTGAGTGTAAAGCATCAAAGGGTCAGATGGTTATTCCGATCTTCTACGCTGTTGATCCATCTGAAATAAGAAATGAGAAAGGAAGCTTTGGAGAGGCAATTGCCAGACATGAAGAGGAGTTCAGAGATAACGATGTGAAGAGGGTGCAGAAGTGGAGAGCAGCTCTACATGAAGCGTCCTAATTTGTCTGGATGGTGTTCAGAAAACTGGTACATATCTTATATATAATGTATATATATAGACACAAATAGCACACACATACAGATTATATATCTTTGTCTTATTTTCTTTTTCATTCTCATTTGATAACTGATATTACTGAAAAACTAAAACCAAAAAACAAAAAAACAAAAAAAATTTGTTTTAATGGAAAGAGGGATGAACTGATATGAGAGATCCAACCTACTCTAATTAGAAAAAAAAAAAAAGAAAAAAAAAAAGAGCAAAGTAAATTCGAAGATAAAGTAATAAGAATCAAGCCACAAGAGCTAACAAAACAAGAAAGAAGAGGGGGGGGGGGGGGGGGGGGGGGGTGGGGGGGGGGGAAGAAAACAAACTTACAGATGGGGGAAACAAGAATGACCAGGATGAAAAAAGCAGGTTAATGATAGTAATTTTGTACAATTATATATTTAAAGATTCAGAATTATATGTCTGATCAAAGTCTAATCAGATGAAGATATGTTGAGATATAAGTCCTTAAGTTCGTCTTACCATCATTTTTTATTTGTTTATTTTTTTGGCAGGCATGAGTCCAAACTTGTCAACAAAATTGTTCAATACATTTCGAGTAAATTGAAGCGCAGAACCCTAAATGTTGCCAAACACCCAGTTGGTTTAGATCCCCTAGTCCATGATGTGCTTTTACTCTTAAGTACTGAGTTGGATGATATTGGCATGGTAGGGATTTGTGGAATCGGTGGAATAGGAAAAACAACCCTTGCTAAAGCCGTTTTTAACTCCGTGATTGATCAATTTGAAGGAATTAGCTTCATCGCAAATGTTAGAGAAATTGCAAAGAGAAAGAAATGGCCTAGTTCAGCTGCAGGAAAGGCTCCTTTCCGATGTCCTTGCAAGCTCCCAAAAAATTCGAGTGAACAATGTCCGTGAAGGTGTTAATCTATTGAGGGATAGACTTTGTCACATAAAGGTTTTGTTAGTACTTGATGATGTGGATCAATTGGACCAGTTAGAAAGTTTAGCTGGAGATTGTTCTTGGTTCGGTCCTGGAAGTCGAATCATAGCAACAACTAGAGATGAACATTTGTTGGAGGCCCATGGAGTGGAAAAAGTGTACAAGGTCAAGGAATTAAACAGTGATGACTCCCTTCAACTTTTCAGTTCGAATGCCTTTCGAAAGCTCGTCCCACCAAAAGAATACGAAGATCTTTCCTTTCGTGTCTTAAATTATGCAAAAGGCCTTCCACTAGCTTTGATTGTGTTGGGTTCTTTTCTGTGTGGTAGAAGCATACCAGAGTGGAAAAGCACATTAAGTAAGCTTAAGACAATCCCAAACAAACAAATTTACGAGACTCTTAGAATAAGTTTTGATGGATTGGAGGATCATTAGAAGGCAATTTTTCTTGATATTGCTTGTTTTTTTAAAGGAGAAGACAAAGAGTACGTCATAAAGATACTCAATAACTCTGAGCTCTTTGCGGATAGTGGAGTTAGTGTTCTTATTGATAAATCTCTTGTGACTGTTGAATCTGGTGAGCTCTGGGTGCATGACTTGATAGAAGAAATGGGTTGGCAAATTGTTCGACAAGAGTCCATCAATGAGCCTGGCAAGCGCAGTAGACTTTGGTTTCATGAAGACGTTCGACGGGTATTTACAGAAAATATGGTATGATATCATGTTGTAAAAGTTTAATTAATTATTTAATTATTTTGCTCTGTATTTTTAGATGAAGTGTGATGGAAAGGAAACGTTTATTTTTCCAAAAGAAAAAAAAAAAAGATAGGATATTGAGTAAAAAATGTATTTTTATTTTATTTTTATTAGTCGTATATATGTTTGTTGTATTACAAGGGAACGGAAGCTATTGAAGGCATCAAGTTAGACTTTCCTGAACCGGAAAGAGTACTTTTGGTGAATCCTGACGCCTTCACAAAGATGAAGAAACTACGGCTACTTATAGTTCGTAATGCAGATATTTCGGGAAGCCATCTAGATTTTCTTTCTAATGAACTAAGGTTGCTTGATTGGCCTGGATATCCATTTTCATCATTACCATCTAATTTTGGTCCAAATAAACTTGTTGCAGTGGACTTGTCGTATAGCCGTGTCAAGAAATTGATGATGTGTTTCAAGGTACAAATTGTATACACTTCTTATCTTCTCTTTTACTTTTAATGTCTATGAATTAGCATTCAGAAGTTAATTTCTTCTTCCACGCCTTTTGTTAATGTAATTTGCAGATATACAAAAACTTGACATCTCTAAATCTCAGTTTCTGCAAACTCTTGGAAGAAATCCCCGACTTTTCGACTACTCCCAATCTTGAGAGTTTGATTCTTGATCACTGCACAAGCTTAAAAGAGGTTCATCTATCTGTAGGATCTCTTGAAAAACTTGTCACTCTGAGCTTGAAACAGTGTTTTAATCTCAGAAGACTTCCGTCTGACATAAGAATGAGATCGCTTCGTCATCTCTTCCTTGTTGGTTGCTCAAAACTAAAAAACTTCCCAAACATTGTGGAGAAAATGGAATTTTTGAAGGAGCTTTATTTAGAAGGCACTGCATTGAAAGATCTTCCTTCGTCAATCGAAAATCTTGTTGGTTTAGAATGTTTGTACTTAGAATTATGCAGAAACCTTGAAGTTTTACCAAATAGCATTCACAAACTACAAAATCTACTTCATCTTGGCCTTGACGGGTGCTCAAAACTTCGAAAAATTCCAGATCTTTCCCCGAATCTTCTTTATCTTTCTGCATCTGATTGCCGATCATTGGAGAGCATTCCAAAGTTTAATGCACGTGAGGCGACAAGGTTTTCTTACCACTTGGATTTAACTAATTGCAAAAAATTGGTTAATTATCAAGCTGACGGCATTGCAAATATGTTAATCACGAGTGAGGTATCTCTCTCTCTCTCTCTCTTGATTTACGAATGTATCTTGCTATAGATAAATGTATAACATTGAATTGAATGTAACAGGGACATGTTGATGCCACAGTGAGTACCTTTTCTGGAAGTAATATCCCCGAATGGTTTAGCCATCACAGCCCAAAGGGCGCAATTTCTTTCGAGGTCCCTTCAAACTTGTATGCAAAGCCGTTATCGTTGTCTTTCTATGTTCTTTTCGGGCCCAAGGATGTTGGAGTGGAGACAGGTAGGTTTATTTGTGGAATCGAAATTATCATCAATAACGAAACGATGATTACTGAGAAGAGATTGTTCCAGTCAGTGGAATCAGATCATGTGTGGCTAAGGAGCACCCTCCCAGGTCCTTGGAGGTGGCAGTTGAATAGGATGCTTTGGACTCGCTTCGATGTGTCGTTTACAGTCCATGGAGTGCCAATGGGATCACAAACACGGGCGGTCTTGAAGAAGTGTGGGTTTCACCTGGCATACAAGCAAGATGGGCATTTGATTGTTCCTGTGACAAAAGTTAGATGAATGATATTTGATGGTCTAACTTTTCTGTGTGTAGAATGAAAATGACAAAATGTCTAAAGCGTGTATCCAGTGTGCACTAGGGACTTTAATTACGAGATTTACCCATGTGAGTTGTGGTACCGGACAATTGATATGTTGCTAGAAGCATTGTCCTTTCTCTTGTATTTTGTATTCACTCATTAATTTCATCTCTTTCATAGCTAGCTTGTGAAAAAGAGAGTAATTAAGGGGGGAAAAAAAATAAAGTACTGCGTGTGGCCTGATAATGAACCGAAAATTAGAACTAAATTTGAGATGGTGTTTTCTAGCTCTGTATGAGCAGACAGTTTTAATGGTAGTTTTCTAAACATATTTATTTCTCGGACTACAGATAGCACTTTTAATTTTGGGATCTTCTTTAGTCTGAAATAAGTATTGTTTTAATTTTTTCTTTGACAGCTAATTTAGTGCTAGTTTGGCAATCAACTGAAGTTGGAGTTTCTGAAATGTTTTTTTTTTTTTTTTTTTTTTTGTCTTTTTCTTTATAAGTAACACGATTTCAAATCTACATATCTAAATCTCTCTACTTCATTTTCAAAAAATTCAAACTTTGGAAGTCTATAACTTATTTATTTGAAACAAATTATAAATAATTCTTATGTCAAAATTCTCACAGTTCATTTTCAACCAAATACACATTTCTAAAAATTCACTCATTTCAAATATTTGATTAAAAAAAAAAAAAAGAAAAAAGAAGAAGAAAAAGAAAAAGATAACGTCCAAAAACTACGGTTGCAGTTGAAGTGTCCCCTAATTGTTGTTAAAGACTGGAATTATTGCCGCAATTCATGACATGCGTGCATGTGAGTTCACTGTTATATATAAAGTAGATGCACATTATAATTAATGTATTTTCTCTTTATACATAATTTCTGTTTGACTTATCTATGCAACACCATAACTACCGACTCTCTTCTTCTTTAGTACTGCCTCTTCCTTTTTCTCCTTTACTAGATCACGCCTCCACTATAAGCAAGTAATTCTCCCGAGTTACTCGTAGAAAAATAAGGAATTAACTTGGTTGATTTATAATTAATTTAAATGACAGTAGATGAAATTGGGTTTATGAATCTATGTTTTGAAATTAGAAGAGTATTTTTCTTTACCTAGATACATATGTATACAGATGAGATTTTCATTGAATTCTAGTTGTGTTTATTTAAAAATAAATAAAAAATCTTCTCTATGTTATTTATGATTTCAAGTATGTTGTATGTAGTTTATGATTTCAAGTAAGTTTTCGAGACCGACTAACTTAGGCCGCGTTACAGTTAAAGACTTATTATTGCTGCAAATCATGACATGTATGTGTCTGTATGATTTATGTGTTTGCACATAATATTGTTCTTCTATTGATTCCCTCATCATTAATCTATTAATGTTGATTATCTGACCAGAATAACAATTACATCCTTCAGTGAATGATTTATAAGACTTGGTGATTATGCTTATCAAGATTGCCTTTGAGCACTATTCGTGACACTTTTTGAGTTTGAAGAAGCAATACATATATTCGGGTTATTCAACCACTAAGTGTGACGGTCTAACAGTAATGAATTATCGTGATGTAGGTCAATAGTCAAATGTTCAAGTGCTGGATAGTCCTTTTGAGATCTTAAAAATAAACATTTATTTCTTGCCAGCCTATTACTCGATCGATAGTTTTTGGGACCACGTCCCTTATTCTTACCGTCAACATATTCAGTGAGACTGAGATGACGTGCTTCTCGTTGAAAGGTAGAACCTATCAATAAAGCTTTTAATGAAATTTTTGTCAGCATCTGAAAAGTCCATTTAACAACGCATAGAGTCCTTTCCAAACTTTTTTATATATATTTTCAGGTTCTTTAAAAGTCAAAAGGTGATTAAAGTACTTTAGGATTTGAGTCGGAGTCCTATTTTGGGGGACCACATCTGCAATCTACACCTTTTATTTGTGTATTATAGTCTGGTATACTTCTCAACCTCATCCGCTTTAGTTAGACACCATATATTCATTTAATCAAAACAAATATTATAATAAAAAAAATATGGATAAATAGGTAGTTTTAGATATTTATTTAAAAACACAGTGGGACTTTTTTTTTTCTTTTTTTTATAATCTAATTTGAAATGAAGATAATAAACAAGTAAATAATAATGAAACTTTAGTTACACAATCTCTAAGTAGTTTTTCTTTTTCTTGTACAAGAAATAAATCTTTAGCTTTTTCAAGATACTAATTCATAACATATAGCGATAATTCTGTCATACGATATAGAATTTAAATCTATCATATCAAGTTTAAAATAAATAAATAAAAAATTCTCCGCCTACAAGGTCGGTTTTCAAATTGATACAATAATGAGTCTATTGTGGATGTCAATTTTAACCCGCCAAAAAGCTTCCAAATTTTACTTCTAGAAGCTATAGATTTAAAAACAAAAAAACAAAACAAAACAAAAAGCAAAAAACAAATGCACATACATGAAAAATTATAGAGTAAAAAATTACAACTAGATCGAGATCTAAACGGATAAAACTCACAATAATTATAGATTAAAAAAAAAATTGGATCACGAAGATAGATCCCTATCTACTAAGAATAATCCATTTTAGATGAAGAGAATAAACAAGTAAAAATTATTGTAATTATAATTACTTTTCTTTTTCTATCCTTGTTTACACTCCGTTAGGATTTTAGGAATTCTGACCAATTTTTCCTTCCATTGAAATTAAAAAGAAAGTTTGGATCAAGAAAGGCATGATTATGTGCCCCAACAAAATTATATCATTAAAGTGATGGGTCCTCATAATTATATAATAGATAATGAGTGTAAGCCGCGGAAACCAAAATCGATTGCCATTTGCTTTCTTTTGAGTAATTAAAGGGATTATTATTTGGGAATTATCTTCTTCAGCTCTCTTCATCTCAATATCAATATCATCATCATCCTTATTCCATATTCATCATTACGAAATCATCATAATTAATCACCCATCATTACTACTAACTATACACAGAAAGCCAAGTGCTAAAGTGTTTACTTTTTTATTATTATTATTATTATTATTTTTGGCACCGAAAAGTGTTAAATCTTTTCCAGAAAAGTTGGTTTTGCCTGCGGTTCAAGTTATTATGTGTGTGTGGCAACCTGCAAGTAGTTTGGGAGTTAAGTCTAGCTAGTGGAATTTGGAATCCAATTTAATAAGGATTGGTTCTTTTAAAATTGCATCTACTTTAATTATATTTATGCATAAATAAATACAACTCATGAATCCAATCTAATAGAATTTGGACGGAATTGAATTAGAAATTGGTTTTTTTTTTTTAATCCCTTCTAGATAAGTATGCTATTAGTTAAGAAAAATTATATCAAACTAAAAAGAAAATCCCAATCCTCAAACTATTTATTAGACCAAAAAAATACCAATTTGACAGAAAACAATATACAAATGATATTTGTTTTAATTTGTATCCTTACATAATTAAACAAGAAATATGGTAAAAGTGTACATATTATATAAATATACTAATAGGATGCAAACTTTTACTGGTTTTTGTACAGTAAATTGACTCTTTTGCCCCTTAAATTCGTGCTTTCTGCCCTTCACGCACAGTAAACTACCACTTTTACCCTTCTCCAATTGTGCGGACGTTTTTTGCCCCTCTGATTGTGTCTACCGGTTGCATGGTCTACAGTAGCGTGACTTTTTTGCCCTCCCAAACTCTAACTTGCCCTTTATCTTCTCCTCTCTGCCGCCTCCCTCTCATTTCCCACTCTCTCTTTTTACTGTTCATTTCCCTCTTCCTCTCTCTCTCTCTCTGTTGTTCTCTCTCTTTCTTCTCATTTTTTGCATTTTTGGTGTCAAAACTCTACCTTTTGTTTCCTCTTGCTGTGTCTGCCGCTCCTCCTCCATTTTTCCCTCTGTCTCTTTACTGTTTTAGATTTTTTTCTTTATTGTGTTGTTTGAATTTTTTCCCCATTTCCCCTCCCCCCCCCCCCCCCCCCCTTTTTTTAGGGTGTTTTTTTTCCCCTCCAGTGTATGGGTATAATCGCAGAAGAATTTTTGGATTTTAGTTTTTCCCCGTTCTATTTTTTTTAGTTTTTTTTTTTTTTTTGGGTTTTGCATTTTGTTGTGCCAACTTCTTTGTTTTCTCATTTTTCGGATCTATGTTGTTGAAACCGTAGTTTGTGGGCATTTTGGTTATCTCCGTCGTTCATCTTTTCTTTTAATAGTGTTGTTCTATTGTTCAAACAATTTTTTTTTGGGTCTTCTTTTTGTTTTGTCCGAACCCTAAGTTTTAGTCTCACCCCCCCCCCCCCCCCCCTCTTTTTTCCTTATTGGTTACTTAGGTTTTGTATTTTTTTCCATTGTCTGTCTCTGCTTTTGAGGCTTTTTTTTTTTCTCCCCAGGTTTGTTTGTTTTGTCCGAACCCTAAGTTTCGATTTTGGGGGTTTTTTAATTTTTTATTAGTCATTTAGTTTTTTTTTTTTTTGTTCATGTTCGGTTAGGTTTTGATCTTCTTTTTTTTTTGGTTATGTTTTTTTGTTTTCTCATTCTTTCTGCCGTGTATGTGTATAATAAAATAAGAGTATTTTTCTTTTTTTCTTTTTTTTTTCATTTTTTCCGTATTATTATTTTTTCGTATTTGCATTTATATTATTGAGGATACTTTGCAAGCAAATGTAAAGAAATAGATAAAGGCATGGGGTATGTTTTGGTTTTTGTTGTATTTATTTCAGTGGGTTTTTTGTCCCTTTTTTTTTTTGGGTTTTATATAAATTAATTTTGATTTTGATTTTTTGTTAATTTGTATTTGTAGATTGTAGTGCTTGCGATTCTAAGGTGGCCGATTGGGACTATTGACGAACATATTGAATACCTTTTATCTGTGATGTTTGTATTTTTAAATTTTTTGGTTTTTTCCCTCGGGTATTATTTTTTTCATTTTATATCCGAATTTTATTTATTTATTTTTGGTCTTTATAATTTTCTATCATGTTTGATGGTTTGTATTCTATGATTTAGTTAGAATTGAATAAATTGTTAGGCTTTCCTATTATTTGGATTTCTCGATTGTTCAGGTTGTTTCTATGGTCAGATATTTTCATGTGCTTCTGCTGATTTGTCCTATATATTTAATGCTTTTAGATTATTTTGCTTTAGTTGTGATTGTATTATTTGTTATAACTCTGTAATTTGTAGTGTGATGATTGTCTTGACTGAGATTTTTAGCATGTGTATATCTGTTATAAATGTTTCTAATCTGCTTTAAGTCTATTGTCTGTTGTGAGTAAATGTATTTTTATCCATATACGTGTAAACATTTTGTTACTGCTCTTCTTCACCGACTCTTTTGAAGAAACTTTTCTGAAATTTTTTAAGCTGTTTTTTCCCTCATTTATTACTTCTTTCGTATACCTTACCATTAGTGCCTCTATAATACCCTATTAATTGCTCTGTTTTGAACCTCCTTTAATTCTTAGTTGAAATCTTTTATCCTGTTGTTTGTTATCTTTTGAAGACTGATCATTTTGCGATATTTATTTATGTACAAAGCTCTTGTTTTTATTCAGGTACTATATTTAATGTTCTATTTTTATTATGATGATTGCTTTCTCCATTGATTTTATATTGCATCTTTCTTTTTCTTTAATTTGTTTATTTAATATTTCTGTACTTTTCATCTTATTTATATACTATTATCATTATTACTATTATAATCATGTTGTAGAGGATTTAGTTTTATTATTGTGTTTAGTCTCCCTTTTTTCTCCTCTGTTTCTGTTTTTTTTTTTTTTCCCCACAGAATATACATGATTTTGTTTTCTCTCTGGATGTTTTATGACTATTATTCTTATTATAAGTTAGATAATTATGTTATATGATTTAGCAATTTTTGATAATTGTTGTGATTATTTGTGACTTTGATCGTTTTTTGTTTATTTATATTTGTTCCTATGATCATGTTAATTATGTATATGTTTTTATTTGATTTATAAAACTTTTAGTATTTATATTTGTGTGATGTTTTTTGATTACTGTTGTTGTAGTAAGTATTTGTTGTTTTTGTTGTGTGTTTTTTTTTTTTTTTTGGTCTTCTTTGTTACAGGGGGGGTTTTTTTCCCCTAAATACTGTAAATGTTTTTTTGGAGAATTTTTGTAAAAAAAAATTTAACATGCTATGATGATCTCTATTTAGATATGTTATAATGCATATTCCAGATATATTACTTAATTTGGTATATGTTGATGAATATCATATTATTGATAGCATATGTTGAATAACTAATAGGTATTATTTGACAGTCTTTATTGTTACCGTGAATGTTTGGGAATTATATGATGTTTTGGTTATTTTCATTCTTTTCCTCTCTGCCGCTCTTTATGTTTTTTTATTTTTTGGATTTATGGTTTCTAAATCCCAGGTTTTGGTTTTTTGTTTTTGTTTTTTTTTGTTTTTCTTTCTTTTTGTCGGTTATCCCTCATTTTTTACTACTTTTGTGTATTCTTGACTCTTTTCTAATTTTGTCTCTTTCTCTCTTTGTCGTTCTTTGTTTCTGTCTATTAAATTTTTTTATGTAGTATAAATTCCCAGACATTTTACGTGGTAGCTACTAAAGGACGACGTTGAATTATATTTTAGTTATTCTTCATAAATATTGTTATAATATGAGAGATCTAAGACTGTTTTAATAATTTTAGTTTTATTGTATTTTTGTAGAAAATATTTAGTTAAAAATTTTATAATATTTTTCATACCATATATATATATAACAAGTTGTTTACTTAGATTAGTATACGTGGTTTATTATGCTATAGGTTTATTTTTTGTTTTTATATTATGTGACGGTTTTATTATTATTTTTGCTCTTTTTTTTTCTGTAATTTGATATAATATTTTGCGGCTTTTTTTATTGTCTGGGGGTTTTTTCTTTCTTATCAGGTTGCTGAAATTTTTAGAGTTATGACAACAATTTTTGTATGTAAATATTTTTATAATTAGTAACTATTGTAATTAATGCTGGGGAATTTGGGCGGGCCGGCCCGGCCCGGCCCAAGCCCGATGGGCTTTTTCAGAAAACCGGGCCGGGGCGGCCCGTCCCAATGCAAATCCGGGCCGGGTCCGACCCGGATTTTTGAAGCATAAGCCCAGCCCGGCCCATGGGCTTAGCGCGGGCCGGGCCGCGCCTAGCCTAATTTTTAAAAAATTTATTTAATTTTTTTTATTTGTAATTTTTGAATAAATTTGTATATTTTTTATAATTTAATAATTTATCTTAATATTTTATCTTAGATAAAAAATAAAAAAATTTATACTTTGTTAAAAAAAATTAAAATTTTTAATAAATTAATATATATAAAATTTTAAATAACGGGCGGGCCGGACCGGCCCATCGGGCCTAAATATTCGGGCCGGGCCGACCCGGCCCGCTGGGCCTAAGAGGAGAGCCCAGCCCGCCTCTTACTCTAGGGCCGGGCTTTTACCGGGCCGATAAATACGGGCCGGGCTGGGCCGTGGGCCGGGCTTGAATTACGGGCCGCGGGCCGACCCGTTTGGCCCAGCTCAAATTCCCACCTCTAATTGTAATTTTATTGTATCATTTAATTTTTTATATTATGTAATTCGATTGTGCAACATTACATTTTTACTTCATATGGGTTTTTACTTTGTTTAAATTTATATTAAAGAAAATGATATTTTATAAAAATAAAATAAAATGACTTGATTTTTTGATTGTTTAAATTAATAAATTTAACTTTTTGTGGGAAAAAAAAAGGGACTGGAAAATAACATTTTTATCAATTATTATGAATTGTAAATAAAATACATTCAGACAAATAAAATTTTATATTTCTTTATATATATCTTTAAAATTCCTAGAATTCTTAGTTTTAATTATATAATATGTGTAATAGAGTAAATTCAATAAAAAATTTAGATAGAAAAATATTATACATGAATTACAAAAAAATATATAAATCTACCCATATATTACTATTTACTTTGATTTGTTTGATATTTATTTTCTTCTCATTTTATCTTTCTCTATCGTTCTCCCTCTTTTTATTTTTTCAATCTCTCCTTTCCAAATCCTAAGTTTGAAGTTATGCTTCACAAATCCTATTCTTTGAATTTTTTTAGTATGTCAACCGGTTATCCCTCATTTTTTACTTCTCCTTTCTATTGTTTACTCTATTTTTATTTTTTCCAGTCTCTGTTACTCTGTTTTTCTTATTATTATTATTATTATTATTTTGGTAGACATTCCCAAACATTTCACTTGGCAGCTATTGAAGACGAAATCGAATTATATTTTAGTTATTTTTCATAAATATTCTTATAATACAAGAGATCTGAGCTTGCTTTAATAATATTTAATTTCTTTTTATTTTTGTACAAAAGAGTTAATTAAAATTTTTACTATGTTTTTCATAGTATGTATATATATATAATAATAATAATATACTGATCATAACTATATTATTTATCTTAACTAACTACTTTTGTTGTATAATATTCAATTTTTTCATTTTATTTTATTTTCTTACATCCCCGTGCTACGCACGGGAATTAAACTCGTACATATCTATTGGATTGTACCGGTTCGGTGGACTTGGTCACCTTAATTGGGTTAATTTCACTTTTAGCACTTGTGGAATAAATTATATTAAAACCAGCACCACTTTTTTTTCCCCTTCATTTCTCGCAGTGCCACGTCATTTTTCAATCTGATATGTGGGGCCCTGCTGCACCAAATGTATGTCAAATTACTGGTTTATCCTCATCTCCCTCGCATGGCCCAAAATAATGTGCCAAACCAGCATCTACAGCATTTTAGAGAGAGAAAACGAAATCTAGAGAGAGAAATAGTTGCAATCGGCCGGAACTCCTCGGAAACCGTCCGAAACCACCACGAAAGGCATCTATAAACAGCTTCATGATATAGAAGGCCACCTACTTAGAATAGTTTAAAAAACTGGCACCAGAGATCGAGAGAATGGTGGCCGACGAAGGGTTTAGGGGAAATCGAAGTTAACGGATCAAAGAAGTCGAAAGTTAGAAAATGGCCTTTTCGTTTCAATGTTTTAAAAAGTTTGCGTTTAACGTTTTGTTTGCAAAGGGAAAAAAATTTCATTATTTTGAATTTGTTTAACAGTTGGTCTTCTTACAGGGACGGTCATTATCATAATGACCGACTGGTAATTTTCGTTGTGACCCCTGTAACTGTTAAATTTTAGCATATAATTATGATCACAACGATATTGACCAGGTAGTCATTATAAAAATGACCAGTTTTTAGTCAGACAGCCGTCCACAGGATCTATTTTTTTCATAATAACCCCATGGTCATTATCGTTGTGACCCCTGTAAATGATTAATACGGTGACGTATTGGTCAAAGTGTTAGACCATCGGTCATAACGGTTATGACCAGACGGTCATAACCGTTATGACCTCTGTGTTATACTATCGGTCATAACGGTTATGACCGCCTGGTCATAACCGTTATGACCACTGCGTTACAGTATCGGTCATAACGGTTATGACCGCCTGGTCATAACTGTTATGACCTCTGCGTTAGACCAGCGGTCATAACAGTTATGACCGCTTGTTATACGATCGGTCATAACGGTTATGACCAGAATTATGACCGTCTGTGTTATACAATCGGTCATAACGGTTATGACCGTCTGGTCATAATCGTTATGACCGCTGCGTTACACTATCGGTCATAACGGTTATGACCGCCTGGTCATAAATGTTATGACCTCTGTGTTAGACCAGCGGTCATAACGATTATGACCGCCTGGTCATAACCGTTATGACCACTTGTTATACGATCGGTTATAACGATTATGACCAGACGGTCATAACCGTTATGACATCTGTTTTATACTATCGGTCATAACAGTTATGACTGCCTGGTTATAACCGTTATGACCGATGACCAGCGGTCATAACAGTTATGACCTCCTGGTCATAACCGTTATGACCGCTGTGTTATACAATCGGTTATAACGGTTATAACCAGACGGTCATAACCGTTATTACCGCTGTGTTATACTATCGGTCATAACGGTTATGACCGCCTGGTCATAACTGTTATGACCTTTGTATTATACGATATGGTAACGTATTGGTGAAACCCCTTAGGCACAAAGAGGTCACAACGAAAATTACCAGGCGGTCATTATGAAGTTGTCCGTCCTGTAATATGCATTTAAAATGATAGAAATACCAAGAGTCATAAAATGGCGAATTACAGATTTACCCTCATCTCTCACCCGCCCAAAAGGCATTCTCCCTCGAATAAGCTCACAAAAATTTCCAACCAGCGTCTACAGTGTTTTAGAGAGAGAAACTCAAATTCTAGAGAGAGAAAGCTTTGCAATCGCTCTAAAACTGCTCGGAAACCGTCCTAAACCACCACGAGAGCCTTTTATATACTGGTTGGACGTCTGCTAACGTCGAAAAATCTTAAAAAAATACCCATGTCGACGCCAACAAAAATGTCAGAGAAAAACACTACTCCCAAAACATCGCCGAAGGCTACGCTGGGGGAAGTCGAATTAAAAGACTCACAGAAGTTTATGAGTGAACTAGACGATAATATATCCGACTTTGAAAAGTTAATGAAATTGATTTTTGTTTTTATGTTAAAAAATATTTTCATTGTTATTATATATAAGTGTCATATAATAAAAGATATCGAAAGCTGGATCGATTAAAAAGTTATTTTGGTCTTTGTGTTTAAAAAGTTTACACTTTTAATATTTTTCAATAATAATATACAGTATTTATTGATTTTGTGAAAACAAAGTTTCCATTTTTATATGCGTTTTTGATGATATTCCACTTTCCAATTGATTTGCTGAAAAATGTTATCATAATGTACATAAAGTTAGGATTTTTATCTGTTTCTGTACCATAAAACATCCGTTAACTCAAGTATGCGTTTTGGTTTATATTTTATATTATGGTTTTCGTCGATGTTTGTGTTTAAGTGTAGATGATATCGGCTATTTGAAATAAATGGAATGATCATTTTTTTGATGACTCTCTGGTCATAATAATTATTACTCAGTTTCAGTTTTTTCTGTTATGTCCGGTGGTCATTTTCATTATGACTTGTTGGTCATTATAATGATTACTATGAGTTTTAACTTATTTTAGGATGGTCATTTTCATTATGACTTGGTCATAATAATAATTACTCAGTGTTTATTTTTCCTGATGTTATGGCTTGTTGGTCACAAAAATTACCAGGTTTTTTGTTTGTTCCGGACTGTCATTTTCATAATGACTTGGTCATTTTAGGCCGACAATTTTTGTTGAATTGATGGTGATTAATTTTTTAGTTTTCATAATGCTGTTATTTTATGCCTGGTAATTTTTATTATTACTTCACTGTCATAAGTATACTTACTCTTTTATGTTAAGATTAACATTACCGCAGGTTCAATATAATCGACGGGTACCGGATTCTGAAATTACTAGGGCAAAAATAAACATTTTTATTAACATTCCAGATAGTTGTGCAAAACTGAGACAGTGGTTGTCTCCCCAACAGTACGATGCCATCCTTCAGCAGCCATGCATTAAACAGTTTCTGAGATTAACCAATCTTGGTTGGGCTGGGCAGGTCTTCCACAACATTGTTATGAGATTGACGGATCACTCAGCAATAGGTGATGCTCTTTGGTTTGAGATCGGAGGTGAACTTGGCAGATTTTCCATCAACGAGTTCTGCCTCATTACAGGCATGAAATGTGTAGGATCTACCCATCTTCCAGTAGTCGAAAGCCGATTAATAACAAGATATTTTTGACCTTGAGAGGCGTGTCGAGAGAAAATTTGGAGCTGCAGCTGTCCAATGCGGCATTTGACAACGACGAGGACGCTGTGAAGCTTAGTTTACTATACTTGATGTTCTGCATTCCTTATCAAATGCAAACTCCGTTAAGATAGACTCTAAGTTTTTTCCCTGGCCGATAACATTGCTGATTTCAATGATTTTCCTTGGGACGTTCTCTCATGGGAGGCAACCCGGTCTGCAATCTGTAATACAGTTGAGAACAGGCTGTCTACGGAGAGAAGAGCTTTAAAAAGGTCCGAGAAAGTGCATTACAGTATATCGGGCTTTCCTCATGCCTTACTCGTCTGGGCCTATGAGACCCTCCCATCGATAGCATTGAAATTCAGCAAAAAGTACAATCATGCCTTTCTGCGTATGCTGTCGTGGACCACCGCGGACAATGTCAAGTTCGATGATGTTATATCTTCTTTTACCGCGGTTGGCGAAAATCAGGTATTATTGTATAGGATGTCTTCCATATATTTATTATGTATGCAGTGTCAATTACAATTGTCGGTCAATTTAACATTTTCACAAGCCTGTTATCATAACAATGGTTATACTAGCGTATTGATACAATCCGTATCCCCTATTGATTTTTTTTTTTATTAATATCAAATGTGTTCAGACTAAGGGTTTTGTCATGATGCCAACTGAAGATGAGTTGAAGGACCCATGGGTTGCGCGGCTATATTTGAAGAACCCAAGTGTTGTGTCTAAATTACCTCCCAAAACTTCTGCACCCCAACCAAGCTCCGATACAAACTCAGATTGGTGGGAGTTTCAAAAAGAGATCCGAGGAGAGGTTGTCTCCATTAAAGAAAAGTTGGTGGCTCTTGAAAAGGGCCAGAAGAAGGCTAACAAACTCATGAGAACTGTAATAAAAATGTTGGCGGCCAACTTTTCTGAGAAGGGACAGGGGAAGGCACACACCAAGTTCCATGTCAGTAGCCGCCAGAAGCCTCAAGTTCACACGGCTGAGAATTATGAGTTGAAACCTACCTCACCTCACATCGGCACTGGCTCGCAAGATGATGTGATATTCGACTCTGACATCGGAGCTGCTGCTGATATGGGTGTTCAAGCAGCCATGGAGTTCCTCACTGCCGATAAGGTGATTGCTGCTCGGGAAGACGTCAAGGCTGAGGAGAATAAGGTAATCATTTAGGTGTTAGTCGAGTATTACATTAAATGTAGATGATCATAACTGTATTTCACAACTAGAACATTGTATTTATTATGCCATGTTGTGAAACCACGCAGGAAAGTATTTTGCCCTGCAATTTACCAGCAACCGATCTAGAAGCGAAGGCAAAATCAGATCAATTTGTTGGAATAAAGGAGGAGATCATTCCTGACCCGGAGAAAGATGGTCAAGAAAAAAACAGAGGGATGGATGTCGTGAAGCTTGAAGAGCCAGACGACGATGAGAGCATCGATGACGTGGTTGTTACGAATATCTGTAACTCAGTTATATAGTCATTATGGTCATTGTGTACAATGTTAACTCGTTTTACATATGTCACTTTTAGATCCGTAAGAAGAAGAGGGCCAGACTATTAAGGATTGGCCAGCGGCCCTCTGGATCAATCACTGATGTTGACTCGCCGTCGAATCCTCCGAGTAAACTGCTTACTCTCCTCCCTCCGAGTCTCGCAGATGAACCTCCGAAAGAGACGATAGAGGAGTTCAGGGAGTGGTTCCAAAAAGAATTATTGAAGAGGACTCCTGCAGGGTAATTTTTTTTTATAATACAGTTTATGTTCGATTTGAAATTTACAATATATTAACAAACGTCATCACCAATTAACCAGACGGTACATTATGTTTAGTAAACGGCCTCCACGATACAGTGCAAAGCATGATATTTTAGACAAACCACATGACCTCGGATGCATGATGGTGGAAAAAAAGAGTTGTTATTATGAGTTAGCTACATCTCCTGTTTGGCTATGAGATAAAGTAAGTACCTTTCTTCAATATTTTATACTCAATGTTCTATAAATTTTGTAAATACTAAGGTCACAATGATACATTGTTTGTTATCCTGTATTTTTTTCCAATTTATTTGCATCTTTTTTGTTTGTGCAGCACATTGATGTTACATTCTACTACCTAAGGAAGAAGATCAGGCAGTACCCTGAACTGGAACAACGAAAGGTGACAACGGTAGACACGTTTTTTTCTGCAAAAGTTCATTCGTTGTGGACCGTCTATCAGGTAGCACCCGATAAGTTCGATTGGGCCTGCTGTAATTCTGTGTTCAAGATAATGCTTGGCGTGCGTGCCCAGAGTGGGGCCTCGTGGTTTTACGTTAACACGGTGCTAATGCCAATTCACTTTGGCGATCTGAAACATTGGGCATTAGTAAAGCTCGACCTAACAAACTGGACCCTTGAGGTATACGACTCTCTTCAACATGAAGGACCTCATAACTCTAAGGTCCGCGCAGGAATGGAAGGTCTGTCGAAGTTCATTCCATTTCTAGCTGAAAAAAACAGTTTGTTCGAGTTCAAACCACGAGTTCCTCCAGGAAATTACCCAATACCAGTCACCATAATGAAAGATATCCCTAAACAAGCCAATGGGTTAGTACAAGCATTGCAAATTATTTCATAAAATCAACTGTGTGGAGTTTGTTGCTTATTTAATAAAAATTTTTTCCATCTTTCGTGCAACAGGGGTGACTGTAGAATGTTTACAATCAAATATGCTAAATGCTTGATAGAAGGGAGGGATGTCAGTTATTGGGTAATTGCTGCACGCATGCAAATCTTCAGGGAGTATTTTGCCTGTTACATGTGGTCCCATGCCAAAAATAAGCTCGCTCAAAGAGGTCATAACGGTTATGACCGTCTGTGTTATGACCGCTGGTCTTACACAGAGGTCATAACGGTTATGACCAGACGGTCATAACTATTATGACCGATAGTATAACACAGCGGTCATAACAGTTATGACCAGACGGTCATAACCGTTATGACCGCTGTTTTAACACAGAGGTCATAACGGTTATGACCGATAGTATAAGACAGCGGTCATAACAGTTATGACCGCCTGGTCAATTTCGTTATGACCGATAGTGTAATACGAGCGGTCATAACGGTTATGACCCTGTTATGATCGCTGGTCTTACACAGAGGTCATAACGGTTATGACCAGACGGTCATAACTGTTATGACCGATAGTATAATACAGCGGTAATAACGGTTATAACCAGACGGTCATAACGGTTATGACCAGACGGTCATAAATGTTATGACAGATAGTATAAGAAAGCGGTCATAACAGTTATGACCGCCTGGTCAATTTCGTTATGACCGATAGTGTAACACGAGCGGTCATAACGGTTATGACCGCCTGGTCATAACTGTTATGACCGATAGTATAAGACAGCGGTCATAACGGTTATGACTCCCTGGTCAATTTCGTTATGACCTCTGTGTTACACTATCGGTCATAACGTTAGAATTTAAGGGGTGAATAGTTTTTAAAGTTTAAATACAAAATAGGAATGATTTTTATACAAGTGAGAATAATCCTTAAAAAAATTAAATTTAAAAGAAAAAGAGTAAATTGCTCATTTAGTCCCTAAACTCTTAACATTATATAATTTTAGTCGCTGAACTTTTTTTCGTAGCTGGAATGATCCTAAACTACTAAAATGTTGCTACAATAGTCATTTTCGTTAATTTTTTAATAATTTATAATTATTCCAGCTAAGAATAAAATAACAATGAATGCCCCTAAATTATTAAAATGTTGCTATAATAATTTTAATTCTTATTTTTTAACGGAATCCGTCAATAATTTGGTTAAAAAGTAATGGTAACTAACGAATTCTGTTAAAAAATTAACGTAAAAGGACTATTGTGTTAACATTTTAAAAGTTACTAGAAACATTCCAACTACAAAACAAAGTTCATAGGCCAAAATTACACAAAATTATATAGTTATGAGAACAACTTACAATTTACCTAAAAAGAAAAATGTTTCATGTCTGCTTTATAGATATCTGTAACCATTACAGAGACAACTAAGGTCTGGGGGGTTTGTTTTCTTTTTTATTAACCTATGTATTTATAAGTGTGTATATATATATATAAAAACGCATAAAACCCCATAAATGTAAAAAAAATTTAATCCATATCCCTCAAAATTTTCCCTCTTAAAATCTTTTTTGATTTTGGCATTGATCTCTAACATTATGTGACGTGTGTTTATGAATGTTACATTATTCAAAATCACATTATATAGATGGAAAAAAGTCAACAAGGGTTTCCTTTTTTTTTATTTTTAAAACTTCATATGCCGTCCAAATATTCTCAAAGTAATGAAGAAGAAATAATTTCAATAAGGAGCCACCGGCTATAATTTTAGCTGATTCCTGGTAATTAATTTGTCTATCTTAAAAAGTACAAGAATATTGAACAACTAGAAACAGCTACCTTGTCAACACGCACGACAAAAGTTAAAAAAAATAAAATTGCGAAGTATTTTTTATTTTCTCATCTTAGTAATGGTAACTAAAGTTAGGCACACTGTTCTTTTTCTATGAAGTGGTTTGAGCCCTCATGGAGGATTCTGTATTAATTTAATTCTTTACTTAGCACCTTTTATAAGATATGATTATTGGGTTGATTTCTTCAACAATTTTCTAATGGTTATTTTTATTTAAAAGCACATTTTCTGCATTAGGACAAATTTATGGGTTTTCTTTCACAGTCATGTAGGGACTTCTTTATTCCAACTTGTGCCTAAATTTTAATCCCCCTTTTACCTTCCAGATTATATTAATCCCAAAAAGATAGTGCTGATCAACATTAGCAGTAGATGTTTAAAAATTTTTCAAATTTTTCTTCTTTTTGACCAGACGTTCTTGTTGATTATCCGTGGATGTTGTACAAAGAAGAGTAAAAAATAATACAAACGGCCAAAAAGGGCGATTCCAAAATCTGAAGACAAAATCCGATAGTGTAACACAGAGGTCATAACTGTTATGACTGCCGATGTAACACAGAGGTCATAACAGTTATGACCGCCTGGTCAATTTCGTTATGACCTCTGTGTTACACTATTGGTCATAACGGTTATGACTAGACGGTCATCACTATTCTTACCTCTGTGTTAAACCAGCGGTCATAACGGTTATGACCGCTGTTATGATCAGCGGTTATAACTGTTATGACCAGACGATCATAACTATTATGACCTTTGTAACTGGCTCAGAGGTCATAACAGTTATGACCAGACGGTCATAACAGTTATGACCAGACGGTCATAACTGTAATTACCTCTGGTCTAACACAGAGGTTATAACAGTTATGACCAGACGGTCATAACTGTTATGACCGCTGATCTTAAATCCCCCTAAACATTTTTTGCCATAACAGTTAATTTTTTTTTATATAATAAAAGCGTGTTATAGCAATCTATTGTACTATAAATACACTGTGTACTTATCATAAAAAACTTGGTCATGTTTAATGTTTAGTGTGATAAATTGTGCTAAATTGTTATACAAAAATGAAAAAAAAGTAAAGTAAAATGACCCTACACATTCGATACATTTATGAACTTGGTGTTATGAACTCTGTATCTGGCCTTGTGGTTGGACGTTTTCGTAAGGGTACTGAGTTGGTACATGTTTGACGGTTGTGTCCGTAACCATTACATCTACCACACCGATTAGGCTCATGTTCTTCACCTTGAGACGGAATCCTACGAACCCGTGACCTTCCGGGCCCACGCTTTGTAGTGGGAGGATTAACAATTCGCAATCTTACTTCTTCAGATACGTTCCAGCCCTCGACGCTGCCAATAGGGTGGACTACATGTGCATAGCAAGCATACATATAGTCTTTCGTGTAGCAATTAAAGCAATAATTATAAGGATCAATTCGACGGTGGTTACATACGGCCATTGCATGAGGGCAAGGAATTTGATTGACTTGAAATCATCTGCAAGTACATGTTCTTTCGCTCATATCGACAATCCATATTTGGGCAGCATTGTTGGTGACGGCGTACTCAAACTGATCAGCTGGCCGAGGCTGTAACAAAGGGAATTTTAAGACATTAGTTTAAGCGATCGCATTAAGGCGAAGCATTGATAAAATTTAACAATGGGGTCGTTATCACAAACCGTTACTGTTAGGCCTAAAGAGAAGTTTGTGCGAATCAATTTCTCTGCCTTCGGGGCCAGTTTAGATGTTATTTTAAGGGTCTCTTCACGTCTCTCGACAAACCATCTTTGTAGTAGTCCCCTAAGCCATTCCACCAAGAATCCAACTGGCATTAACCTGGCTTTCCGATCCACATTGTTTAATGACTCTGCAATGTTGGTTGTCATGATTGCATACCTCCGACCGTTGAAGTATGCTCGCGACCACTTTATAGGATCGGCCTGAAGAAGGTAATGATGCTTGTTGGGGTTACGAGCACGGATGGATTCCATATAATGATGGTACTCACTTAAAAGATACGATCTCGAGACACCGTCGAAATAGGTCTTCAAAGGGCCTTTGAAATCTTTGTATCTAGTATTCAAGTTTGCAGCCAAGTGTTGGACGCATATCTCGAATGCAGCATCTGGATACACAAGGTTGGCTGCATATTTGATACCCTTATGCCTATCGGCCACAATAGCAAGAGACTCCCGCGTGTCGATTGAATCCCTTAGTTTCTCGAAGAACCATTTCCATGATTCATTACTCTCCGACGAAACGATACCAAATGCAAGGGGAAATATGCAGCCATTTGCGTCGTGTCCGCAGGCTGCAAGCAACATTCCTCCAAACCTGGCCTTTAGTGCTGATCCATCAACCACAATTACTGGATGACAATAAGGCCAACCATGCTTCGAAGCAGCTAAGCATATGTACAAGTATTTGAAACAATTTGCTGAGTCTGTCTCAATGCGAATGTCGATCCAGGATTTTTTCGCTTAACCTTTTTAGCCCATGCTGGTAGAACTGTAATTATTAAATTATCAATACCATGTTGTAAGTATAATAGTTATAAGGCCAGTCACGAACATATAACCAGATAAGGGAAATTACCTTTGTATGACTCAACATCATTGCCCCTCAGGCTTGTCAGTGCATCTTCCTTCCCTCGCCATACTCTAAGATAGTTGAAAGACACTCCAAATTCGGCCTGCATGTCTCGCATTATTTCCGCTGGTCTATATAAGGAATTGGTCGGATCCAAATATTTTGCCTTAACACACTCCCTAATCATCCAACTCTTCGCTTGACGATGATGCCCTTGAACGATTTCAATTGAACAAGTATGGACGTTGTCGAACCTCTTCACAACAAACAGTTCACTACCTTGCATCATAGTCGCACGCAATTACCATGGACATCCCTCATTATCTATACATATAACGTGTAATAGTGTAGAGTTCGACCTCTTCACCTTGAATTGGTAGTGTTTACTCATGGCATCGTGATGAAGATTGTATTGCAGTAACTTTTTGTTTTAAAAAATACAGTTTATGCGCAGCGTGATAGGTGTATAATCAACAATAACGACTCTGTCGGATACACTGTCACTACTTGATACTTTGTCATATTGAGATCCAGTATTATTGACAATAGAATGGCCTCCAATGCTTGCTGTGAAACTCTTCTCGTTTGAACGATAAGCATCAGCCGAAACATTCAATTTCCTGGCATTACAATCATCATGGACCGTGCCTAAATCATTGTTCAATATTTGATGTTGATTTTCAATTCCATATTCATTGTGCAAATCCAGACCTATTGTAGGAGAAGTAATATTAGGAGGAG
Source organism: Ficus erecta (assembly GCA_008635985.1). NCBI lineage: Eukaryota > Viridiplantae > Streptophyta > Magnoliopsida > Rosales > Moraceae > Ficus > Ficus erecta. The sequence goes on along the minus strand of BKCH01001305.1, from coordinate 36,292 downwards.
GAGGAGGGTTTAGGATTATATTACTGTCATTTACATGTTGCATGGCTTCATCACTCTGTCCCCCCTCCCTAGAACGTTGAATGTCTATGTGATTGCTTGCCCCTACCTCTGGTGCCATGGATTCCGCCGCGGAATCATCCAATACATTGATTGCAACTGGAAATTTACTAAGCACATGAACATCCTTCTTCTTTAATTGTATGTAGAATTTAACGCCAGCATCACACTGTATCCTCACAAGAGGCAATCCAGGTTCAACACCGTATCTCATGACTATATTCTTGTCTGGGCCCCTAATTCCAATCACACTTCTCACCAACTCAACAAGACCAACATATGTTGAGTTCTCGGGCACCAATATTCCCTTCATTTCGCCACCAACATATCTCAATGTGCCGTCCCATTGACCATTATACTTTACGAAAACACAAACCGCATCAATGTGCCGTCCCATTGACCATTCCTGAATGAAACAGCATCAAGTTATCCAATAATTTGCGTTACAAAGGAAGGAAAGATTATGTTATAGCGGGTTGACAAGCATTAGTCAAAACTAGTCACAATGATAATGTCCGGATGGTATATGCTACAGGAGACCGAATAACAAGCACCATTATATCTCAAAACTGATCACAGAGAATTTGTGTCTACAATATATTTCAAAACGCATGCCCATTAAATCATAAATTAACAAATAAAACCAAATAAGAAGCACCATTACCTCAGATTGGAAGTGTGAAGATCTCTATTCAAATGGAGTAGAAGCAGATCTGGCAGCTTCGGCCGATAACTGTGACGAGGATGGTCAGATGTCGAATTAATAGAGTGCACAAAGATGTGTTCAGATTTGTTAGACTTAGAGTGAGTTTCGATCAGTGGGTAATGGTGCAGAGAGGAATCGTGAGGCTTCACTGAGAGAAAAACGATGAAAAGAGGAAAGCAAAAGTTTTCAAAATTTGGGGTACTGTATATAATGTCGGGATTGAAATGGGCGGGAGAGCTAAAGAAAAATTTTGTTAGGGTTTGAACAATACGTCACCGTATTGACCAATAGTCTATCGGTCATAGCGGTTATGACCAGACGGTCATAACGGTTATGACCAGAAGGTCATAACTGTTATGACCGATAGTATAACACAGCGGTAATAACAGTTATGACCAGACGGTCAAAACTGTTATGACCGCTGTTCTAACACAGAGGTCATAACGGTTATGACCAGGCGGTCATAGCTGTTATGACCGATAGTATAACGCAGCAGTAATAACGGTTATGACCGTCTGGTCATAACCGTTATGACCGATCGTATAACAAGCGGTAATAATAAACACAGAGGTCATAACGGTTATGATCAGGTGGTCATAACCGTTATGACCGATAGTGTAACGCAGCAGTCATAATGGTTATGACCAGACGGTCATAACCGTTATGACCGATCGTATAACACAGAGGTCATAACGGTTATGACCGTCTGGTCATAACCGTTTTGACCGATGGTCTAACACTTTGACCAATACGTCACTGTATTGACCATTTACAGGGGTCACAACGATAATGACCATGAGGTCATTATGAAAATGACCGATCCTGTGGAAGGACGTCTGACCAAAAACTGGTCATTTTTATAATGACCACCTGGTCAATATCGTTGTGACCAAAATTATATGCTAAAATTTAACAGTTACAAGGGTCACAACGAAAATTACCAGGCGGTCATTATGATAATGACCGTCTCTATAAGAAGACCAACTGTTAAACAAATTCAAATAATGAAAATTTTTTCCCCTTTGCAAACAAAACGTTAAACACAAACTTTTTAAACATTGAAACGAAAAGGCCATTTTTTTAACTTTCGACTTCTTTGATCCGTTAACTTCGATTTCCCCTAAACCCTTCGTCGGCCACCATTCTCTCGATCTCTGGTGCCGGTTTTTTAAACTATTCTAAGTAGGTAGCCTTCTATATCACGAAGCTGTTTATAGATGCATTTCGTGGTGGTTTCGGACGGTTTCCGAGTAGTTCCGACCGATTGCAACTGTTTCTCTCTCTAGATTTCGTTTTCTCTCTCTAAAATACTGTAGATGCTGGTTTGGCATATTATTTTGGGCCATGCGAGGGAGATGAGGATAAACCAGTAATTTGACATACATTTGGTGCAGCAGGGCCCCACATATCAGATTGAAAAATGACGTGGCACTGCTAGAAATGAAGGGGGAAAAAGTGGTGCTGGTTTTAATATAATTTATTCCACAAGTGCTAAAAGTAAAATTAACCCCAACTTAATTTATTATATCAATGAACGTTCAATATTCAATTTACACCAGATTAAATAAATTATAGGGAGAAAGGGAAAAATAGCAAAATGTAGCATTTGATTTAGAAAGAATAGCATATTTAAAACTATTATTATTAAATAACATAATTAGAGTAGATGGTAAGCTAAAAAATCAAAAATACCATTTTCCCCCTCTAATCTATATCCTCTAACTTTCCCTGTAAACACACCTTTCCGGTCGCCGTCGATGTCGTGTTCTGGCCATCATTGTCATCGCGAAGGACCCAAGCCGTGGACCCATTGTCTCCAAATCATAAGAATTGCAATCCAAAAACGTGATCTTCCTCATCGACTGATCATGATTTCGTGATGGTCAAGCAACCTCCCGATGAGACCGCAATTTCGTGAGATCATGTTGATTCTGATAATTTTTCTCATGATTGTGGTGGCGACGAACATACGAACTCAACGACGACTACACTTGAGCTCTCTGATCTCGCAACAACGACAGCAACGACATTGCGATTGGGAGCTTCAAATCTCTTGCGACCTCCTCTGATTGCGATCTCCATAGTGTCGTGCTTGCCATCGATTTGTCTTCTTCTCCAACGACGAGCTTGCAAGGGTGTGGGCGACAGTGGTGATGGTTGCAAGGGCAATTTGGGTTTAGGGTTAGGCTTTTTATTGAATTAGGGGCTTAATTTGAGATAACTTTGGGTATATTTTGTAATTTAAGAAACTTTATAAATAAATAAAGATTTAAAATACTGATTTAAAAAATAATTTGCTTATTTAATGAAAAGTAACATATTTACAAGTAATTACTAATATTTACATAGTAATATTTAGATTTAATAGTTATATGAAAAGTATAAAATACAAGGTAAGTAAATGATTTATGTGTAAATATCATAATTTCTTAATAAATATTTGGATTTACCAGACAAATTAATATAAAAAACAAAGCTTATTAAACTACAAATAACGTAAATATTGGACTTACATAGTAAATATCATAGTTAATATAATTCAAAAACTAAAATAAAATATTAGTAAATACAAAACTTGTAAAAGATTTATTGGTAAATAATTAGATTTACTAATTTTTTTCTATTTTACTTAGTAAATTTTTTTTTTATTTTACTTAATAAATCCGTTTATTTACTTCTAAATATTTAGAACCCATAATTCTAATAAATGAAATTTTAAAGTGGAAATATAAGATTTACCAAGTAAATACATTTATCAAGTTATTATTTTTTTCGTTAATCTTTGTATTTACATGGTAAATCTTTGTATGTTCCGTTGATAATGCATAATTCTCAAATAATTATTTCTTTGTTAATCCTGGTCTTTACATGGTAAATCTTTGTATTTTCTGTTAATAATACGTAATTCTCAAGTAATTATTTCTTCGTTAATCTTTTTATTTACATAGTAAATCATTGTGAAATATTTGATGAAAATATTAAATCTAAAAAAACAAGTTAAATATTTACTAATAACTATTGGATTTACATAGAGAATTAACATATTTACCATGTAAATTGAAAATTCGATAACAAAGTAAATCGGAGAGGCCCCCCATGCGCTGCTGCTCAGTCGGCGATTGTCCTGTCCTCACATTTTACCACGTCCGGCACTGTCGAAGAGCCGTTGTCTGCCCTCTGCTGCTCTTCACCATGAGTTCCGGCGACGATCGCCATGATTTCTGGCAAAATCATCGAGAGCCTCCGAAATGGCTTTTTGGCCAAGCCCACTGAGAGGTAGAGAAAGAATGGAGTTATAAAGCTTGTGGAAGACATGGCTGCAGATGGAGATGGCTTGGGATTTTCGATGACGGGCTTTGGATCCTCTTGGCGGCGGCGTTGGGTGTCATATCGGCGGCGGCATTGGGTGCCTTCTTCCGGGTAACCACATTCCTTTGAACCATTCCCCGTCCTCTCTTCTCTCTCTCTCTCTCCGCTAGACGTCCGGCTGTTGGACGCGAGACCTTTTCTATATATGTATACACACACACACACACAATTTAATTACACAAATTTCTTTTCATGTTTTTTATTCAATTTAATTACCAAGACTACTTTTATCCTTTGCTGTATTTCTTGTAATATGAGGTCCTTTTAACATATCATATTGTGACATATAATTAAATATGTAAAATGAATAATAATTAAAGAAAAACTTAATACAGCAGCTAGCATGAATAAAATTAAAAGATTTTTATTGTTAATACGGAGAAAACAACAATATAGATTTATTTAAAGTTCATCTTGTGTTACATAATGTTCTTCTTAAATTAGTACACCCATGATTACGTTGATCAAGGGACTTTAAAGGCAGTATCGTAGAAAAAACCCAATAATATAAAGAAAAACATTCTGAAACTCCAATATTCTTTTTGCCTTGAACACTGATGAAACTCCACTGCTTGGTGCGTCAATTCTCTCTGAATTAAATTCAAGGTATTAAGATGTGCACCAATTAATTTTAATTCTGTCTTTATACGCTAATAGGCTATTGGTGGAAACTGACATACATTTCACTTTATGACCCTTTAAACTTTAGTTTCAAGGTTCGAATCTTAGCATATCAAATAAAAAAGTGAAAAATCCAAGAACATGCTTTAATAGTTTAATATTTAATTTACAATAAACAAAAGCAATTATCGATGTAAAAAGTTAAGTATATTGGATAACAAATAAGTCGTACCACTCGTTTGATCATGAACTAGTTGAATAAAATCCAACAGGGTGCCATATTCACCAAAAATAAATAAATAAAGGAAATCCAGTATTTCCGTCCATCAAATAACGAGAAGAATATTAATAATCACAAAAACATTTTCCAAACTTCAAAAGAAACATTATGGTTTCCTTTCAAAGCACTATGCTGATTCAAGCAACAACAAGCAACCATATATGCATCCTTAAATATATGTGCACACACATATCAATTACTACTGTTGCCCCCACAAACTTGTCAATGTCAACGTTGCTCTTAAATTTCTAAATTTGATAGGAATGACAATATTTCCCATGAGAAACTATTCCAAAAAAGACGGAGATAGGGGACAATGTTCGGGATGGAGATGCGGATAGAGATAAAATCTTATCTCCAAATGTTGATAGATTGGAGACAAGATAATCACTTTCCGCCCCGCATCGATCCCAATATATATGTTTATATATATCCAATTTAATAAATAATTATCTTTAAACATTATTATTTTTTATTGAATAAAAAAAAGCACTCCCTAGAAGAGGCTATTAACATGCAATTTTAATTATATGTAATAATCAAGCATACTTATTTATTTATTTTAACTAAAAGAGGACTAATCTTTTTTTTTTTTTCCTACCCAAATGTATAGTTATAATAAATGGAGAAACGGGGAAAACCCCCAATGGGGAGTCTATGACCCCACCCCCACTTCTATTTAGGTGGGGATAGAGATGGGGATGAGGATGGTTCTTGGGTGCGGGGTTGGGGACGAGAAAGCATTCACCTGTCCCGCCGACCCCATTGCCATCCCTAAAGTCACTACTACAAAATGTGGATACCACGACGGTTAAAAACCGTTGTGGAAACATTTTCACGACGGTTTTTCTAACCGTCGTGGAATCCAGGGTCGTGGAATCTTTTCAGATTCCACGACGGTTTTTTAACCGTCGTGGAATGGACAAAAATAGGGCCTAAATATGGATATTTAAGAATATATCACGACGGTTCTATGCAAAAAAATCGTCGTGATAAGGTAATCTTCCACGACGGTTTCCTTGAGAAACCGTCGTGGTTAGTTGGCATACCACGACGGTTTCTCAAGGAAACCGTCGTGGTAGGACCCCCTACCACGACGGTTTTTCCAAAAAACCGTCGTGGTAGGTAACAACGAAGAAAAAAAAATTACGAACCTACCACGACGGTTTTCTAAAAAACCGTCGTGGTAGGTAACAACGAAAAAAAAAATTTACGAATTCGTTTCATTTTCCCAAAAACATTTAAATCACAAAATCAACACTTTTTTTTCGAAAATTCTCAAATCCGTGTCTTACCAACCAATTTAATTCAATCTAAAATACAACCACAATGAACAATCACCGAAAATGTAGGGGACGGATTTTGACCATTTCGGACAGAATATTCCCAACTCAACAATCTACAAAATCAACATTTTGGATGGAAACTTTTATCAACAACCACAATCAACAAAATCAACATTTTGGACGAAAAATTCTCAAATCCGTGCATTACCCAAGCAATATACATTACAACTTACCGGCTTGTCAAGCGTGGGTACGGGCGGAGTGCGGCGAGAGAGAGAGGGAAAGCCGCGTGAGTTCCTTGGTGGACCCGTAGGAGAATGGAGGAGGCCGTGTGAGTGGTAGAGGAGGCCATCATATAATGGAGCCAAGAGAAAAATTTGAGAGGTGAGATAGAGAGAGGAGGCACGGTGAGATAGAGCGAGTTTTTTGAGATTTTAAGTAGGGAGGGAGCGGAGAGAGAGAAATAGAGGGACGAAATTGGGTGGCTTTGGGTATGGAGTTAGAGTGTGTATTAGAGAGTGAAAAAGTGAAAAAAAAAAAAAGGTTCAGAATGTAATGGGGTGCGAAAGAGGGTATTTTTTTGGGTTTTAATACATGCTCCAAAAAATTGAATTTAATTCAAAATTTTTTAAAATTCCCGCCTTAGTACCTACCACGACGGTTATTTGGGAAAACCGTCGTGGTAGAATCCAAAAATTAAAAAAAAAAAATTTGTGAAAAAAGGCCCTTCCACGATCGTTTTCAAAAAACCGTCGTGAAAAATGCGATAAAAACACGGAGCGGAACAGAGTTTCCGAAAACCGTCGTGGAAGCCGAAGCTTGCAAAAAAAAAAAAAAATTTTTTTTTTTTTTGCTTCCACGACGGTTTTTAGAACCGTCATGGAAGCATGATCTTCCACGACGGTTCTAAAAACCATCGTGGAAGGTAAAAATTTTATTTTATTTTATTTTTTTTTGCATTTGCAATCTTCCACGACGGTTTCTAATAACCGTCGTGGAAGCATGCTCTTCCACGACGGTTTCTAATAACCGTCGTGGAAGCTTCTGTTTCCACGACAGTTTTCGGAAACTCTATCCCGTTCCGTGTTTTTGCCGCATTTTCCACGACGGTTTTTTAAAAACGGTCGTGGAAGCTCCGTCGTGGAATCCACATTTTGTAGTAGTGAGTTTAACAATTTTCCCCATGAACTTTCTAATAGTTTGTTTGGATAAGCTATTAGAGTATTTCATTATTGCATTGGAATGCAAAGTTAATTTGGTTATAAAATTATTGAAATGCAAGTATTGAAATGTTTCATTATTTCATAACTATTTTACTCAAATACAAATTCTAAATTTTCACTTTTTAATATCACTCATTTTTCTACATTTATTCTATTTAAATATTATCTTTAATAAAAGAATTATCCAAATACATATTTCATTTGAATGCACAATTTAAATTATGTATTTGAATATACAAACAATATTTAAGTTGAATTAACATTCAAATGTAGTAGTTCATTATACTAAATTGTTACAATGTACCCATTTACTTGAACTTGACATGAAATTTTTCACATAATCAACCTCATACGAAGACAAAAAAACTCCACTTCCGATAAAATCATTTTCAAATATTATACAAATACTAATGCAAATATTCAAAATTCAAATTTTCAACATAATGTAAAGTTAATAAATTGATGTATATGACAACAATTTTAAAAACTTCAATTATTAAATTGTTAAAATTAGAAATTTTGAGAGTATGTTTCAAAGAGTTACAAATTTGAACGACAATAATGTTAAATACCCAATATTTACATTACAAAGGAAAAACAAATGGCGGAAATGGAGCTTGAAAGTGTCTTTTATTTTAAATAATAATAATAATAATAATAATATTGTTATTATTATATGTGTCCATGCTTCATAAAAATATAAGAAACAACAAAAAGGTAATTTTATTCGTTTTGTACCTGAATTATCATGAATATTCTTGTCGCTTTAATTTTTAAACTTTTAATTTTAATTAGTCCCTCAACTTTTTATGTTTTTGATAGTGTAATTCCTAATACTAAAATTGACAGAACTAATTCTTAAATTAATAGAAATAATTGCATCACTATTGCATAATCTAAAGAAACTAAGCGTCAAAAGTTTTTAAGTTTTCAAAAATTTTTAATATGAATAAAAAGGCAATTTACATTGTAAAATTTTAGGTAACACGAAATTGACATGTGTGTTATACAGTATACATAATTTCTTGAATAAACGAACAAAATTACCCTAAAGAAAAGTACATAAAACACTTGAAATTTGGGATTCAAATAACTTTCGTTCACAATTTGTATTAAGTTTATACGCAAATATATAGAGGCGAATTACAATCAAGAAACTTATAATCAAATCCTAAAATAAAGATAATTGATATGTTTAATTTTGCCCAAAAACTTTGAGATTCTCTAATCTAGCATCGTCTTAGAGAGAATGTCGACCAACTTCAGATTGAACAATAACAGGAACATATTTTGTCATGGATAATTCAATATTTTTTTTACTATTTTTCTTGTTCTCTCTTTCTCTCTTTCAATCAAACAATCAACTATTTTTTTGAATAAATAAATCCTGTTTTTTTTCCTGATTAGATTTTTTTTTCTTTGCATTTTTTTGCAACTTTTTGCTTGAATCTTTTTTTTTTTTTGTCAATCAGACAATCAACATTTTTTTTTGCCTTTTTTTTTACTACTTTTTTTGTTTTTACTATTTTTTTTAATTTAGAAATCACATTTAGTCTAATGAATTTAAAAAGAGTACAATAATTAAAGACAAGGGCCTTATTTTATACAAACCTTCGACTTGGAGAAATGAAAGCAACATGTTTTCGACTTGGAGGTGAAGCGGCTTTATGTGGTGATTTGCTTGTTTGATATGTCGATTTGTGATTTGTTGATTTGTGAATTTGCAATTTGCAGCTCTTGATATGTAATTTGCGATTTGCATGGCATGGATTTGAAGAATGGATGGTGATTTGATGGGTGTTTTGCTATTTGTTGTTTGCTATTTGCGGTAAATAAAAATAATTAAATAACTATTATTAACTCTGATATCAATTTGAAATTTGAGATTTAAATAACTCTCATTTACAATTTATATTGAGTTTATACAAAAATATACAGAGACGAATTATAATCAGAAAACTTAAAATCAAATTCTAAAATAAAGATAATTAATTTACATAATTTTACTTAAACTTTAAAAAAAATTACAAAATTAATCATTTAATCAATCAATTATTGTACAAAATATCAACAATAACACAAAAGAATCGGCGTGCTGACTTGAAAGGATAAAAAAGAAAGCATAAAAGTTCGTTTTTGAGCCTTAAAAAAAAAAAAAAAAAAAAAAAAAAGCCGATGATGGGATGCTCCACCGCTTGCTGTCTTCCACTAACACTAATTTTTTACATTTTTCTATTATCTTATAATTATTGTTTTTTTCCCGTGTTCCATGCGAAACTGTAATAATTTGACGCAGTTGAGTTGTGTATTAAAGTAATGCTTTTTAACGGTCACCGCAAATTTTTTTTTTTTTTTTTTTTTGAGTAACGGTCACCGCAACTCAAGCTTCAAACCTCTAAAAATAAATAAATTAAAAAAAAAACAAAAATTAAAAAAAAATAATAGTAATAATAAAAGGAGTGACTGCGTTATAGTCTCTCTAAAAGTAACTATTCATAGAATCTAACTATGAAACATATAATCAAATCTTGTGGCATGAAAGGTTTGAGTTACATAAAAGTTCAAATGCACACTGTCACATACAATCAAACCCTTCTCCTTCCACATTAAAAAAAAATAAAAATAAAAAAAAAGAGGCCAATGGGCACCATGGGAGGGAGGTTTCCAACGGTGCTGCAACCATGGCTTCCGTGTCGCAAGTACGACCTTGCAGCCTTCGTCACCGACGATTTCGTCGTCTCTTGGGTTGCGACCAAGTCTTCACTTCCATGCTCTATGGACATCTCATCTTTTCTCTTTTGTTCTTTGTTGCCCCTTTCTTGACTGAATTTATTTCCCCAATACGTTCAATTTGTGCTTGGTCTACAGATCTGGTATTGAGAAATGGTAAAATGATATTTTTCTAATGGGACTGCTTTTCCCTCTCTATTATTTCTTCAATTTAATTCGGAAGAGAAATATTCTGGATTTCGATTTAGCCTCTGGTGTTAAGAACCAGTCTGGGTTTGCAAGCTTCTTGGTGAAAGAAGTGGGTTTATTTATTTTTATTTTTATTTTTATTTTTCACGTTTTTGATTTGGTGTTACCTACCCTAAATTTGCACAAAATTACAACCATACATGTCAAAAGCAAATTAATAATTAACAATAGAAAGGGATTAGAGAGGCAGTGCATAGGGGGTTGTTTGGTTGCTCCAAAAGCGAGGTCTCTCTCTGTCTTGAGTCCACTCTCCGTATGTATCTCGCTCTGTCTCTCTCCGTCTTGCTGTCTTTTTCTCTCTCATACATGTCTCATTCTCTTCTACTAATTGTAGTATTTTTAGCACATTATTTCAACGGTTATACCGCTTCTTAGTCCTCAACTTCACGTTTCGGAACATGTGTAGGTCATCTCGTAACGTTACAAATAACCGCAAACGAGTCACATTATTTTCATTATTATTATTATTATTATTATAACCAAAGCAACGAATCATACTTTTTTTAGCTTCAAACAACAATCAATCACCCTTGCAACGTTACTAAAGTCTGTTTAATTACGTCACGTAAGAGTCGTATTTCTTCTGCATTGTTTTTTTCCCAAGGAAAATGCTTCTATTAAGGTGTAATACATACTGTGTGTGTGCAAGTGGGGGCTACTCAAATTAATAACTGAAATTTTTTAGGGTAAAGAATTTGATAAATGTGCTAAATAGATTTGCGTATCAACTTGATAATTTGTGAACAAATTCATACTTTAACTCTCTTCTTCACGTCTAGTATCTCATACAAATGGATCGAGACCCAAATGCTATCATCATCTATAAAATCTGACTATGATACTTTGTTAAATGTATTTAAATAAAACTTATCCTAAAAACTAGTTCAATAAGAGATAAGGTCCAATCCACGTATAAAATTCACAACAATCTAAGTGACAAATTCACAATCTAATAAATGTACCGGCTTGGCAGCTCTATCCATCCAGCTAGGCTTTTAATTCCCTTTCAATTTACTCCATACCCCATTTGTCACGGGTCGGTCATCACATTCACAAAGGTGAGGCAAAAGCAAACACACTTCCTTTTTACTCTGTTTTTGCAACCAAGCACATACAAATTGCGTAATATAAATAATATTCCAATTCCTTGCCTCATCATTTGATCAATCTTTTTATCACCCTTCTTCTCATTCAATGAAACGGCTTCAAATTCTCCCATTTCCTTCGCTTCTGTTTCTTATATTCCCAATCACTTCACCATAATTGTGAGACACAAAAAGAAGAACGGTTTTTCTGACAAAAGCCCATTTGCCATTTTCCTTTAATGTTTTCCTCTCCTCCACTTCAACAACGGCAAAAACTTACTTGCTGATTCTAATGTTGTAATCTCGTTAGTCCTTTTCCTTTTTCCTCGTGGTTTGCATTGTATTTTGTGAAGAAAAGGGCATTCTCAGAAACAGGACTGTACTAGTGAAACCTCTGTCAACATTGCCTTCTTATCCATGGTCGTTTTCTCTTCTTTTCCTTTCTTTCTTATATCTAAGACACCCAAAAGTTGCTTCTTCAGATTTTCTTTTCATCAATGGCTTCTTTTAGTTATCTGTGTCTGCTCTGCGTTCTTGTTTGGGCGCAAATTGGAACTTCTCATAGTTCCAAGGTAAAAATCACAAGCTCTCTGTGAATTATTTGGCCCAACTTTTTCTGGGTTTATTTATTTATTTTGTACCTCTTTCTTTTTTCCAGGTTTATGTGGTATACATGGGAAGCAAAACTGAAGAAGACCCAGAAGAGACTCTGAGGAGTAATCATCAGATTCTTGCTTCTGTTCATGGTGGCAGGTCAGTACAATAAAATAAACATAATAAAGCATTTTCAACATTTTTTTCTTCTTTTTTCTGATTTATTTTGGTTGTTAATGTTGTGTCATTACATGAACAGTGAAGAGCAGGCACAGGCATCCCATGTTTACAGTTACAGACACGGTTTCCGAGCCTTCGCTGCCAGGTTAACCGACGACCAGGCTTCTCAAATCTCGAGTAAGTTTTCACAAACACATTTGTTTCTTTATTTATTTATTTTTTAAGTATAGAATTTTTGTTGATGAAAAAAAAATGGGGTTGTTTTTACAGAAATTCAGGGGGTGGTGTCGGTGTTTCCTAATCGAAAGAGAAGATTGCACACCACTCATTCGTGGGATTTCATGGGGCTTTTGGATGATGAAACCATGGAGGTCCTCGGATACGACACCAAAAACCAAGTTAATGTCGTCGTTGGTTTCATTGATACAGGCAAGAAACATACGAGACTATTTCTAAGCCGTCGTTTACTTGTTTGATAAAAGGGCCAACTCATATGCAAATATACATAAATATATTTAATTTTTCCTTTTTAAATCTCTGTCTTGGCTAACTCTTTCTCTTTCCTCTGATTATTGTTTTAACCTTTAAGAGTCTGTGATCTGATTTCAATTGGCATGAATTTATAATTTGGTGTGCATTTATTATTCGAAGTCAACAGTGTGGAAGTAACACCTGTTTTTTCTTTATTTATCCAATCTAAGAAAATTCTTGCAAGTACTCAGATTCTATTTCAATGGAGGACCAGTTAGGTAGAAACAGTAGCAACAAGAATAGGCTTATAATCTTTAAATATTTTACCTAACAAAGCATGCAAATTATTGGTTTTGTGATTTTTACTCTTTTTAATAATAATATCTTTTGGTTTAAAGAGGGAAAGTATTTATCTAATCTTGTAGTTTGCAATTAAAACAGGAATTTGGCCAGAATCTCCAAGTTTTAGTGATGTGGGCATGCCTCCCGTGCCAGCTAGCTGGAAAGGGCGGTGCCAACCAGGAGAAGCATTCAATTCTTCAACATGCAATAGGTTTTCTTTTTAATCACATTTATTACATTTTTTTTTCCTCACATTGATAGTTTGTTAGAAGATATTCATCGGTGTTAAATTATGTGATAGGAAATTGATTGGAGCCAGATATTATATGAGTGGATACAGAGCCGAAGAAGAAGATTCGGGGAACACAAACATAGTATCATTCAGATCAGCAAGGGACAGCTCTGGCCATGGCAGCCACACGTCTTCAATAGCTGCGGGGCGCTATGTGGAAAACATGAACTACAAGGGGCTGGCCGCTGGGGGAGCCAGAGGTGGCGCCCCAATGGCGAGGATTGCTGTGTACAAGACATGTTGGGACTCGGGATGCTACGATGTGGACTTGCTAGCTGCCTTTGATGATGCAATCAGAGATGGGGTTAATATACTTTCTATGTCACTGGGTCCGGATGCTCCCCAGGGAGATTATTTCAGTGATGCCATCTCTGTGGGGTCATTCCATGCTGCTAGCCATGGGATTTTGGTGGTTGCTTCTGCTGGAAATCAAGGGAGGCCGGCTTCCGCTACAAATTTAGCCCCATGGATGCTTACTGTCGCTGCTAGTTCAACGGACCGAGATTTCACTTCTGATATCATACTGGATAATCGTCTTAACTTGACGGTAATAATAATGTCATATCACAGGGAGTCACATAATTTGCGCTCATTATTGCACATGTAAAATTCTTATACCGATATTAATACACGTCTTGTAGTTTAGGAAAAGCTTTATTTGCTAAATCTTTATTTCTTGGAGGGATTCCTAATTAAAATGAGCAACATTAGGAGTCGGTACTGATTTTAGCTAATGATGGATTAACATGTCAGTTTTGGGCTCTGCACAATTTTATCAATAATTGACTGGTTAAAAAAACAATGGTATTTTTTTTTTAATGTGTCAAGAAACAATAATAGTTGCGAACCTTATTGGCTGTCAATGGTTGATTTCAGGGTGAAAGTCTGAGCCTCGTGGGAATGAAAGACCCAGCAAGGATAATTTCTGCATCGGAAGTGAACGCAGGATATTTCACGCCTTATCAATCCAGGTGAAGCGAAAGGTACTTGGAAGTTTAGTGCAATTTTGCATATCTATACATAGGGAAATCTTACTAGCTACTTTTTTTTCCCCTTCTTGTTTGTTTTGTGCCTATAGTTACTGCTTAGATAGTTCATTGAATAGCACCAAGACCAGAGGGAAGGTTCTGGTTTGTCGACATGCTGAGAGTTCAATGGAATCTAAGCTGGAAAAGAGTGTCATTGTGAAAGAAGCCGGAGGTGTTGGGATGGTTCTTATTGATGAAGAAGACAAGAATATTGCTATTCCCTTCACATCCCTTCAGCTATTGTTGGAAGGAGGACAGGGGCTGGCCTACTATCTTATATTAATCGCACACGGTTGATTTTATAAATTATAACTTTAATTTTTTCATGCAGTTTGTTTGGGGTTTTATAAGTTTCCTGATTTTTCTCATTGTTATACAGCACATTAACATCTAGGATTATGCCAGCAAAGACCGTATTGGGATCTCAACCGGCACCCCGTGTTGCATCATTCTCGTCAAAAGGTCCCAATGCCTTGACCCCAGAAATTTTGAAGGTAAGTTATTCTTAGAAAACATAAGTATAACTAGCCCTTGTATAGATCTTCGTACTAATCAGTACCTTTCTGGTTATTCTGCTTTGTAGCCTGATGTCACAGCTCCGGGATTGAACATTCTCGCAGCTTGGTCTCCCGCAACAGCAAAACTGGAGTTTAACATTCTTTCGGGCACTTCCATGGCTTGCCCACATGTAGCTGGAATCGCAACATTGGTCAAAGCAGTCCATCCATCATGGTCGCCATCTGCTATCAAATCTGCAATCATGACAACGGGTAAAATTATAGTGCACTATTTTTAAAAGATGGTTTTGAACACGGAAAAAATTTGGGTTTGAACTTAACCAAATTTCGTTTTCTTGTATTAAAATGTGAAAGATTCTCTGCTTTCTTTGTTTCAGCTGTCCTTGAATCTTCAAATTTACAATTATATTCATACACTAAGAAATTGGCATGAATACACCGTGCAGCTAGTACTTTGGACAAAAAGCGCAGGCCTATCCTAGTGGATCCGGATGGCAAAAGGGGTAACGCATTTGACTATGGCTCGGGCTTCATGAACCCAAGAAAAGTCCTTGATCCGGGTTTGGTCTATGATGCACAACCATCCGACTACATACGTTTTCTATGCTCGATTGGTTATGATGAAAAGTCTCTGCGGCAGATAACAGGGTACAACAACACATGTGATCATCAGTCACTGGCAACAGCGTCTGACCTAAACTATCCGTCCATAGCAGTTCCGAATCTTAAAGAAGAAATGTCGGTAACCCGAATCGTGACAAATGTTGGGAAACCAAGGAGTGTCTATAAAGCTAGAGTCTCTTTGCCTAGAGGAATCAATGTCACTGTTGTCCCGGATCGATTAGTCTTTTCCAGCTTCCGGCAGAAAATGAAATTCACGGTGACTTTCAAGGTGGCTGGTCCAACAAAGGGCTATTCATTTGGGTTCTTGTTGTGGAGGAGTAGAAGATCACGGGTCATTAGCCCCCTCGTTGTCCAAGTTGCAACTTCAGACTCGGGTTTGCTGTGATAGTAGTCTATGTAATTAGCATAGGAACTTGGAGATTCATATGGATAGTGGAATATTTTTTTGTATTCAGAAAGTAATATGTGATGAAATGAAGAACCAATATGCAAGTAGACTGTAGAATCATTGTTTACTGCTGGTTATTAATGATAGTCTTGTACGATTATAATAACGGCAGCTGGTTAAATAATGGCAGCGCAGACCAGCATGCTCATTTTGAACTTCAATTTTCAACAACTCTAATCTAGTCCGAAATCTTGGTGCAATAAAATTTGGAAACAAACATATGTGATGCATAGTTTAAGAGTTCCACCTTCATAAACTATATTAAGTTTAATCTTCGTTGTATATTATGATTTTTTTTCTTTTTTTTCTTTTTAACAATTTCAGCAAACGGATTCTGAAAGGTCATTCACTGATATTAGGTAATGTATGGTGATGAGCGCCAATGGCGACCAGTGGCCATTCATGGATTTTGGTCAGCAATACTGGCAGTTGACTTATGGTAACCCAGTAAATGACTCCGGAAACTAGCACGGGCTACAATCAATGGCCACCCGTCGATTTCGGGAACCCACCCTGGTGGATGACCTGTAGTCATCTATTGAGTGACTGCAACAACAGGTGTTGGCGGCTTTTTTAAGTACCAATAACATTAAAAAAACAAAAAAGGAAAGGAAAGGACTTGTTTGGAAGGCACTTCATGATCGATTGGCGATGGAGCAAGCTCTGAAAAGGAAAGGACTTGTCATACCTTTCTGCTGCCGTTTTTGCTATAGAGCTGAGGTGGATATTAATTATTTTTTTTTTCAATATTGTGATTTTGTTAATTTAATCTGGAACGTTTTGCAATCTACTTTCAATATTCAGATTAACAGATTAGAAGATCTTAAGGACCTTTTTCTTCCAACTGCCAAAGCCCGTATTAGCACTCAAGTTTATAATCTTTGGATTTGTGGAATTATTTCCACTATATGGATTATATGGAAATTGCAGAATGGTGTGGTTTTTGAAGATAAGATTCCGAATAAGCATGGCGCTCTTGTTTTGATACGGATTAGTATTAGAGAGACTGATTGAATTGATTTTGGTACGAAGAATAATTCTCTTGTTGATCTTTTAATTTTGAAGACTTTCAAAATCCACAATAGGGTTTCCAGAGCTCTCAAAATCAATTAAATTGAATGGAAAAAGCCTAATACAGGGTGGATTAAGGTCAGCACGGATGGAGCTATGAATGGTTCGCTTGGTATTGCTAACTGTGGAGGTATTTTTTAGATTATAGAGGATTCTGTAAAGGTTGTTTTGCTAAGCCATTGGGGGTTCTTTATGCTTTTGAAGCCAAGCTTTGGGGTGTCAATATGCCATTAATTTCACTAGACTCATTTGTGGTTTGAATGCTATGCAACGTATGCGGTAGATCTTCTTCAAAACAAAAGCAAAACATTCCTTGAAAGTTTCTTAATAGATGGGCGCGCGCTATGAACTGTCTTCAAGAAAACACCTACCATATTTCTTATGTATTTAGAGAAGGCATTCATGTGGCAGAAAAATTAGCTTCTCATGCAACGCACCTGGAAGAAGAATATTGGTGGTTTGCTTGCCCAGATTTCATTCCTTCAGTAGTCAATAAAGACATTGTCGGTCTTCCACTATATAGATTTTCTAGATAGTCGACCTATGGTAAATGTATATTCCTTTTTTCTTTTGGCCTTTTTCCCAATGGGTTTTGACTAAAAGGTTTTTAACGAGGCACATTTGAGATTGAATCACAAGATGCAAGTTCACAATTAATTCTTTGGGATCAATCTCCAGCTACTTAGGACTTTAAGTTTTTATTGTTTTGATGCCCTATGTGGTGCTTTATTTTCCCTTACACAACTTTATTGTATTTCTTTTATTTTATTAATGATACAATGGGACAGGTAAATGAAGAAAAATGCTAGAGGGGTGTCAACCTAATTGGGATGTCATGTTGCACCTATTAATACTTGTTACCATCATTTATCTAAAGATCATGTACATTTTTTAACTAGTTAGAACAAGGGACATGGATATAAAAGTATTTAAAAAAAAAAAAAACTAAAAAAACTAAAAGTAGGATTCCTGATCTAGGATTCTAGTTCTCCCATCCAAAACCCAAAAATTGATAAGCCCATTAGTTTCACGAGCTAGTATTTCCGACACCAACATATCCTGTGGGGCCGAACTTAATTGCCCAAGATTTTTAGCCTTTTCCTTTTAGCTCTTAGTTAGTGTCACCATACACGGTTTTATGACATGATGGCTCCATTATTTGGAGCTGTACCTGCTTCTGTATATGTTCCTTCCCCCCCCCCCCCCCCCCCCCCCCCCCCCCACCACAAATTTTAACTTTTGGTTGTCACTTCAATCTCAAAATGAGAATGTGAGGGTTTGAACTTTAAATTTAATGGATGTTCAAAGTAGGTTGGGTAAAGTAGGTGTTATTAACCACTTAGTATTTAAATTATTTAGATATATCAAAATTATAACAAACAATAACAATCAAATATCAAATTTGTCATCGAATTTGACATTTGCTAATTTATCATCAAAGATAGTATGCATTAGGGAGAAATTTTTCAGTCAAATGCTATAAATTTAGTACTCCTGTATTAACACTTCGTCAAAGATGCTCTAAGCTACAATTTTGCCTTGTGAGATTCTACAAGCAAAATATTTGACCAAAATATTTGAAGATAGAAATTAAGGGCCCGTTTGGGAAAAATATCTGGATATAATATTTTGAAGGTTGAGTTAGAAATATGTTTTTGAGAGGAAAACTTTTAAAAAAATTTTGTAATATATAAAATTATGCAAAAATTTAAAATGTGTTTGGAAAAAAATTATATATGTAAAATATCTTATCTTATTCGTCTCATCGTTACAAGTATTTTGACATAAAAATAATCTCATTTCTATTTCAAATGAGAAAGTTATGGACTTTTAAAATTTGAGGTTTTTGAAAATTGAAAAGAGGAAAAGTTTGATGTAAAATTAGGATTTTAAAATTCAAATGGTGAAATATCGTCTCTAAATGGCACCTCAAATGGACCCTAAGTACTACTACGTGATGAGCTCGTCTTACCTATAAAAACACAGAAAGTTTGACTTTTTGACTCATGAAAATCCTTCAATCAAACTACAACCATTCAACCAAATGGTTAAAATCCAGTCAGTTCAAACAAAGCATGAATTGCATAATTATGCTCCAAACTTTCTGATGAAGTCATTAGGCTGAATTATTAGTTCCTCGAATAAGTTGACTGTGGTTGACCTTGCAAAGTGGAAAGAGAGTATTAAAGTTTCCGTGTCCTCCACTACTCCGCAGCTTCAGGCGTTCACAAATGAAAATCACACCACTTTTATTTCTATAAATAAATTCTCTATTCTCCACAGATTTATAGACAAACGCTCATTGGCAAACAACAATGGAAGTTGCTACATTGCTAATCTTGTCATTCCTTCTTTTATCCTTCACTTCAAAACCGGTGCCTGGCTTAGCCGGTTCTTCTGCGGCCACGGTGCTTGACATTTCCGGGAAGAGACTCCGAAAGGGTGTTGATTACTACATCTTGCCAGTCATTAGAGGCAGAGGTGGAGGCCTCAAACTAGCCAATGCTCGTAACAAAACCTGCCCGCTCGACGTTGTTCAGGACCAATTCGAGGTCTCAAATGGTCTTCCCTTGATATTTTCGCCCGTGAATCCAAGGGAACATTTTGTTCGCGAATCTACTGATCATAACATCAAGTTCTCCGCCACGCCTGCGACTACCTGCATCCAGTCAAAAGTCTGGAAATTGGATAGCTACGATGACTCGTTGGGACAGTGGTTTGTGACCTCTGGCGGAGTTGAAGGCAACCCCGGCCCTCAAACAGTAAGCAATTGGTTTAAGATTGAGAAGTTCAATGATGATTACAAGCTTGTTTTTTGCCCCACAGTTTGTAATTTCTGCAAAGTGATTTGCCGAGATGTCGGCATCTTCATCAAGGACGGGATAAGGCGTCTCGCTCTGAGTGATCAGCCGTTTATTGTCATGTTCAAGAAAGCCTGAGATCTTCATATCACAAGCTGAAAATTAAATCTCACATTTTGTTTCATGTAACACAATATTATAAATATGTAATATTGCTTTACTAATTACTTTTTAGATGAGAAATAAGGATCCGAATATGCTTTATCATTGCAGTAATGGAGACGAATATTTGGGTGTGTTTAATTTCATAATGAACGTTTTGAGCCAAGATTTTAATTTGATTCCTAATTCAAGTTGACTATAAATCTTAGAAAACCTCTCCTCTCCGGTAGCATGACATGAGCGGCAAATGTAACATTCCATTTTACATATTATAATTATTACTTGATTTATATGTAACTTTTTATTTTGAATATTGTAATATTGACTATTTAAACTATTAGTGTAAAAGACAAGTATCATTGAAAAATAATATATGATAATCAACTAGTTGTTACAATAACATACAAAAAAGTTACAAGATCTGTTTGTAAGGATGTCGCATCGGAGAGCTCACGATAAAATTTGATTAATTACAAAAATTCTCCATGAATTATGACCTCTTTAATACTTTACCCCTGAATTTTAAACCATAACATTCGTTCTTCCTTGAAAACGTAAAATTGGTCCCTTTATTAGGTTTTTAACGGAAAATTGGCTCTTAGTACATAAATTGTGGGTATTTTAATAATCACATTAACAAAATCTTGTATGAGTGTTAATTTTTTTTTAAAAGAAAAATCTTATGAGTTTAAAAATACTAATAAATCTTAAGAGTTCAACAAGATCTCTCTTCAGCAAGGGGGAAAAAAAGAGGGCAGTGGAATCCCCTTCAACTCTAGAGGATTTAGAGCACTCCAAACCATAACACTAAAATGGTGTAACTTCTACATCAAAATAGTGTGACTTTCACATCAAACACTAAATTCATCTCCAACCTATTACACCTTTTGTAACACCAAACAGAATATTCCATGTATATTTCTTTTTATCTCTCTTTTTATATTTTTTTGTATATAAAAAATATAAAAATGACACCAAATTTGGTGTTGAGTGCATATGCGTTTTCATTGTTTAGTTCCACACCATTTACATCAAAATGGTGTGAAATTTGGTGCTTAGTTGGAGAATAGCTCCACGCCATTCTTACTTTCCAACGCCAAAAAGGCGTGCGTTGGAGAAGCTCCTTTCCAGCCATTTAAACTTCACCCATGATTTTGTTCGTTAATGGTTTGTATGTATAAAAAATTAAATATAATAATAATAATAATAATAATAAGAGAGAAGAAGAGAACACATAGATAATTAACATGGATTTGTTTATGTTCACGAACTAAGAACAAACAATTCATTAATGAAGAGTACTATAGATGGGCTCATATATATGATATATAGAAGTTTACAATTACAAAATTGGGTAACTTGACTACAATTCTTACAAATATACTAAATCAATAAGTGTTAATTCTTAAGGGGGATTCTACAATGGGATAAGGATTTTCACCACTTCAATGAGATAAGATCCAACAAATGGGAATAGGTTGATTAATATGGTACACTAAATTAGGGTGTAAGCTATAACATGTGTAATTAAAAAAATAAAATAAAATAAAATAAAAAAAAAACAACTTTCTTCTCATTCTTTGCAGCAAACTTCCCAGCTCCCCCCCTCCCCCCAATGGTGACCCAGCGCTCCCCGCAGTGACTATGAGATCCAACCTCACCCCCCCCCCCCCCCCCCCCGGCCCCCTCGGCCCCCAGACCCCAGCGACGATGCCTCCCCCCCACCCGAGGGTACCATGCCTAGACCGAGCCATATCCACGCTACCCAGGCCCCCGACATAGAGCCCTCTCGACCTCTCACCCCTAGACCTCGGTGACAGTGCCCCCTCTCCACCCGACGGTACCGTGCCCAGACCCCAGCGATGACCATCGCGAGCCAAATCCGTGTGACCCTCCTGGCCCGCCGACGTAGAGCCCTCGATCCCTCCACCCCCAGACCCCGACTCGACCTGTTCTGCCTCCTTCGCTGGCCGATGAAGTGGAAGAAGACCGGAAGCTATGGTTTTTTTTTTTTGGTTCATGGGTATTGCAATAATTCCATGTTGTTGGATGTACAATAAGTTTTATGTGCACAAAACATCTAAACCGTATAAATTGAATCTATGGGTTCAAAAAATTTTACCTCATTGATAGAGTAAAAATCTTTACATCATTGTAGAATTCCCCTATTCTTAATTACAATACTTATAAATAAATTAAAAATTCCTAATAAAGATAATTGCATATAAAATAGTAACTTTCTCTAACATAAACAATAACTTTCCTAATAGTTTGCACAACTTAAGCTTTGAACCAGAGAAACAACAGGAAAAAAAAAAACTTTTGTTTGACATTTCAACTCAAATCTAATTAAATTGTATTTTTTTCATCTCAATTTTTATTTTATTTTTTTTTGAAAAGTTAACTAAAATTTTAATTAATTTTTAAAAAGTTAACAAACTCCAACTTAAAAATTACATCTCTAATATGCGAACCAAACGCAACCTAACTTTGCAGAAAGTATTGGGAAAGGGGCTGATTACCGAGCGTGAGATGAGGGGAGAGGAGGGAGATCAGGCGGTGGAATGAATTTGGCAAATAACCTTTTAACTTTCTTTAATTTGCAAAATGACTTTTAAAAAAATTTAATTAACAAAATGACTTTTTTGTAAAAAAAAAATAATAATAATATAAAAAATTAATATATTAATATAAGGTTAAAAAAAATAAAAAAAATTCAAAAAGAGAAAATCCAAATATGATTTCTTTCTTGAGAGTGAACTGAGGACTTCATGAACTGAGCAAGAGCAGCTCTACATGGAGGCGTGCAAGGAGGGAGGGAGTCATTTGTGTGAGAGAGAAACACCAAGAATCACCCCAAATCTTTCAACATTCACTTCATTCCGACAACAATGGCACACCCGAAGATCGACATTAAGAGTAATTGAACTCCCAATGTTCTACGATCAAGAGCTTTGAAGAAGGAAAAAAAGAGGAGAAATAAGATTTTTGAAAAAAACGCTTTGTAAGGTTAGTAAATGGCTAAATGTTGTTTATAAGGTAGTTTTTAGAGGATTATATGTAAATGTATATGTTTATTTAGCCTAAAAATCATTTTTTTTATATAAAATAAAACGAATTTGGGGATTGCCATTGTTGTAGACGGAGGTTGAAGATGACTCAGACGAAACGACCGTCATTTGTTCCGAACAATCATGTGGAAAAATGATGGTTGTTCCTGGTCGTTCCGACAGTTCTTGCAATTTTTTATATTTATAGTGTGGAATAATAACAAGCGTTCCTACATGATTCTTGTTTTATTTATTTTTTTATGTTGATTGATGTAAAATTTGTAGTTGTATTCTTTATATTGTTTTTAATTGAAGATCTCAAAATCCATGATAGGTATGAGTCAGATCTATATTCTCATGGAGTATAATGGAAAGTGGGAAAATGTGGATGGCGAATTTTGGAGGTGGTTCGGAGTTGGTATGAGCAAGGGCTTGGTTGATAGGAGTACCAACTTTTTGGAACTGGAAGAGACAATCTACGACAGAACAAGTATTGACTGAAGTAAGTATGCAATTGAGATAACACATAAACCTGTTGGTGACATATTTGGTGACACTGCTACACCAACTCTTATTTCCAACGATTCAGATATTATAGATCTTATGTTTTTGTACAAAGAAAAACAAGGAATTACTCTACATGTTATAATCGAAGAAAAATGTGATAAAGGAAAAGCAATATATGTTCGTGGTGATGATGATTTGAACAGTGATGGTGGTGATGCACTAGGCTTCCATGATGACTATTTGGGTGTCGGATCAATGAAGAAATCTCATTTGTTGCAAGGTTTGTTCCAACTGAATTACTTAGTAGTAATGAGCATCCGTTGCAGATTTGTGCAACTAGTACACCAATCAATGAAAGGATCACTAGCTTCAATTCAACTCCAATCACCGGTTCCAATCTAACACCAGAAGAGACAGTGCACGAGGAAGTACCTAATGAAGATGATGGTGTATAGAAAGCAGGTGATGATGTACTCGAAGGAGGTGATGAGGTGCGTTAAGGATGTGATGGTATACCCGAAGAAGATGATGGTGTACCCGTGGGAGGTGATGGTCTACATGAGAGAGTATATGATAGCTGTTGTCGACATTCTGAATCTGAAGAGGCAAGATTTGTTCCACTGATAAGTTTCGATAATGGGAGAAGTGATGGTTTGGATTTAATGATGGGTAAATATTTTGATAGCAAGGAAGAATTGAATACGAAGTTAAATCTCGTCGCCATTAATGGAAAGTTTGAAATGAATGTCAAGAAGTCAATCAAGTCATTGAAGGAAGTTGTGTGTGTAGATGAACTAAATTGCTTGTGGCGGGTGCAAGCTACAAAAATGCCATGTTCAAATCTTTTTGTTATTTGACAATATAATGGTATCCACACTTGCTCGTCGATGAATCGATCAATCAATCACAGACAAGCATCCAGTCGTGTAATTGGAGCTCGCATGAAGGGACACTTCATCGATTGTAAGCAACCACCCAATCCAAAAGTTCTCATGGGATTCATGAGTTAGGAACTGAAGGTTCAAGTAAGTTATTGGAATGCATGGAAAGGAAGGCAATTTGCTTAAAATTTGATTAGAGGGATGCCACAACACAGTTTCGCCATGCTCCCATCGTATTATTACATGCTCAAACAGGTTAATAAGGGTATAGTTACGCATATTGAAGTTGATTCGGAGAATAAGTTCAAGTTTTTTTTTTTTTTTTTTATGGCTTTAGGAGCAACTATATGGGGTTTTAAGAACATGAGAAAGTTATTGGCATAAATGGGGCTTGGATCAAAACTAAATATAAGGAAGTGTTGATGATTGCTGCCACACAAGATAGTGAGTATCACAGTTATCCCATTGCATGGGGTTTGGGTGATACTGAGAACAATGAGTCATGGACTTGGTTCTTTGAGAAGCTGAAGGAGGTAATACATGACAGTTCAGAGCTATGTTTTATTTCTGATAGGAACCAGAGCATTAGTTATGCGGTGAGCCATGTTTATCCTATGGTGCAGCATAGGGCATGTTATTATCATGTGATGATGAATATTAAGAACCGTTTCAAGAGTCCTGCTTCTCTTAGAGTGTTCAAGGATGCTGTTGAAGCATACCGTTTGGAGGAGTTTGAGAAACATTTCAGTGACATGAGTCAAAAATATCCAAAAGTTGCTCAGTATTTTGAGAAGGAAGTTATGACTACTAACATAGTCGAGACTTTAAATAATATGATGCTGAAGGCAAGAGAGTATCCCATAACTGCAGTGATCGATTTCGACCTCTTCACAAGGGACAATGGTTCTTCACTCGGCGTCAAGAATCAGTTTTAGTGACCACATCAATTACACCAAAGAGAGAAGCAATACTCAGAAGAAGATTTGATGAAGCTGGTTCATTGACGCCATACCAACTGAATGAGAATGAATAGATTGTGATGGGTAGTGATTTCAATGCACGTGTCAATTTAATAACAAGGAGTTGCACGTGTAGGGTTTTTGACATTGACAAGATTTCGTGCATCCACGCCATAGCAGCAGCTATCGGCCACAACATACTGGAGCTTACGTATACTCCCTTTGTTCTGAATACTACACTTTAGATTATTGGATGTTGGCATATGCAGAAACTATTTATCTTGTTCCTCCACAATCGCAATAGCACAATATCCTTGAAGAGATAAGAGCGATTAAGGTAGTAGAGCCAGACGTGAAAATGTTTAGAGGGAGGCTAAGAATAACTCACTTCCTTTACAAGGAGAATATATAATCAAGAAGTATAAATGCGCGATATGTGGTCAGAAAGGACATAACTCAAAGAAATGCCTCAAATCATCACATCCATCTGATGTTAGAAGCAGCACTTAATAATGACAATTATTAGTTTGACAGTATACATTTTTATTAATTTCGTTTTATTAATGCTAGTCATTTGAGAAAGTGATTAAGTATGTTTGAGAAAGTCATTAAATTTTTTTTTTGTTTTATTAGAATGTTAGATGTCCGATGTTTCATTTATTAGTTTTTTTAAAGAGCAAAAAAAAGGGACAGTTTAAAAGGAACGACCAAGTGGTTATTCTTGAATATTTTTTGGTCGTTCCATTTTTTTTGTGTGGGTGTTCTGAGGTTTTTGAGGCAAATCATACATGAACAAAGACCGCGTATGGTTATTTTTGCTTTTTATTAAAGGAAAAAAAAAAGTCAATGTTTAGAAGGAACGACCGAATGGTTGTTCTTGAAATTTTAGTGGTCGTTCCTTCTCTTTTGTGGTCGTTCCGTGTGTTTTGAGGCAAATCATACATGACAAAAGTCACTAACCATGGTGATTTTTGCTTTTCGTTTAAATAAAAAAAAATGAAGTCAATATTTAGAAGGAACGACCGAATGGTTGTTCTTGAAATTTTAGTGGTTGTTCTGAGGATTTTATGCGGTGCCGTTGAAATTTTTAATGTTTTATACTATTAACAACAATAAAGTCATAAAAGCTCCAACTTTTAATTTAAGCTTTTAAAATAGTGTAAGAACATGTAACTTGCTCATCAACATTGGTAAGATATTACTAGTGATACTAGGGTGATGTTAAATTCAAGACAATTTAAATGATAGCTTGTTATTTTTTAATTTTAGTAGGTTTTATTGTCATTAAATTTATCATTTTGAAAAAATATATATATATATATATATATTAAAGAAGCCAAAAAAGGGACGATTTAGAAGGAACGACCGAATGGTAGTTCTTGAAATTTAAGTGGTTGTTCCGTGTGTTTTAAGGCAAATCATACATGACAAAATTCACTAACCATGGTGATTTTTGTTTTTCGTTTAAGCAAAAAAAAAAAAAAAAAAAATATTGATGTCAATATTTAGAAGGATCGACCCGAATAGTTGTTCTTGAAATTTTAGTGGTTGTTCCATCTCTTTTGTGGTCGTTCCGTGTGTTTTGAGGTAAATCATACATGAAAAAAGTCACTGACCATGGTGATTTTTTATTTTAGTTTAAGGAAAAAAAAATAAAGTAAATATTTAGAAGGAACAACCGAATGGTTGTTCTTGAAATTCTGAGGATTTTATGCGGTGCCGTTGAAATTCTTAATGTTTTATATTATTAACAACAATAAAGTCATGAAAGCCCCAACTTTTAATTTAACTTTTTAAAATAGTGTAAGAACATGTAACTTACTCATCAACATTGGTGAGATATTACTAGTGATACTAGGGTGATGTTAAATTTAAGACAATTTAAATGATCGTTTGTTATATGAAATAAATCCATACTAAAAAGCAGTTATTTAATTTTAATAGGTTTGGTTGTGATTAAATTTATCATTTTAAAAAATATATATATATATATATTAAAGGAGCCAAAAGAGAGATGATTTAAAAGGAACGACCGAATAGTTGTTCTTGAAATTTAAATGGTCGTTCATTCTCTTTTGTGGTCGTTCCGTGTGTTTTGAGGCAAATCATACATGACAAAAGTCACCGATCATGGTGATTTTTGCTTTTCGTTTAAGGGAAAAAATGAAGTTAATATTTAGAAGGAACGACCAAATGGTTGTTCTTGAAATTTTAATGGTCGTTCCTTTTTATTTTTGGTCATTCCAAGGTTTTTGGAGCAAATAATACATTATCTTTAACTTAGCCTTTTGATATAGCATAAGAACATATAACTTAAGTCATCTCACTAGTGATATGAAGGTGATGTTGATTCAAAGACAATATTTAAGATTGTTTGTTATTTGAGATAGATCCATGCTAAAAAACACTTATTGTCATTAAATCTGTCTACTTGTTTTTATATAATGGAAAAAGAGCAAAAAAAATATATATATATTTAAAAGGAATGACAGATTGGTTGTTCTTGAAATCTTAGTGGTCGTTCCTTTTTCTTTTTTGTCATTCTAAGGTTTTTCACACAAATCATACATGAAGAAAGACTTTCATATGGAAATTTTCGTTTTTCCTTTAAGGAAAAAAAAGCTAACGTCAAGAATTTAGTAGGCACGACCGAATACTTGTTCTTGAAATTTTAGGGTGATGTTCTTTCTCTTTTGTGGTCATTCCGTGGATTTTGAGCCAAATTATACGTGAAGATAGACTTTGATATGGTAATTTTTGCTTTCGGTTAAAAAAGAAAAAAAAAAAAAAGAAGCTAAAGTCAAGATTTAAAAGAAACGACCAAATGGTTGTTCTAATAATTTTAGTGGTTGTTCATGTTTTTTTTAGTGGTTGTTCATATTATTTTGTTGTTTAAAGAAAAAAACTAATTTAGAAGGAATGACCAAACGGTCGTTCTTTAACTTTTCTTCGGTCGTTCCTGTTATATTTGTGGTAGTTCCTGATTATACATATGTGATTTTCATAAACAAAATAACCACAGTTAACATTAAAACGTTAAAAATCAAAATAGAAATCCAATGTTGTCTTAACATATGCATATATAACCATATTGTAACTCATAGTATTGATAATACTTGATTTCTTGATCACTTAAAGTGTTTTTTGTGGGCTTAGAATCATCTTGGTCATTTTTTTTAGCATAAGACCTCGAGTGCTGAATCTTTTTTGGCCATTGTACCACATAAGGTGATAGTAAGATTAGCGCTCTTTTCCTCTGCTTCTCCAGCCGGCCCTCGTGGTTTTTCACATATTCAATATTGACATCGGCTTCCATACCAACTACCCCGTGGTGTCCATATTCACCACCATCTTTTATTCATTCGTCTTGTGAGGGATATTGTTGGCATTCAAAATTATCACCCCACTGTATCTGGTTTCTACACCTTGTGATAACTACCGATCAAACTCAGCATTCACCCCGCCACTACATGCCTCCTTATTCATGGCCAGAGCTGACTCTATTTTTTTTTTTCATAAATGCCTTATTATTTTCCTCCATCTTCTGCACAATTGCTACCTCGTGATTGGCCAACATTAATTTCATATAGGTTTCGTGCTCGCCTATACAACGGTCAATATAATGCATTAATGACTCTAAATTGGGAGTTGAGGCTGTGGGCATCGCGCCGTCTGTCTGGGGGCCAATAGGGGTCTAGAATGTAGGCGTCGTGTCATGCGTTTGCCCATCCCTGAGGGTAGAGGCTCGATTATGCTCATGAGTCGGTCTGGCTGGGAAGGACCTCGAGGCTGTAGCAGGATCAAGAGAGGTGGGACTTGTAGGCATCGGGTGTTGTCTTTGCTAGACCACGGGGGTAGAGGTTTTAATCATCTGCTCATGGGCCGAACTGGTGATGAAAGACCTTGAGATTGTAGCAGGATCAAGAGAGATGTGACTTGATCTAAGTTCATCATTTCTCTCATCGGAATTGGTAGCACTACACAGGATGACATCTTCCTCTAATAACTTCGTCAGGTCATCAATGACATCATCACTACAGTCCTCACGCCTTTCCATTCGCAAATAATATTCTTGTTGCCTCTCCTTAGATGAAGGATTCAAAGTAGGACAGACTGTAAACTGAATAAACACAATGGAAAAATAATGATTAACTAGACTAATAGATCTAAACAAAAACCATAAAATTTAACTTATAACGAGTTGGTTAATACCTCAGCAGATCTCATGGCCTCCAAGCAATGATCAAATGAGGTGCCAATAGGATTCTGAACATTCTACCAACGAAGCCACCGAGGTCCATTTTTGTTCTTCTCATTCAAAGCTAATTTCTTAGCCATCATCTTACATAACTTTAGCATAGTCTCAAAAGCCCATATGTGTATGACAAATTAAATTATGGTTAATACAAACAAATTTATAAAATATATTTAACTAAGAAAAGTATTAACGAAAAGCTTACTTGAAATATCCACGGGCCACCATAGAAGTTGTACGATGATGAAGATTTGTTAAACTTTGCCACCAGATCAGTTTTTATGTACTTCAATGTCTGATTGTAACAAACAATCCCCCAAGGATATTGAGTGAAGAATTTTAGATCGTTGGCATATTGGAGCCAAGAAGGATTAACCGCCTTTTTGGTGTCAGAAGACGTCAATAACCCTGCTACCATGTACAGAAATGCTAACTTTATCCTATCTTTGGTCCTAACCTTTTTAACGCCCAACTCTTTTAGTTTTTTGACAACATCCTTTAATAAAACACTTTCCTTTCTTGGCCAATATTTGTTTTTCAACTCGTCCTTTTCTTCTTGAGCTTTGATTTCATCCTTAGAAGGTCCACCACCAGTGTATAAACCCGAAATCAAGATGAACTCATTGAGAGAGAACCTCAATGGTTTTCCCTTAATTAAGAACCACACTTCATGGTCCTTTTGACATACTGTCTTTCTCAAAAGCAAATTATGAGCCAACGCACTGAAAAATTCCCCTCCTATGGGCAAGTCTATTAAAGGACCTAGTTGAGGCTAACTTCGAAAGACAATCTTATCTTCCTCAGTTAGCCATTTCTAAATATCTTCGAGGATTGTCATTTTCGATCGGAGGGTAACTTTGGCACTAAATTATTCTGAGAGGATAAGTGGAGGCAATTCTTGAAGCTCTGATGTGAGGACCATCCTAGATACGTCATGGTCTTCTTTATCAACCTACTCATCACTTGAATTTTCTATACTCACATTTGTTTCCTAAAACATACAAATATATGTCGTTTAGAAATATTAAAAAAAAAAAAAGGGAACCATTGCATAAAACCTTAAATAAAATAAGTGGCTTATTATTTCATCACCTCGGCTTCTACTTCATCACCTTCATCCTCTCTTGAATCTTCTATATTCTCAGTACTTTCCTGAAACATATAGTAATTGATGTAATGAATACTATTGTAATTTCATGATCATAATCTTTATTTTTTTTTAATTTACAATAAATGATGTGCTTGAATATAAAAATACAAATACAAATACAAATACAAATACAAAAAGAAAACAAAAAAGAAGAAAAGAAAAAAAAAAAACCCAATCAAAATCACTATATATCGGAACAACTAATCGATCGTTCGTAAACTCTTTCTCTCTCTCTCTCTCTCTCCCTCTCTTTTTGTTTAGGTGGGGGGTGGGATTTAGTTGTGTACTCCTTCGCTCTTATCAATTAAAGAAGAAGTCTATTTTGAAACCTGATTTTATCTTATCTCGTTAATGTCTTGTTGGTTGCGTCGTTGTTATATGCTTATATGATTGGCTGCCTTGATAGTTGCCGCTTATCGAATACTTGTGCTGCCCATATGATGTTGTGAATTACCATTGCGTATTTTGTGTTAGTAGCATGGCTTACATCTTGGATTTGCTAGCTTGCAGATAACTTTCTAATCTGACTTTGCTAGCCTTAAGGGGTCAAGTAGGTGCCCCACAGCTCGTGTGCGAGAGACATGGTCGGTCCGTGGCACTTAGTCAGAGTTGTGAAATGGTCTATTGATTTTTGGACCACCAATTCAATGTCATGTTAAAACTAAAATTGGTGGTCCAAAAATCAAACCGCATTGTTCAAATAGTAATTTTGGTTCTTTTTTTTATTTTTTTTATTTGTTGTGTTTTAACCAAACAGACCTTGCCTTGGGATTTTGAAAATTCTTTTTCTGCATCCTAAGTTTTGAAAATTCCAATGACTTTCTATAGTTTTCCCCCAATAACAAAATGTTTTACAACTTTATCTCTTAGTTGCCCCTCTGAAATTTTCTTAATTACTATATTTATATAATTTTTTTGCCAAAACTTTCAATTTCACCTTTCTTTAAGTACTCATATTTACATTTTGGTATCTTAAATAATAAATCAAAATCAACGATACTACTCTATCTTTTAAACTCTTTATAAGCTTAGTTCATTTAGGAAACATCAAAAATGTAAATAAATAAATGATGGTCAAAGATTTTAGTATTGTAATTTTAGTTCAAAACTTCTGGTTTGATTCACAGCCTACTAAAAATAAAATGTCTGGCTATGCCACTGAACGGAGTTGAATAATATAGGTTTGGTCTGAATATTCTCCATGTCAAAATTTTGTTTGTCCCACCAAACTAGCAGTTTGGTATTGAACTAGATGGTGAACAACCCTAAAATGGGCCTTAGATCGATTTTTTTTGCATCTTAATTTTGAGCATACCCATATCATTTTCCAAAACTCCTAAACTAACACAATCCAATCAAATTAAAAAGCAAAAAACAAATAAACAAATAAACAAAAACAAGCTAACAAACAAATTCATTATTTCAACGGAACGACCATCGAACTTTTTTATGGTTGTTCCTTTTTTTAGTGGTTGTTCTAAATATCAAAAGACAATGAAATCAATGTTGCACAATCAAATTCTCTACAATAAAAAATTCCTAACAATAAAATCATAATCTTTTATGTAAATATTGAATTAATTTCACTAATCAAACAAATTTTAAAGGAAATCAATAACTGAAAATTTGAAAAATATATTACATGTCCAACATTCTCACCGAACCCCGAAGGTAGGGACGACAGCAGCGACGAAACCGGCGGCAGCATCAAAGGCGGCGACGATGGAAGGCACGACTCCGACATCCCAAGCAGGGCAGGGAACTCAACTCACAGGAAAGGCACGGCAGGGAAAGGGGGGAAACCGTTTCGGAGTTGAGTGAAAATGGGGAAATGGGGTTCCCGGTTTGAGCAGGAGAAGAAAAGTACGCTTAAGTAATGTTCCTAGTACCACCAAACCTCCCTAATAACACTACCCCTCAAAAATCAACACCCAACAACAACCAAAATCTCTGACCACGCAAAGAATGCTCTCTCAAAACTTTTCACAAACACCTCGTGTGCATAAAAGGTGGTCTCACGATTCAAGCACCGAGTAAATAGTAAAATCTCCCCTTGTTGTAGAAAGCCACATTGAAGCACAAGTCCCAACTTTAAACCGTTCAAAACTTCAAGAGTGTCCAGACGGACAACTTACTTAAAGAGCCCTAACCACACCAAGCCCTAACACTTGAAATCTTGTTGAAATGCCACCAAAAGTTAAAACCACCGGATTAGAACTTGATGATGAGTAACGAGAGTGGAGGATGAGAATGTAATTGGGTTCAAATTCCAGAGAGAATGGGGCGGAAGAGGATTTCACTCGGACAGGAAGGTGTGGGGGAGGGAGTATGAGAGAATAAGGGTCTCGGTTTGGAATGTTTGGAAAGTTGCCTCTGCTTCACTCCCGAGTGCCCTTCCCCCCCCCCCCCCTTCAAACCTTTTATTTTAAATGATTTTATTAATTAAAAATTTTATTAATTATACAATTAGCATTATTTTGAATTAAAAAAAAATAAAAAGAAATAGGAAAGTCACTTTCCTAATTTGTGTTTTCTATTAAGTCATTTTGGCAAATTCTTCTCGGGCGGTGGGAGAAGGGGAGAAAAATGAGCAATTGTAGTGGGAGATCTCGAGGGGTGGGGGACGACGTTCTCGATCGCTACTGAGGAGAGTGGGAGGAAGGAAGATCTTGCTGTTCTTTCGGTGTGGTGAGGTGGATTTCGTATGTGGGGTTGGTGGCTGCTGTTCGTTTGGCTCCGATCCGACATTGTTCTAGTGGGTAGTTAGGAGAACTAGGAAAAGGATCAACTGTACTTGTGTTTTGTTTTGTTTTTTTTCTTTTTTTTCCCTCTTTCTTTTTAAATGAAATTTCGGTTATGTAAATTAAGATAAGGGAAATTCTATGATGATATAAGGTTTTTTTTACCCTATCAATGGGCTAAAAATTGTTTACTATTAAATTGATTTTTGATGGTTCAGATCAAATGGATGCACCAGATAATTAGAAGACTTACCACACATAATTAATCATTCTTTTAATTGTAATAATTTTAAAAATGTTTCATAAACATTAAAAAAAAAAAACCCCCATCCATCGAAGAAGAGAAAGGCAAGCCCCTCGGAAACTCTGCAGATCCGGCGTCGACCACTGCCAGATCTGGTGCAGATCAGTGGCCCATGTTGGTCACCCCTCGGCCTTCACTTTTCACGACGATCGGCCAAGACAATGCTACGGCATCGTCATGGGTAGTCGGTCAATTGGTCGGTGTTTGCGGTCCTGCGGCTCCATCGAGAGATCCGTCGCCGCGAGCCACGATTTGTAACCCTTCGACGGCGGCGGGAGCTTCGGTGACGGCGTCTGGTTTTCAAATTTTTTTTTTTTTTTTTTTTAGGGTAATAACTGCATTTAATCATGTGTGGTAGGAGTTACATGATTTTGGTGCTCCTCCATTGTTTCTTATCATCATTTTAATCGAATGGCGGAGGGAAGTACGTGGGGAAAAAGTATGTGCCCCACCATAGAATTGCCCTTAAGATATAGGGGGTAGAAGAGTCATTAGGTACCAAACAATTTAACATCAGCCAAAATCTGTTTGACATGTATACTTTCTCTTAAAAAGTCTAACAGAAAGACCTTTTTTTTTTTTTTTTACATTTTATTTTCAGGGAAGATGGAAGTTACATTTAGAATTCAAAGGGTAAAATATTACATGGTTCATAATTAGATAGAATTTTGTAATTAATCCAATAATCCAATTTGATATTATTTTTCGTTTTTTGTACAGATATTTTCTGAACTTTTCGAATTTGGTAAGTTTGACCAAATTTTGTTTCTTAGTAATTAATTTCTTAAATTTATAATTTTGACAATTTAGTCTTTTTGTTCAAATTCATTAAAATTTTGAAGGGTTTTTTTTTGCACATAATTTGCACATTATAATCTAAAAGGAGCATTGTTGATTATTTTGCTTAAATGCAATACAATTTCTCTTGAAAACTTGAATCTTATTCAATTAACTAAAATTTAAACTTAAACTTTGACAAAAATTTGTATTAAAATTAAGTAAAAAATGATCAGCCATGTCACTCTTTGACTGTAATGTGTAAGTTTCGTGCCAAAAAAAAAAGTCTTAATTTTAATGGATTAAAGGGAAACAAATTAAATTGTTAAAAATTATAAGTTCAAGAAGTTAATTATCATGAAAAAAAAGTTTAAGGACTACATTGTTAAATTTTTAAAAATTTAGGGACTATCTGTACAAAATTTACAAATAAGCCTTTTTTGTCAAACTTTGCTGATTACAGTAGTGCATCAAGCTGGCCTAGGTATAAAATTACTTAAATCATAAGGTATTGACAAACTGATTTTGGATTGGAGATATTAAATATATCACAGTTTAAAGATTAAGGTAAAAACGAAGTGGAACATACGTCGCTTTTGTCCTTTTTTAGCATTTTAGCGAATAAATTACTGACACGTGGATGTCACTGGCATAAATAGTTAGATTATAAACAGAAGTTAACAAAAAGAATCATATTACACCCATTTTTAAGAGTTGACAGAACATTTAATAAAAATAAAAAAGAGAAGGGAAAAAAAATGTAAGTTTGCATGTAATTTGGGAAGCAAATGAACATTTTACCCTGATAAATATCCTGCACAAGTTAACACTCAGAAAAGGCATGCATGGGTCAACCAATTTTTTTATAATTATTATTTCTTAATTTAATGTGCTCTGGCTTTGTTTTCTTTCAATCTGTGGACACTCAAAATAGTGGGACGACGATTTAAGATGGCCTTCTAGAATTCTTCTTTAACTTGAATTAACTAACTAAATTCCTGATCAACTTTAAGTTGTAAAAATATAATATTTTCGTGTGTCCATTTTTTGGTAATCGTCTTTATCTTATCGATGCATTCGATGACTATCATTCGTGGGTGAATTTATTAGGTAAATGGCAGAGTTACAAGACATATCTACTTCAAATATTTTAGAAGCCTACTATTTACTACAATTATTTTATGAAAGTTGTTATTTGCTTCTGTCTCCCTAATTAGTTAGACCCCAAATTATTGAAGCATGAAAATTGAAAGAAACTTCCTAGTACTTGTCTAAAGGTAAATATATATACAACACGTTTGCTGATTAATATTACAGGATTATCTAAAACTGAAGATCACAAAAAAGTTTGTTCTACTAATGAAGGAGAATTTTCTCTAAACAAACACATAGACCTAAATAATAGAAAGTTCCTATTTTCTAACTGATTAAACTTGAAGATCCAATTCACATCTGGTTGGCCATCGAAAGGGCCTTTTCAAGGTTTCTGTAAGCTTTCTCGTACCGCAAGAATCCCATAAACCAAAATTCG